>CM026403.1:35732231-35837904 GCA_014843695.1 Archivesica marissinica
ATCTAGTCCCATCTTATATTTCACCTCTTGTTCCACAAGAAGTTGGCCAATCCATGCGGTATAATCTTAGAAATTCTGATGATCTGTTAACAATACCAGCTAGAACCACCATATACTCAAATTCCTTCCTTCCATCGGTACTTCGTGAATGGAACAGTTTACCTGCCGAGGTTAGAGATATCCAGACACTGGATTCTTTCAAGGTCATTCTTAATATTAACAAAGTTAAAATGGGAAAACTATTCTATTACGGGAAAAGAAGACCCCATATTCTACATACACGGCTTAGAACTAAATGTAGTTCACTGAACCACCACCTTTTCCTAAAGAACATTGTAGAATCACCATTATGCAGATGTGGTTCTATAGAAGACAATTTCCACTTCTTCTTTCAATGCAATCTCTACTATCAACTCCGTATAACGCTTTTCAATAAGTTATCCCCAATTTGTACTGTCAACCTACACACACTTCTTCTCGGTGACACTTCTAAGGATCTAGCAATCAACACCGTAATTTTCTCAGCTGTACACGGTTCTGAGAAGATGGATGCTTTCTAAACATGTTTATATGCGGATTCCAATTCAGATTATGTCCTCATTGCCAGATCAACCGAATTATTTATTTATTCAACTAACTAATCTATATATTAATCTCTTCTTCTTTTCATGCCCATATTGGATATGTTATGTTCTTGGACTTCAAATATTCATTTAGGTGTTAACCATTTTCTTGTTAGCAACCTCAAATATTTACACATTAATATTATCAATAGTGTATCGTAAACATTAGAAATTGTTTAGCATATATCGTGATTAGGATTCACGTATTTACTGTGTTAAATATATTATGCTCCGACCTATTATATAACAACCAATTGTTAGGGTTTTCTTTCGTTCTAATCCCTTTCAGTCTATTTATATGCAAACTGTTATGTACATGTAAAATACTGAAATAAATAATGTTTAAACTAAAGCGACACTACATCAGTGAAAACTTTAATTTCTACAAAATATAATTTCCTGTTATATGGTATAATTTTATTCCAAGTATTTGTTGTAAAACTGAGATTTTCAACTAATAAGCAAACATCATATACACAGTTGGTTGACATAACACAACAATGTAAATAGGGTCAACATCCATGCGTAATATAACGCGTGTATCCTAAATAACACGATTTATGGTACATATTTACCGTTATATCTCACATGTGTGCCTATGCATATTTATTTGTAGACTAATCTTAGTTAAATTATCTTTAAACGACAGTATCACGCGTTTGGTGTTGACTCCAATGACAAACAAACGTCAATTCAGAGAATGGATGACCATTATATTACATCCTACTTTAACTTTTGAAAGTTTGTAAATGTGATTCGAATTTATTCGGACGAATATGTAGTAGCAAATTAGCAATACATTAATACGTGAAAATGCATTCTTTTTTTGGCTTTTTGTGATATAATGTCGCTTTAAGCCATGTGACCGAAACTATAATTTACATAATACTAGTATGCATTATATCCGTGTTTGTATGCTATAATTACTTGTAATAAAATATGGTCATATGATCCAGTACTATACCATCTACATATTCCTAGTAGTTAAGGCGTCCGCCTTCGGAGCGGGAGGTCGAAGGTTCGAATCTCGTCAGGGGTTCGTTCTGATATGGCCGGTTGGTGAGTCGCCATCTAGTAAATACTGGTACAAGCCTGACGCCTGGCATAAAAGCATAGGATTCGGGAAGTACTGATGTTCATAAAAAAGATGTGTCTCATAAGTCAAAATGGCTGGCCATTTAAATAGGGGTGACACTATAATACACAAACACTTTCCTTTACTTTTACTTTTATTCCAAGATTTCTGTTACGGGTAACTCAGCATTAGCACCTGGTTCAAAATCCAACACGGGGAACACAGGAAACAGTTGGCTCTGATGTTCAGACTGGTATCACAGCAAACATGGTTTTATATACAATGTAGCCGTTGCCGCACTATCCGCCAGATGTGGACGCGCTCAGTAGAACTGATCGCAAAACTGAGTCGAAAAGGACTGTATAAGCTGTATATAGCCAATAGTCCAATTCCTTAATGCAACTGTTGTAAATAATAATGTAGCCTATTTGATAGACACAAATCTGTTTAAACTGAAACTGTGTCTAAGAGCAATGATGAATATCGGAAGTTTAGTCTAAATGTCATTTATGTGCACTGTGCAAAGCACCGACACGCCGCATGAGACCTCGGTTTAAAGTCCTATCCGAAATATTAGTAATTTTAATATACATGGCAGAGTGAAGATTGAACTTGCGTAATTGGATTACGAGTCCAACATAGAGGAATTAATATAAGTTTTTTGAAAACTTGTTTTCCAAATCAAACTATTCACAATTTATGTAATTTGTAACATTTTTTGTGTTATACATGTAAATTTATTGGAATAAATACTGTTTAAACCAACATATTAACCAGGTGACCCTGCCTTCCCGTGCATTAAATATTGCTCGAATGGGCACCCGGCACTCCATCCTCCAATAACGGCTGCAGAGTCGCCATCTGACCGATGTTTTAGGTGGAATTTTATGCATAAAAAGAAATAAAACACCACCAGAAACACTGAATATGTCATGGGCCTATCTCAGTCGGTAGATAAAGTATGAGCCTTGCTTGTCATTACTTACATTGCAATATTTAGGTTGGGATCGAAGGTTCTAAACCAGATACGTAGTGCCTGTAGATTGTCTCACGTACGGATCTGTAGTCCAGTGGTTAAGACGTTGGACTGGTAATCCAGGGATCTGACCCTAATACAATTAACAGTCTTCCAAATGGGACTTTAAACCGAGGTCTCGTGTCGGTGCTGTACACTGTGAACGTAAAAGAACGAGAGAAGACTCTGAATTGGGTCTCTGTCTGTATCCCTGCACTATCCTCCAACAATCTAAACTGACTAATCTCTTCAGGAGGCGTCGCTCATATGGGCAACCGGAAGCGACGATAAATAAACGTGAAACACCACCGGTAGTAGTCATTTCAATCGTCGTAGAAAACTTAGTTTCCCAAATGCATTTATGTTGTGGCGTCTTTAAATAGATTTATGTTGTGGCGTCTTTAAATATATTTATGTTGTGGCGTCTTTAAATAGATTTATGTTGTGGCGTCTTTAAATGCATTTATGTTGTGGCGTCTTTAAATATATTTATGTTGTGGCGTCTTTAAATAGATTTATGTTGTGGCGTCTTTAAATGCATTTATGTTGTGGCGTCTTTAAATGCATTTATGTTGTGGCGTCTTTAAATACATTTATGTTGTGGCGTCTTTAAATACATTTATGTTGTGGCGTCTTTAAATACATTTATGTTGTGGCGTCTTTAAATACATTTATGTTGTGGCGTCTTTAAATACATTTATTTTGTGGCGTCTTTAAATACATTTATGTTGTGGCGTCTTTAAATACATTTATGTTGTGGCGTCTTTAAATACATTTATGTTGTGGCGTCTTTAAATACATGTATCTTTATACACAGAGTAGTCAGTACGAAATAACGGGACTTATGATGACCTATGGATAATAATAATAAGAATAAGAATAATAATGTGAGATGGGTTTAATTACTATTTAAAGATTGTCTGAACTGACTTTACGAACCGGACACGATTAGGACAAACAATCAAACGCAATTAAATCAAAAACAAAAGGCCATATGATTTATGCCAACATTCAATATTACCTAGTTTATAAATGTTCGCCCGGGCGAGAAATACATTTCATAAAAAGGCTTGTTGTGATTTTATTTTGTCGTTACCATTATATCAGTATTTTATTGAAATTTGAATGACAGCACATCATCTGGAGGAAGTTCCTCCCATATTGGCATTTGGGGAGATACTCACATTTAACCATGTTTTACTTGTCACACTTTTGTGTTCATTTTAATTCTTAGTATTTTGTCCTTTTTTAGGTCAGTTCTAAGACTCTATATGGGTCCAGATCAGCAGCTTCCACACAGCTTAATATGTATGTTCAGGTCTAATAATACATGTTCAAGGTGTACTAATTAACATATCATTAGTGACTATTTCACTCCAAGTGCATGGAAAATCGAGAAAGTTGTCCCCCTTGTAAATTACCCGATAAGCAGATATCGATAGACAATCTCTGGCGTGTTTTCCATAGAGTTATATAGTAACTCGATATATAAATTGCAATAAAGTCATTATTATATCAATGATATTTAATAATTAACATGTGATACTTATTTATTTAATTAATTAATGCATTGTACACTTTGTATGTATTAACATGTATTATGTATACGTCGGTATTAAAAGCTCTTTCGAGCCTATGTTATGTTGTTATATTGACCGACTTTGTAAATACAATTTACTTGACTTGACATGGAAATATAAACTGGCCTATACACATTGTATCGAGAGAAACCAACGCATTTGTAAACTTTGTAATATGTTTGTATATAATTATTGCATAATCTTGCCAAATATATAAAAGAAACAAATGCAATACGTGAATATAAAAATCAAATGATATATTAACCCATTCAACACCAAGTAACTGACATGGACTGGTGCATGATATTAACCCATTCAGCACCAAGTAACTGACATGGACTGGTGCATGATATTTTTAGACCAATATATTAATACGAATATTAAATTTGGACCAGTTCATTTTTTTAACTTTATTTATTTTTCAACTGTTGCTGATGATGATGATGGTTGAGCTTATTTACCCTCGCCTCCGGCGAACCATATGGGCGAGTGAACTGTTGCTGAAGCAAGTTTTAGCAACTTATATTAATCACTCTCGTTGGCGCGGATGAAAGCGTAAATGTGGTCATTCCTGTGGGCGGAAACCGGAGTACCAGTTCATTTATCAAAATGGGTAAATTATGTCTAAACAATTGGGTGCTATTTAATAACCTTTAAGAACAATACGGTAACATTATAATAACATGTTTACTCGTCTTTAAAGCGACGCTATACATAATGTAATTTCCTATTATATGGTATAATTTTATTCCCCCAAATATTTGTCTCAAAAACTGAGTATTTCAACTAATAAACAAGCGTCGTATACGCTTGTTGACATAACACAATAATGTAAACAGGGTCACATACATGCGTCATACAACCTGTGTATCCCGAATAACGAAAGTTATGGTGCATATTTACCGTTATATCTCACATTTGTGCCTATGAATATTTATTTGTAGACTAATTTGTAGTTAAATTTATTATCTCTAAGCGACAGTATCACCCGTTTAGTATTGACTACAATGACAAGAAATGTCAATTCAGGAGCGTGGATGACCGGTATATGAAATCCTACATTCACTTTTGAAAGTTTGTAGACCACAAACACACTGTTTATTGATTCAATATTTGTGTTCGAATGTATTCGGAAGAATTTGTAGTAGCAATGCATTTATACGTTTTTTTGGCTTTTTGCGATGTATGGTCGTTTTAAGTGAAGAAACTTTGACATTTAACAAAGTGGTACTGATAATAATTCTCCTTCATTGCATTTAGTACGGTAGTTTCCATTTAAAGTAGGTCATACTTTTGTAAAACAACCCGTGCTTCAATCCCCCGTCTGTATATTGTATTACACGGACACACTGTGTCATCCTTGAGTAGAGTACACGGACTTAATATAACATTTATATTCTGGTGTCTTTGTTCAGCATGACAAAACATTGCGCCCACTGCGAACCGTAACACGAGTTCGTTCGGAGTAATGTTCTGTGAAAGCCAGGCAACTTAATCAAATATTGACAGAAATGTAATGCTGTACAATTGGGTTTTCACCACCTAACAAGATGGCCCAAATGAAGCATTTCATTTGTCGATGACTTTCAGTATACCGAAATTCAATTATACCGAGGGAGAATTAAATAGACGCTTGACAGTTAATCAATGTTATTGAAAGCTTCCAAATGGAAAAAGAAAATCATCGCGCAATTGACAGCTTGATTTACATATAAATTTCGCAAATTCGGCTAAATGGGCTTAGGACTATTTGATAAAAGAAATGCCATTTATTCTAGCTCAGCATCGATGGCAGGAATTACTGCATGGTATGTCGGAAGTACGTACATCGAAACAAATGCAATCATAAAATAATAATACGGCACTTTCAACAGTCTGAACTCCGAACTGCGTACACAATTAATAATAGATTGTTCGGTTGTTTATTGGGTTTAAACTTTAAAGTCACACCGGTAGGTCATATGACGACGCTCTAGCTATTGTTGATAGAGGAAGTGCCCGTGTGCTCCTCTGAACAGTATGTCATGCACGGACGGGCACCCGGGAACCACCGACTTTGGCAATCTTCGTCACATGAAATAATTCGACACCCGCGCGAAGTGAGATTCCAACCCGGAGAAAACCCATTTGTCCGATCTGGCGATCACCGTACCATCTCACATACTTCCCGGCCCGAGGATCGAACCCTCTAGATAAATACAGGTGAACAGCAATCCAAAGCTATCATCATGAAATGTTCGATCGCCGATAATGACCTTATTTACCCTCGTCTACACTGAACAATATTGGCGGACGACGTTTACCGTCGAACCTGAAATCACAAGTAACGTACACGTTTTGTGTGGCTATCAACAGGGTACGAACTAAGGTCTGAACTGTAAATTTATACACAGACGTTTGGGGGTCTGGACAAATGTTTGCGGGTTCAAAACCACAAAGCTAAGACACTTTATATATATATATATATATATATATATATAATCATCATAGTGTCCTTAAAAAAGGTTTCTTAGCTTTGTGGTTTTGAACACGCAAACATATATTTATCCTACCTTCATGCGAAATAACGTACAAAAACGGCCTGCTTAATAAATTTTGCTTTATTAGTCATTTTGCTTTATTAGTCAGTGCCTAATAAAGCTTTCGTGACGGACTACTTTTATGACCCAGATTACGGTTTGTAAATAAACAAAGCGTCTGTCGTCACATTGTGTTGTCTGCTGAGTTTCGCCTTGTATTTTTTCTCCGACTCGCCTAATAAATTAAAATTTATAAGACAGTAACCTAATATTCTCTATATATATAGCTTTGATTGTGACGGGGTGGTAACCCAGGGATCGCAGGTTCGATTCCACGTCTGACCATAATAAAATTAACAGTCTTTCAGATGGGACTTTAAACACAGGTCTCGTGTTGGTCCTTTACACAATGCACGTACAAGAACCAGAGGAGATTCTGCAATGGGCCTGCGTCTGTATCATTACACCATCCTCCAAAAATCTAAAATGAATAATCTCTTCAGGAGGCTTCGCTCATATGGGCAATCGGTAGCGACGATACATACACGTAAAACACACACGTAGGCCCTCTATCGACATCGCACTTGCTTTGCAGAAATGCTGTATGCACTTGTAGTTTCATTACTCCGTAACAACAGACAGATAATGTGTGTTTTTACGTTTATTTATCGTCGCTACCGGTTGCCCATATGAGCGACGCCTCCTGAAGAGATTAGTCATTTTAGATTTTGGAGGATAGTGCAATGATACAGACAGAGACCCATTCCAGAATCTCCTCTGGTTCTTTTACGTGCACGGTGTAAAGCACCGACACGAGACCTCGGTTTAACGTCCCATCTGAAAGACTGTTAATTTTATTAGGGTCAGACGGGGGATCGAACCTGCAATCCCTGGATTACCAGTCCAGCGACAGATAATGTACCAGTAAAACTACTCTTTATACGTTAATAAATAATTACGGTAACCATTCTGTTTTCCGAATAAGTACGTTCACAGATTTTTACATTCCTTCTTCCGAACATTTCGCAACTCTCAATTGGATGACTTTCTTCTTCAAACAGGCAGTCAAAAAGCAGTCTTAATGTTTAAAACACTCACTGGCCTATCACCTGTCTCTATGCAAGAGTCATTCAGATGTACTCCTATGTTCTAACTCAAAACTTGCGATCATCCGCCAATCTCCAACTTTACCCTCCTAAGTCAACTACTGAAGTTTTTAGGAAATCTTTCTTAGATTTAGGGTCACACTTGTGGAATTCCCTCCCTTATCACATCAAAACAGCACACTCTGTTCCACCCTTCAAAGCTTTATATATCAGGTGGTGCAAAGAACATACCTATAATCTAATAAACCGATACTATACAATTATACATGAATATAAGTATTAGTTCTTGCAGCTTATATCTTATTTCCTATGAAAGTTTTACTGTTAATGTTTATATGTTTCAGTATGCTATTTCATGTTTTAATTTGTTGAGGGCCTCATGGTAGATTGACATAATTGTTCAAATGAGTTCTCTCGTTAAATAAAGTCTTTATTATTATTATTATTATTATTCACATATTGATCAATATATTATTTTTTATTTAAGTTTATTTAACGTCGCTACCGGTTACCCATTTGAGCGATGGAGAGTTTACCTAACAACACCTTTCCTGCGCAAGCTCCAGTGGTTAACAAGTACTTGGTGCACCAACCTCCGTAAGAAACTGCCTACTTTTTCATATAAATGAGACACGGTCTGAGCGGGGCTCGAACCCGTGCCAAACAATGATGATATGTTACAGTGGTATACACGTAGGTGGACTTGATATTGCAAAGCGTACACCTAAACAAGAAAGACTATTACATATCTATATGTAATAGAAGGACGATTGAAAACTCACTCTTCATACTACACACTCGGATAGTGTATTGAGTGAATGTATTTAAATTATAAAGTGAATACTTTAGTAATTAAATTCAAACATGTTGACAATAACATGCAAGAGAGTCTCCAGCATAATAGTATATACCACATCTCTACGGATCATATGCAGGGAACCAAATAGTGTTGCAGAATTTCAACTACGTAAATAGATTGTCCTGACCATTTCTGGATTCCAGCTGAAGTCTGTATTTCTATGCGCACAGCAGTGAAAGCTTGGAACTAGTTGCCTGAAAACAATTGGACAATTGTATACCTATAATACGAGTAGTAATTCTTATCACATTCGTCCAGAAAAAATGCACGGATAGGAAGACAGAGAATATTGAGAAAAGTAATGTCCATAGTTTGTCACAGCGATCTGGCCCTCCATTACACACATCTGGGAATCATTCTTGCTGACCCACGATAGAATGATTATTATACGCCCAATAATGCAAGTCATATCATTTGGAAAGTTGAGCACAAACAATATGCTCCCAAAACTCCCATAAATCATAACTGAATTGGCTTAGCACATAATTTGTCTTCAGACTATAGAATAATATATCGTCTAGAAAACAGTCGACAGTCCTATACATGATCTGTTTTTCCCGGTATGATTCATAATATTCTATCATTCCCATATTGTTACGGCCGAAAGCCGCCTAAACCGGAAATAATTACCTCACTGATTGCTTTCCTTCTATTTCTATTTGACAGGCGGCCATTGTGAGATACAACGTTAATTTTATTTTAATGACCCGTCCAGTGCCCATTATGAATCATATCCGTGGACCGTTAAACCAAAAATGGCGTCTAATGTCTCGCAATGTCTCGTGGGATTTGAAAAGGTTAATCTTCGAGGGAACAATGCCGGACGATTAATGGCTATCCGTTGCACCGTTTCGGAGTTTGTGGTTTAGCTCATCATGTGTCTACTAATGAAAATTCTCGTCTGCTCACAGTGACTCATATTCTTGATTAAAATAAGTCTCGTCATCCATTTCTTTTAATTTAAGCCGAAGTAGTTTCTTTGACAAATCGTTGAATAGCAGAAAATCAATGTTTTCTCTTTCATACTCATCCAAAATTAATGGCTTTTTTATACTGAATATCCATATGTTCTTATATCAGGTCGAACGGTGGTTATACTTGGAAGCTATTTATTATATAAAACCGATTGTTTGATTGGTCCTTTGAATTGGGCAACTCATACCTAAACCGGAAGTCCAGATTCCAAAGCTTCAGACATTTGGATACTTCGCATGTTACCGTTATATATTTAACGCATCGTCTCCGTGACCTAGTGGTTAAGGAGTCCGCCTACGGAGCGGGTGGTCGAAGGTTCGAATCTCGTCAGTGGTTCATTCTGATATGGCCGGTTGGTGAGCCGCCAGCTAGTTAAATAATGGTTACCGATTGCCTACCAGCCTGGCGCCTGGCATACTGATGTTCATAAAAAGAGGTGTCTCATAAGTCAGAAACGGCTGGCTCTTTAAATAGGTGTGACACTATAATAAACAATCACTATAATAATTTCACTGACGGTTTACCTGCTGATATATAAATAGTAAAACACATAGAAACCCTAAATTCCCCTGTTGAATTCTGAACTTCTGAAATTCACAATCAAAAGGGATACCATCGTGGGAATGAATAGAACGTGCAATAACGAGAAGTACGCAAAGGATAATTTACGAATCCACATCCCACGAGTGGCATTACTGGTGGGAAATTAGATTTAGCTTTTGTTGTTCTGACAGGTCGGTTCTTATAACTCATCGATCATAAAATATTGCCGGAAAAATTATGTAATATAGATGGAATGGAGCAGAATAAAACCCCATCTTCCGAGATGCTCATCGGCCATTCTTCCGAGATGCTCATCGGCCATTATTCCGAGATGCTCATCGGCCATTCTTCCGAGATGCTCATCGGCCATTATTCCGAGATGCTCATCGGCCATTCTTCCGAGATGCTCATCGGCCATTATTCCGAGATGCTCATCGGCCATTATTCCGAGATGCTCATCGGCCATTATTCCGAGATGCTCATCGGCCATTATTCCGAGATGCTCATCGGCCATTATTCCGAGATGCTCATCAGCCATTATTCCGAGATGCTCATCGGCCATTATTCCGAGATGCTCATCAGCCATTATTCCGAGATGCTCATCGGCCATTATTCCGAGATGCTCATCGGCCATTATTCCGAGATGCTCATCGGCCATTATTCCGAGATGCTCATCAGCCATTATTCCGAGATGCTCATCAGCCATTCTTCCGAGATGCTCATCGGCCATTATTCCGAGATGCTCATCGGCCATTATTCCGAGATTCCGAGATGCTCATCGGCCATTATTCCGAGATTCCGAGATGCTCATCGGCCATTATTCCGAGATTCCGAGATGCTCATCGGCCATTATTCCGAGATGCTCATCGGCCATTATTCCGAGATGCTCATCGGCCATTCTTCCGAGATGCTCATCGGCCATTATTCCGAGATTCCGAGATGCTCATCGGCCATTATTCCGAGATTCCGAGATGCTCATCGGCCATTATTCCGAGATGCTCATCGGCCATTATTCCGAGATGCTCATCGGCCATTATTCAATTGATGCATGACTTAGCCAATGCCATCCTGCACGTAAATCACTGCGGACAATCAGTATGCAGGATGCTATCTATGGTAGAAATATGTTATTCATATTCAATAATACTCAGATCAAAGCAAATTCCATTTCTTCTCATTGCCGATGATAAAACCAGATGGAATATGATTGTATCTATAATTCTATATAACTAATAGCCTAGCTTTGGCTATGTCTCTTATACACAATGCAACTACACACGCCTCGGACCGGGAAGTATTTGCGATGGTACGGTGGTCGCCAGATCGGGCAGGTGGGTTTTCTCCGGGTTCTCCGGTTTCCTCCCACATGAATGACCACATTTACGCTTTCATCCGCGCCAACGAGAGTGATTAATATAAGTTGTTAGAACTTGCTTCGCAATCGTTGTAAAATAAATAAAATTTAAACTTAAACTACACAGTGCACGTATTGTATTTTATTTATTTGATGGTTTTTGAGTTTAAAGTCGCATTGCCCAGCTTGGGTTACATGGCGACTCTCAAGCTGTTATTTGTGAAGGAAGACCCAGGTAGAACCACCGACTGTCCGCAAGCTAGCTGGATAGCTTCCGTATATAAAATAATTCGACATCCCAAGTGTACAGTACGTAACCTACTAGCAATTAGGTTTTAAAAAATAAAACAAAATAATTATAATAATAGCTTAATTGCAATTCGAGTGTGTGTTTTACGTTTATTTATCGTTGCTACCGGTTGCCCATATGAGCGACGCCTCCTGAAAAGATTTTTGGAGGATAGTGCAATGATACATACAGAGACCCATTCCAGAGTCTCCTCTGGTTCTTTTATGTGCACGGTGTAAAGCACCTACACGAGACCTCGGTTTAAAGTCCGATCCGACTGTTAATATTAATGATCGAACTTGCGATCCCTGGATTACCAGTCCAGCGTGTTACCACTGGACTACAGATCCGTCTGTATGTAATTCGACGACACTATGTAAGATTATGCATCGTCAATCGCCCTTTTCGTTCCCTACCTGTTTTCGAGTTTGTTACTAGTGACCTCATCGCTGTCAGTAACATGTGTTTGGTTTATACACGATAGGACTGCCAAATAGGAAAATGAGCAAAAACAGATAAATATTCATATTATATTTCGAAAATATGTAAATGTATATATTTATGTTTTCATTACTGTTATTCACGTGTACCATAAACTCACTTTTAAAAGCAGAGGTACATACAAGATTATATGTATGTGTGTTTTTGTAAGGGGCGAATCCATGCATCATGGATTAGAAACTACGAGAATACACATGGTATTTGATTGGTGGCGGGACAACATGGCCCTAGGTTATACATCTTTTCACAGATCTCAAACTCAAGAAACTTGATTGGTTGAGTCTGAGATTTACACTCAGCTGAACCAATCAGAAGCTTGAGTCTGAGTTTTACACTCAGCTGAACCAATCAGAAGCTTGAGTCTGAGTTTTACAACCAGCTGAACCAATCAGAAGCTTGCGTTTGAGTTTTACACTCAGCTGAACCAATCAGAAGCTTGCGTTTGAGTTTTACACTCAGCTGAACCAATCAGAAGCTTGCGTTTGAGTTTTACAACCAGCTGAACCAATCAGAAGCTTGTGTTTGAGTTTTACAACCAGCTGAACCAATCAGAAGCTTGAGTCTGAGTTTTACACTCAGCTGAACCAATCAGAAGCTTGAGTCTGAGTTTTACACTCAGCTGAACCAATCAGAAGCTTGAGTCTGAGTTTCACACTCAGCTGAACCAATCAGAAGCTTGAGTCTGAGTTTGAGATTGGAGAACAGTTTTAACCCTGGGGGCCAGGTCCTTTTTTACACATGTTGATTTCACATGTAAGTAAAATTGTAGTTTTATTATATATGTTATTCAGTTTGAGTCCAGTTAAGCGCATTAAAAGCAAGGGTTATCACTTTACATAGCATTATTATTTCATCTGCTGTAAAAGAGACAGACTAGAAGTTATTCACCGACAAACCTTAGAGGTCGGGAAACCGGTACGGTCATAATGGTTGCCAAATGAATAGAGCCTAACAACCGGAGCTATATACCACCTCCACATATAGACAACATGTCTCCCGGCCGATCTCCTCACGACGTGACCGGAGCACATTCCGCAGCAGCAGCGTAGGATTCTGGGATCTTGTGGTCGTCGATCTTGCGAATGGGTTGATGCGTTTGCAATGCGTTTACGACAATCGACGACCAGATGTTTAATGGTCATATCCGTATAAATGCTGCTGCGGGGTGACCAACAGTGAGGAGGGTGGCCCTACAAGGGACCATGTACAGACCAGGCATTGTCACCCTGCCACGGAAAGAAGGAACCACCTGAGGATGTCATCCTGAGCTCACAGCGGGAGATTGTGTCATCGTTCCGAAGTGACCAATGCACGCCGCTGACGCATAGAGACGAGGACCCGCATCGACTCTTCGGAGTGTCTACACTTACCTAGATCAGCGACAGCTAGTACTGGGGCGCTGAAGAGGCGACGAGTGACCGGACATTAGAGGACGGCAATCGTTTCGAGTGGATGGCACACCCGTCGCCTCGAACTCTTTTATCTGTCTACCAATGAAGGCCGTTGGAGACGGAGGGATGCGACCTCGACCCCGGATGCGTCAACGGGGTGGACAACGACGGAACAACCGAACCATTTTGCTGCTGTGAGCCGACCCAGGAAACCGGCACAGGGCTTGTCACCCTGTTGTCGGGGAGATGATGCCAGGCGCGGGGAATGTCACCCTGTCGTTTGGTATCACTCCATAACTGGGTCAACGATGGAGAAGCGCCTGTACAGCGACTGGGTGACCTCATTTCTTCATCCAATCAGCGACCAGACCTTCAACCACCTTGACTTAAACTACCAGAACCACAATCTTCTAGAACATAATCATCTTGGACTTAAGCAACATAGACTCAACCAACAAGGAATAATTATCGAGTAAACTAATCATCTTGGACCGAAATCTTCACGGGAATCTACAACTACAATCTACACCACTCTACAAGACACCGACGACACAACACTTCATCGAATAATCGACGGTGCGAAAGCACGTTTGCTCGCCCATATGGTTTACCGGCGGCGAGGGTCAATAAACGGAATCATCATCATCACAACATGTCTGTAAAGGACAGTGGTAGTTTTACGTTTATTTATCGTCGCTACCGGTTGCCCATATGAGCGACGCCTCATGAAGAGGTTAGTCATTTTAGATTTTTGGAGGATAGTGCAATGATACAGACAGAGACACATTCCAGAGTCTCCTCTGGTTCTTTTACGTGCACGTTGTAAAGTACCGACACGAGACCTCGGTTTAATGTCCCATCTGAAAGACTGTTAATTTTATTAAGGTTCAGACGGGGGATCGAACCTGCGATCCCTGGATTACCATGATTAGTTTATATCAACTTGTTGGAGATGTATAGTCAAATTCAGTTTTATTTCGAATAGCAAGAGTCGGATGCCTTGTAGTCATAGCATATGATTTAATTAGGGGGGGATACATATTGTCAAGTTATGTTTTGTACTATACAAAGTGGATGCCATGAAATGGTATATTATTACGGTATATAATTATATCACGCGAAGCACTGAACAATTGTTGCCAGGTCTAGGAGTAAAAATGATACAGTTATCTGATAGAGACGGTTGTTTTAAGAGTGAGATTGCGGCCAGGACATGAAACGAATGGAGAGTGATATTGTGTCCTGGACAGGAACCGAAGGGGGAGTGATATTGTGTCATGGACATTAACCGAAGGGGGAGTGATATTGTGTCCTGGACAGGAACCGAATGGAGAGTGATATTGCGTACTGGACAGGAACCGAAGGGGGAGTGATATTGTGTCCTGGACAGGAACCGAAGGGGGAGTGATATTGTGTCCTAGACAGGAACCGAATGGAGAGTGATATTGTGTCCTGGACAGGAACCGAAGGGGGAGTGATATGTGTCCTGGACAGGAACCGAAGGGGGAGTGATATTGTGTCCTGGACAGGAACCGAAGGGGGAGTGATATTGTGTCCTGGACAGGAACCGAAGGGGGAGTGATATTGTGTCCTGGACAGGAACCGAAGGGGAGTGATATTGTGTCATGGACAGGAACCGAAGGGGGAGTGATATTGTGTCCTGGACAGGAACCGAATGGAGAGTGATATTGTGTCCTGGACAGGAACAGAAGGGGGAGTGATATTGTGTCCTGGACAGGAACCGAAGGAAGGGGGAGTGATATTGTGTCCTGGACAGGAACCGAATGGAGAGTGATATTGTGTCCTGGACAGGAACCGAAGGGGGAGTGATATTGTGTCCTGGACAGGAACCGAAGGGGGAGTGATATTGTGTCCTGGACAGGAACCGAATGGAGAGTGATATTGTGTCCTGGACAGGAACCGAAGGGGGAGTGATATTGTGTCCTGGGCAGAAACCGAATGGAGAGTGATATTGTGTCCTGGACAGGAACCGAAGGGGGAGTGATATGTGTCCTGGACAGGAACAGAAGGGGAGTGATATTGTGTCCTGGACAGGAACCGAATGGAGAGTGATATTGTGTCCTGGACAGGAACCGAATGGAGAGTGATATTGTGTCCTGGACAGGAACAGAAGGGGGAGTGAGATTGCGTCCTGGACATGAACCGAATGGAGAGTGATATTGTGTCCTGGACATGAACCGAATAGGGGGAGTGATATTGTGTCCTGGACAGGAACCGAAGGGGGAGTGAGATTGCGTCCTGGACATGAACCGAATGGAGAGTGATATTGTGTCCTGGACATGAACCGAATAGGGGGAGTGATATTGTGTCCTGGACAGGAACCGAAGGGGGAGTGAGATTGCGTCCTGGACATGAACCGAATGGAGAGTGATATTGTGTCCTGGACATGAACCGAATAGGGGGAGTGATATTGTGTCCTGGACAGGAACCGAAGAGGGAGTGAGATTGCGTTCTGGACATGAACCGAATGGAGAGTGATATTGTGTCCTGGACATGAACCGAATAGGGGGAGTGATTATTGTGTCCTGGACAGGAACCGAAGGGGGGGGGGGGTGATATTGTATCTTAGACAGGAACCGAAGGGGGTGATATTATATCCTAGACACGAACCTAAGGGGGGGTGATATTGTATATTAGACAAGAACCGAAGGGGGGAGTGTGATATTGTATCCTAGACAGGAACTGAAGGGGGAGTGATATTTTATCCTAGACAGGAACCGAAGGGGGAGTGATATTGTGTCCTGGACAGGAACCGAATGGAGAGTGATATTGTATCCATTTTGTATTATGTCTGACAATGAATAACAACCTCGGCTATGTATCGGACGACAGTCGTTTCTTTGTCTGACAATGAATAACAACCTCGGCTATGTATCGGACGACAGTCGTTTCTTTGTCTGACAATGAATAACAACCTCGGCTATGTATCGGACGACAGTCGTTTCTTTGTCTGACAATGAATAACAACCTCGGCTATGTATCGGACGACAGTCGTTTCTTTGTCTGACAATGAATAACAACCTCGGCTATGTATCGGACGACAGTCGTTTCTTTGTCTGACAATGAATAACAACCTCGGCTATGTATCGGACGACAGTCGTTTCTTTGTCTGACAATGAATAACAACCTCGGTTATTCCTCGGTCGACAGTCGTTTCTTTGGCTTATAAAGAATAACAACCTCCGTTATTCCTCGGTCGACAGTCGTTTCTCTGAAAAATAAAAGTTAAAACTTTATTTATTTTACAATGAGTGCGAAGCAAGTTCTAACAACTTATATTAATCACTCTCGTTGGCGCGGATGAAAGCGTAACGTTAATGTGGTCATTCGTGTGTGTGGGGGGGGGGAACCGGAATACCCGGAGAAAACCCACATCCCACCTGTCCGATCAGGCGATCATCGTACCATCTCACATACAGTCGTTTCTCTGGCTGACAATGTTGACAATATCAGCATCGACACAATGTACTATTTATATAATATCAGCATAAATCACCTCTGATACATGTCAACTCTTATATTGTCTGAGAACGTTTATATGCCCAGAAGGTCTACTCATGCAAAGGAAATATAAATGAAAAACCACATACGTATATTTGGCCTGCCATTTACACGCATTGGTTATGTTGTTGTTTTTACGTTTATGTATCGTCGCTACCGGTTGCCCATATGAGCGACGCCTCCTGAAGAGATTAGTTATTTTAGATTTTGGAGGATAGTGCAATGATACAGACAGAGACCCATTCCAGAGTCTCCTCTGGTTCTGTTACGTGCACGGTGTAAAGCACCGACACGAGACCTCGGTTTAACGTCCCATCTGAAAGACTGTTAATTTTATTAGGGTCAGACTGGGGATCGAACCTGCGATCCCTGGATTACCAGTCCAGCGTGTTACCACTGGACTACAGATCCGTCTGTTGTGGTTATCTTCTTGTGTTAAACATTTATGTCAAGTTAAAAATAATGTATTAGTAACAAAGTTATAGTCTGAGCAGGGAAGAGGACAATAAGGGCGGACGGAAGAGAGACAGAAGACATTTACCAACAGGCCTCAACCTAGGTATCAACACTTTCGGATTCGCAAATAATGAATGGAATGACACAAGTTATGAGGTGTTTTTCGTAAGTGCCAATAACCACTCTATATACTGCCCAATGCTACCATCAATAATCTACTCCTTTATCATAGTTTGTGTAGAGACTTTTTGGAGAATGTGTCTGCGAACGTGTTTGCAATATATCCCTTTGGGCAATGTATTTGTTCTATATAATTTTATTTGGATAACTCAAAATGTTTGATTTATGTTCCCCTCTAACTGTTTTCATCATATTCCAATCTCTTTGAATTGAAGTCCCAGAACTAAATTTAGACACATTAAGCAGACATTGATAGTATTGAAATTGTCCAACGTTTTCTGTTGGAATCCATCGCCATGAGGAAGAGAGAAGAGGCAACGTGGAATTTAAATGCCTTTTCCAAGGGCACAATCGTAACGGCTCCAGTGGGGCTTAAACTCCGAACCGTTCTCACCTAAAGCGAACTCTCATCTACTGCGCTGTCACGACTTCCACAAAATGTCATTGTAATCTGGCCTTAGACCACTGCAATACCATTGAATAATAGCTGGTATGTTATCCTTTACATATATGTAGTTTCTCTACTTTTCAGCTTTAACATTACTATATAATTCTAATGTTCAGATTTAACTTATCTTTCAGTTGCATTTGATTTGTGATGGCGCCTCGTGGTATATTAACTTTTGTTAACTGAGGTATCTTGTAAATTAGTCTGTTGTTATTATTAGTTAAGTATACGGAGTGAAGTGCACAATGCATAAAGAAGCTTGGTCAGTAATGTTGCAATGTTCGCTTCATGTTCGAATGGCCCGGAGTTCGAGCCCCACTGGAGCCGTTACGATTGTATCCTTAGGCAAGGCATTTAAATTCCACGTTGCATCTTCTCCCTCCCTCGTGGCGATGGATTACATCAAGAATGAGACATCGAGAGCGATTAATATAAGTTGTAAGAAATTCAACAGTAGTAGTCGTGGAAGTGGAAGTCGTGATAGCGCAGTGGATGCGCGTTCGCTTCAGGTGCGAAAGGTCCGGAGTTCGAGCCCCACTGGAGTCGTTACGATTGTGCCCTTAGGCAAGGCATTTAAATTCCACGTTGGCTCTTCTCTCTCCCTCGTGGCGATGGATTCCATCAGGAATGAGGTCTCGAGAGTGTTTTATATAAGTTGAAATAACTTGTTTCGCAATCGAGCTAAAATAAATTTGTATAAACTAACAGTAGTAGTAGCATTTAAATAAAATAGTCTTTAAAACAAGATCGAATGTATTCCATACAAATATAAATGAATCATAATCTAGCATTTCCTGCAAATTCCACTCAAAGACACGGGAGTAATACTTCCGTTTTAAGAAAGATAATAATTATTTTCATGTTTTATTGTCTTCGCAAGCTTCATCCAAGAGCTGAATAAACAGTCTAATGCAGCACTAATCTATGTTCAATAACGAATATGTATCATTAATATGCTGTTCTATGAAAGGGCAAATTCGCTCTTATACAATCGATTGTAAATAAGCATACGTATTAAAATAGATAGTTGCAATAAAATGCATTACAAATTTTACTTTAATTGCCAATTTTAATGCTGGCAATATGAATAATGTATGACCTACTGTTTTTACAACTTAATTGTTGGTAGACATTTATAAACTATTTAGAGACACATAAATCGTAATTTTATGTCTTTATACTAGGATAAAACGCAATCCTCCGTGGAGTAACTGGAGTTGTGAATGTCATAGAAATCATTTTAAAGTGTGATATTCTCAAAGCAATTTTAGCAAGGCTCGTCTATATTGCTATTGCTACATCCCGGAGACCCAGCCCGAGCGTAGACAGTTCGCTATTGCTACATCCCCGGAGACCCAGCCCGAGCGTAGACAGTTCGCTATTGCTACATCCCCGGAGACCCAGCCCGAGCGTAGACCGTTCGCTATTGCTACCTCCCCGGGGACCCAGCCCGAGCGTACACAGTTCGCTATTGCTACATCCCCGGAGACCCAGCCCGAGCGTAGACCGTTCGCTATTGCTACCTCCCCGGAGACCCAGCCCGAGCGTAGACAGTTCGCTATTGCTACATCCCCGGAGACCCAGCCCGAGCGTAGACAGTTCGCTATTGCTACCTCCCCGGAGACCCAGCCCGAGCGTAGACAGTTCGCTATTGCTACATCCCCGGAGACCCAGCCCGAGCGTAGACCGTTCGCTATTGCTACCTCCCTGGGGACCCAGCCCGAGCGTACACAGTTCGCTATTGCTACATCCCCGGAGACCCAGCCCGAGCGTAGACCGTTCGCTATTGCTACCTCCCCGGGGACCCAGCCCGAGCGTACACAGTTCGCTATTGCTACATCCCCGGAGACCCAGCCCGAGCGTAGACCGTTCGCTATTGCTACCTCCCCGGGGACCAGCCCGAGCGTACACAGTTCGCTATTGCTACATCCCCGGAGACCCAGCCCGAGCGTAGACCGTTCGCTATTGCTACATCCCCGGAGACCCAGCCCGAGCGTAGACAGTTCGCTATTGCTACATCCCCGGAGACCCAGCCCGAGCGTAGACCGTTCGCTATTGCTACATCCCCGGAGACCCAGCCCGAGCGTAGACCGTTCGCTATTGCTACCTCCCCGGAGACCCAGCCCGAGCGTAGACCGTTCGCTATTGCTACCTCCCGGAGAACCCAGCCCGAGCGTAGACCGTTCGCTATTGCTACATCCCCGGAGACCCAGCCCGAGCGTACACAGTTCGCTATTGCTACATCCCCGGAGACCCAGCCCGAGCGTAGACAGTTCGCTATTGCTACATCCCCGGAGACCCAGCCCGAGCGTAGACCGTTCGCTATTGCTACCTCCACGGGGACCCATCCCGAGCGTACACAGTTCGCTATTGCTACCTCCCCGGAGACCCAGCCCGAGCGTACACAGTTCGCTATTGCTACATCCCCGGAGACCCAGCCCGAGCGTAGACAGTTCGCTATTGCTACCACCCCGGATACCCAACCCGAGCGTATACAGTTCGCTATTGCTACCTCCCCGGAGACCCAGCCCGAGCGTAGACAGTTCGCTATTGCTACATCCCCGAAGACCCAGCCCGAGCGTAGACAGTTCGCTATTGCTACATCCCCGGGGCCCCATCCCGAGCGTAGACAGTTCGCCAATCTCAAGCCCACTACCAAGCTTCTAAGCAAAGCTGGCCTGGTCGCAGCAGTTGACCCATCCTAGATCCTAGGGAGAGGGGGGAGGGTCCGGTGTCGTGCTTCTGGTGTAGAATGAGGATAGGAAATGATATAACGATTTTATAAGAAATTAATGAGATGAACATTTATCACTCTAGAAATTAAGTGGGATGCACGAGTCCCCTGTGCACCCCCTGGATACGTCTCTGTTTCATCTAAAAACTTGAGAAGTATATACTTTTGTTTTACATTAAGGAAGCTACCCAGCTGGCTTACGGTAGTTCGGTGGCTATACCAGGATGTCAGTCCGGGCCAGAAATACTGCTGGAAGGGGCACAGGGGTCTTCCTCCACCATTAATAGCTGGAAAGTCGTCGTATGAATTTAAACCTCAAACAAACAAACAAACAAACAAACAAACAAACAAACAAACAAACAAACAAACAAACAAACAAACAAACAAACAAACAAACAAACAAACAAACAAACAAACACACAAACACACAAACAAACAAACAAGCACACATTCAACATGATAAAATTCAATGAAGATGTAAGGTTTCACAATAAGCAAAATGAAAGAAAGAATAAGTACCAGGTATAGTAAGTTTGCATTCCTCCCTTGCTGTATGTTGGAAATAATGTCAAGATGAATCCCTTGTCTAGCCTCATCCATTATAATATATATATATATAGATCATTCTCATTATCTGACCACAGTGACATTAGTGTGACTGTATTGTTGTATTGTTTCACTGGACATGTAATATAACAAGTTTTATCTTAATTAATATACAGTCTACAACCGTTATATCAAAGTCGGTTGTGTCGAATTCTCCGGTTATCTCGAAGTCGGATTAAAGTCCCTTTTCAGACACTATCAATGTACATATAACTGGCT
This sequence comes from Archivesica marissinica, assembly GCA_014843695.1. NCBI lineage: Eukaryota > Metazoa > Mollusca > Bivalvia > Venerida > Vesicomyidae > Archivesica > Archivesica marissinica. The sequence continues at coordinate 35,754,227 of CM026403.1, forward strand.
CCGTTTATATCGAATTTTGTTAAGTCAAAACTTCGGTTATGTCGAAGTATTTTGTTCTCGATATAGCGGGTGTAGACTGTAGATACATCAGAGCCGGTAGTACCATGGCTGACAATACATCCGCGGTATTACTGTTAACTAGGTCTGTGAGATGGTACTGTGGTCGCCAGATCGGACAGGTGGGTTTTCTCAGGGTACTCCGGTTTCCTCCCACACGAATGACCACATTAACGCTTTCATCCGCGCCAACGAGAGTGATTAATATAAGTTGTTAAAACTTGCTTCACAATTGTTGCAAAATAAATAAAATTTAAAGTAACTAGGTCTGATTACCGTAACATGCAAGGATGCCAAATGCCAGAAGCGAACTACAATATATTAGGTGACTCCAATACATATGCGCCATCTCGAACCATAGAGGATAGCCCCTTTGCCATTTAGATTATTGGACTACATATATCCTATCAAGATATATGTGTGTTTTACGTTTATTTATCGTCGCTACCGGTTGCCCATATGAGCGACGCCTCCTGATGAGATTAGTAATTTTAGATGTTGAAGGATAGTGCAATGATACAGACAGAGACCCATTCCAGAGTCTCCTCTGGTTCTTTTAATGTCCCATCTGAAACACTGTTAATTGTATTAGGGTCAGACGGGGGATCGAACCTGCGATCCCTGGATTACCAGTCCAGCGTTTTACCACTGGGCTACAGATTCGTCTGTAATTGGTGATATAAACACAGTACAGCACTTATATATGCAGCCTGTGCTGAACCCTATATGTCACAACATGTACGAATTCTTCACACCGTTCGGAAATATTCGGCCGAATATAATCACAATCAGAATATGCCGGTCACCCTATTACTTTTCACTTGTTGGCACAGACGCCTGTATAGTTTGAAGTTTGCATACAGTTTATACAAATTTAATTGAGCTCGATTGCGAAACAAGTTCTTACAACTTATATTAATCACTCTCGAGACCACATTCCTGATGGAATCCATCGCCACGAAGGAGAGAGATGAGTCATCGTGGAATTTAAATGCCTTGCCTAAGGGCACACTCATAGCGGCTCCAGCGGGGTTCGGACTCCAGACCTTTCGAACATGCAGAGAACGCGCTACCACAAGCTATCACGACTTCCAAAAGTTTGCATATACAGTTCGTTACTGTGTTTACAAGTTGAATCATGGGATACCGAAAGTATTATGCATTGTTCTTCTCTATGTTGACTGTAAGTATCGGGCCATTTATTTACGATGACTTTCGAGAAATAACAAGAAAGACTATTGCATATAAATATGTAATAGAAGGACGATTGAAAACTCAATTTTCATAATACACACTCGGAGAGTGTATTGAGTGAATGTATTTAAATTATGTGGTGCATACTTTAGTAATTAAATGCAAACATGTTGACAATAACATGCAACTCTCTCCAGCATAATAGTACATACCACATCTCTACTGGAACATCCGCGAATCATATGCAGGGAACCAAATAGTGTTGAAGAATTTCAACAATGTAAATAGATTGACCTGGCCATTTCTGGGTCCAGCTCAAGCCTGTATTTCTCTATGCGCACATCAGTGAAAGCTAGGAACTAGTTCCGTGAAAACAAATCGACAAGTTTAATACCAATAATATAGTTTCTCTATTTTTCAGCTTTTACATTACTATATTAATCCAATGTGCAGTTCTCACTTATAGTGCTATCTTTTGATTGCATTTGATTGTATATATGTTGAGGGCATCATGGTAGATTAACTTTTGTTAAATGAGTACTCTCGTTAAATAAAGTCTTATTATTATTATTATTATTATTATTATTATACGAATACATAGAAGGGAAGTACGTTAGATGGTACGATGGTCGCCAGATCGGACAGGTGGGTTTTCTCCGGGTACTCCGGTTTCCTCCCACAAGAATGACCACATATACGCTTTCATCCGAGCCAACGAGAGTGATTAATATAAGTTGTTAAAACTTGCTTCGCAATCGTTGTAACATAAATAAAGTATTAAAATTAAATACATAGCAGTAATTCGTATCATTCGTCCAGAAAAAGAAAATATGCATTCCAAAATGTTAACTTGTCAAGATGAATGATCAGTCACAAAGTGGCTGTGCATCATACGTCCGGTTTACTGAGCATCATACGTCCGGTTTACTGTGCATCATACGTCCGGTTTACTGTGGATCATACGTCCGGTTTACTGTGGATCATACGTCCGGTTTACTGTGCATCATACGTCCGGTTTACTGTGGATCATACGTCCGGTTTACTGTGGATCATACGTCCGGTTTACTGTGCATCATACGTCCGGTTTACTGTGCATTATACGTCCGGTTTACTATGCATCATGCGTCCGGCTTACTGTGGATCATACGTCCGGTTTACTGTGGATCATACGTCCAGTTTACTGTGCATCATACGTCCGGTTTACTGTGCATCATACGTCCGGTTTACTATGCATCATACGTCCGGCTTACTGTGGATCATACGTCCAGTTTACTGTGCATCATACGTCCGGTTTACTGTGCATTATACGTCCGGTTTACTATGCATCATGCGTCCGGTTTACTGTGGATCATACGTCCGGTTTACTGTGCATCATGCGTCCGGTTTACTGTGGATCATACGTCCGGTTTACTGTGCATCATACGTCCGGTTTACTGTGCATCATACGTCATGTTTAGTGTGCATCATACGTCCGGTTTACTGTGCATCATACGTCATGTTTACTGTGCATCATACGTCCGGTTTACTGTGCACCATACGTCAGGTTTACTGTGCATCATACGTCCGGTTTACTGTGCATCATACGTCATGCTTACTGTGCATCATACGTCCGGTTTACTGTGCATCATACGTCATGCTTACTGTGCATCATACGTCCGGTTTACTGTGCATCATACGTCCGGTTTACTGTGCATCATACGTCCGGTTTACTGTGCATCATACGTCCGGTTTACTGTGCATCATACGTCCGGTTTACTGTGCATCATACGCCCGGTTTACTGTGCATCATACGTCCGGTTTACTGTGCATCATATGTCCGGTTTACTGTGGATCAATAACGAATCAAACGATATTAGTTTAGTTTAGTTTAAACATAGTTTATTTCAAACCATACAGCATATACAAATATACAGTTTACACAAAATTTAGATACACGAATGAAACGGGATTAGAACCGAAAGCTATTATAGCTGATAGAGGTCTTCTTATAGTTTAGTTTATTTAGTTCGATTGCGAAACAGGTTCCTATAACTTATATTGATCACTCTCTCGAGACCTCATTCTTGAGAGAAGAGGAAACGTGGAATTTTAATGCATTGCCTAAGGTGACAAACATAACGGTTCCAGTGGGGCTCGAACTCCAGGCCTTTCGAGCCTGAATTTAAATGCCTTTCCTAAAGGCAAACTCGTAACGGTTACAACACGAACTCCTGGTGAGGCATTACACTGAGCTTCGTTCCATCGTTTCTAGTACAAACCTACCGGGGTAAGTACCCCATTGCTTGCCCCTTGACTGCTGCATATTGTGTGTGTGGGGGGGGGGTGCGAATTACGATAATTAGTTCAATTCAAACAACTGTAGTATACGATTAATGTAATCCTGACGATATATCTTCCCATCATGCCAATACAATTAAACTAATAAATCTTAGTCTATATTCCACACGAAAGCAATAGTCGCTATTGTAACGCCGATATTGTACAGTTTGTAGGTTTTCTAACGAAATTGCACGAAAGGAAACCATTGACAGGTTGACAAATTATTATTATTATTACACAAACCAATTTGCTTCGCAGTAACGTATGCAAGTCAGAACATTTTACAGAAAATGTATGAAAATTAAGTACATAGCCGTGGCAATATAAAACACATAGGAGTGTGTTTGTTTGTTTTGGGGGTCAAAGTCGCCCTAACAGCTTAGGTCATATGGCGATTCTCCAGTTATTCCGAGCAGGATTTCTTGCAGCATTGGTACCCATACGTAAAATTTGATTTTTTCAAATATCTTTCATTTCATACGATACAGGGCTGCTTTGAAGTGCTTTCAGATATCTGCTGAAGTACGTCTTCCAATGGTAGACAATTCCATATCTTTGGACGAGAGTATTTGAATACCTTTGCTGCAACAATTCCCTCTCTAAATCTGGAAGTTATACGGCTTCAATAAATATAACAATAATTAGAGTTTGAACAACAGAAACGTGACACTATCATTGTCACGGTCTTGTAGTCACGCATTCATCACGTGTACACTAGCAAGCGCTAGAACAATACATGATTGATCTTAACGCGCGGTTATATGGTATAAGCGCGTAAAACATGTCCTGTTCATTACTTGCATGCAGAGAGACACTTCCTTTTGCACGGCTATAGTAATGTTTCTCTCCTTGGTTCATTGTCGTCTTCAAACGATTCGAGTATATCCCCCCGACAAGTGACACATGATATATACACGTTGTCAGACTTAGTTAGGGCAAGCAATGCTGATGTGTATTTTAATTATTGCCGACTGGGAAAGTACTGCACTGCAGTAAACCTATGTTTGCGTGATCATGCTATATTGGCAATAATGACTTCAGAAAATGTAAATAAGTATTATAGAAATAAATTGAGATTTTTGCTAAGAATGACATGGTGCTGTAATTTGAGAGCACTATGTGCGTGTGTGGGCGGGGGGGGGGGGTGAGTGTGTGGGTGTATTGGTGTATGATGGTGTGTGTTAGTGTGTGTGGGGGGTTTGTGGGTGTATTGGTGTCTGTTGGTGTGGGTTAGTGTGTGTGTGGGTGGGGGGTGTATTGGTGTATGTTGATGTGTTAGTGTGTGGGGTGTGGTGGGGTGTGTATTTGGTGGTTGGTGTGTGTGTGTGTGGGGGGATGGTGGGTGTGTGGTGTGTGGGTGGGTGTGGGGTGTGTTGGTGTGTGTTAGTGTGTGTGGGGGGTGGGGTGGGTGTGGGTGGTGTGTGTGGGTGTGTGGGGGTGGGGGGGGGTGGGTGTGTAGTTGGGTGTGTTGGGTGTGTTAGTGTGTGGGGGGGTGGGGTTTGTGTGTGTGTAGTGGTGTGTGTTAGGTGTGTGTGGTGTGGGTGTGGGTGGGTGTGTGGGGGGGTGTGTATTGTGTGTGGTGTGTGTTAGTGTGTGTGGGGGGGTGGGGTGTGGGGTGTAGTGGTGTCTGTGGTGTGTGGTGGGTGTGTGGGGGGTGTGTGTGGTGTGTGTGGGGGTGTGTGTGGTGTCTGTGTGTGTGTTGTGTGTGTTGGTGGTGGGGGTTGGGTGGTGTGTGTGGGTGTATTGGTGTATGTTGGTGTGTGTGTGTTAGTATGTGGGGGTGGGGTGTAGTGGTGTGTGGGTGTCGATGTGTGGGGGGGGGTGGGTGTGTGTGGGTGTATTGGTGTATGTTGGTGTGTGTGTTAGTATGTGGGGGTGGGGTGTAGTGGTGTGTGGGTGTCGATGTGTGGGCTCTCAACGTAGATTTCCCGATGTTTTACCCACGATTAGTATGTTGTAGTTTTCGTGTAGATTCTGATTCATTAAATAAACTAACACCACTGTAGTGTAGCAACACGGAAGGAAGGCTATTGTGTGTATTTGCAGTCTTCATACAGCTATTCTTCTTGATGAGACTGTACGGTGTTTTATCGTTGTGCTGGATACAATAAAACTGTGTCAAGTTCAATATGTATGTTATCACCCCTCGTTCATACATGTATATTTGATATAGACTATTGCATCGTTGGCTTCAACTCACGTTCTCCCTGATCATTATTACTGATGTGCGATTCCCGCTGGGGGTGTCGATTTATTCATGTGAGAAAGCTATCCAGCTGTCTTGCGGAAGGTTGGTGGTTCTATACGGGCTCCCGTCCGTACGTGTAATAATCGTAGGAGGTGTACTCGGGGTCTTCCTCCACCAATAACACCTGGAGAATCGCCAGATGTCCTAAGCTGCTGATGCGACATTAAACGCAAACAACAAACAACATATTGCATCGTTTGACATACTAGTACTATATAGACCATATATAGTTATAATGTCAGTATTCGCCAGTAGATCACCATAATGCTGAGTGAATGATCGTGAATGCATGATAGCTAATTTAGACAGTCTCTATTACAATGATTGATATACCCACATAACGTATAGCCACTTCCCTTTATGAGCTTGAAGGCCCTCCATTCATGATTGGTTTAATTCGCTGGATTGTTCTTTTAAGCTTTATTTATTTTACAACGATTGCGAAGCAAGTTTTAACAAATTATATTAATCACTCTCGTTGGCGTGGATGAAAGCGTATTTGTGGTCATTCGTGTGGGGGGAAATCGGAGTACCGGGAGAAAAGCCACCTGTCCGACCTGGTGACCACCGTATCATCTCACATACTTCCCGGTCCGAGGATCGAACCCGGGTCGCATTGGTGAGAAGCGAGCGCGGTAACTCGTTGACAGCGATTGGATTGTTCTGGTTTCCGTTAGCAGTATTTTGAGCTGAAACTGTTCTGATTGACACTACATGTATGTGCAAAACGATTATTCTAACGTAAAATAGTTCACTTTCCAGCGCTGTTGTCACGGCAACGTTCATAATCACCATTGCTAGATTTACTAGATTATGCGAAATGCTGTCTTTAAGCTGATTTCATACTTATTTTCAAGATACCACTGTAAGTCATATATGCACATTGTTACGACCTACTGACTAGATAGTTAATGCATGATGCTTTGTCAAACTATGTATTCACATGCTGGTGTCCTATTTATCTATTTATATATAGGCTTTGTATGTATGATGGTGTAATCTTTTGGAAGTCGCGATATCGCATTGGTAGCGCGTTCGCGAGTTTGAGCCCCGCCGTAGCCGTTACGATTGTGCCCTTAGGTAAGGCATTTAGGTTCCACGTTGCCTCTTCTCTCTCCCTCGTTGCGATGGATTCCATCAGAAATGAGGTATCGAGAGTGATTAATATAAGTTGTAAGAACTTGCTTCGCAATCGAGCTAAAATAAAATTTGTATAAAATATCTTCTAATTCAAGTTCATGACGTTCTCTATTTACCAGTCAATCCATTCAGGTTACCTATACAATTAATATACACAATTAATGAATCTTTACCATATAATATTGCTGGCTTCACAAACCTCCCTGGCACGTGCAATGTATCGACAGAACACGCTGGATCTCTTGTTACGATTGATCTTCTGCCATCTCGGGAGTTTGTCTCATTAGTCCAGTTGCGGTCTGTACACTTGTCCTGTGTCTCCGGTGAAGTGCCATCGTGAATAGTATGGCGTGATCGTAATATGTAGCATCGCGTTCTGCGAACTTGAATTGATCGGCTGTTTCGCGATGAATCTGCCGTCTCTCCTTCGCACGAGTTCAATCAGTATGGACAGACAAACTATGATTTATTAACGCCTGAATTATTACCATCCCACTGCAGTTTTCCGGCACAAAAAGATCTACTCATGAAACCAAATATGATGATTATCGACTCAGTTTCTTCTACTACTCTCTCTCTCCCTCTCACCCCCTCTCCCACTACCCCCCTCATTCTATCCTCTCTCTCTCTCTCGCTCTCGCTATCTCCCTCTCCATCTTCCACTCCTCTCCCCTTCCCTCTCCATCTCCCACTCCTCTCTCTCTCGCTCACTCCTTCTCCCTCTCCATCTCCCTATCATCTCCCATTCCCTCTCCCTCTCCCACTCCTCTCTCCCTCTCTCCCTATCTCCCTCTCTCCCTATCTCCCTCTCTCCCCCTCCCTCCCCTCACTCTCTCCCCCTCCCTCTCCCTCCCCCCCACACACACGTGTCATTTACTATACATAATTATCTTGAAAACATGAACCATTATTTTTGCTCTATAAATGAACTTGTGTATAGGTGTTATGTGTGTTTAAACCATTATTTGGGAAGAGCTGTCTCTAATGTTGTAAGAACTTGTGGCTCGACCCATATGTGCTGTCTTGTGTAGTCTAATCTCTTGTAACTCTGACTTGAGTGGCAATGTACTTTTTAATATGTAAACTATATTTTAATGTTTGTTATAATTATGCTGTACATTGATGAGACTGGAATAAAGAATACAATATCAAAATAATGTAATTAAGAAATAATAAGTGGTATATTGCAGAATAACCCGAGTTTGAAGTTCTTATGCGTAGAAATATATCACGAAGGCCTGAGTGATATATTTATACGCATAAGAACGACACACGAGGGTTATTCTGCGATATACCACGGTTGATACTTATTATTTCGATTCTAACACGACTTACCTTCTAATAATTTTAAAGGAGTATTTTCTTCAAACGCCGCTGCATTTGGCTTTCGAAATTTCCTCCCGCGTAAGGGGTGATGACGTTATTTGTTATGGAAAATATCAATCTAGTGCATACATGAACAAAAGTTGTAACTGATCAATAATTTTATTTATTTTGTCAAATAAAACTGTACAGAATAGTAACTGAAACGTTACTTAACATAAAAACAAGACGGACAAGAGATTATCTGATTCTAAAAATAGCTCACTTCCGTGAATTCTCACGGTATTTTTTACAAACATCACGTGACTTTCATTCATAAAACTTTATACGCATTGTATAAATGGAATAGCCAAAACACGGTGCGCGCGCAGCATAGTTCACGGTAGGTATATCGCAGAATAACCCGAGGTAGATTTTACTCTATAAGTATGTATGTTATTAGCTGGGTCGTGTTAGAATATAATATAATGTCAATAATAATTCTTTGTATATATTATATATATATAATTATATATTAAGCTAACCATTTCTGGGAAAGTCATCCAATTGAGAGTTTGAGAAACGTTCGGAAGAAGAAGTGTAAACATCTTTGTCAAGCATTATTTTTGCAGCTCGTTTTTGGAATCTAACAATTTTATCTTCTAAATGTGTCCATGAGCTGGATGTTTGGCGTTGTTTCTTTGTAACCACAGTGACTGTTTTTGTCTGTCTAGGCCGCCGATGATAACGAGTCGATGATAACGAGTTGTCACATCACACTATTGTTAATAATACGAATCTAAATGCAATTCATCATAGTTAAACATTATGGAATAAACTATTTGCTTTCTATGAATATTATTACCTACGCCAACGACAGGACGCGATGTAGACAGTGGCATTTCTATGTAATCATTCTATTGGGATTCCGTCTCAGAATAAGAATTTGGTGTACGGTTATAGAAAATTCTTTATTCTGTGTATTTGGGATTATTCCAGATATAGAATCTACAGACTATTTCATTTAGGTTTAATCAAAGTTGATCAGGGCACTTCAGGGGACTCGAGGATCAGGGGACTCGAGGATCATGGGACTCGAGGATCAGGGGACTCGAGGATCATGGGACTCGAGGATCAGAGGACTCGAGGATCAGGGGACTCGAGGATCAGGGGACTCGAGGATCTAGGCACACGAGGATCAGGGGACTCGAGGATCAGGGGACTCGAGGATCATGGGACTCGAGGATCAGGGGACTGGAGGATCAGGGGACTCGAGGATCAGGGGACTCGAGAATCAGGGGACTCGAGGATCATGGGACTCGAGGATCAGGGGACTCGAGGATCAGGGGACTCGAGGATCAGGGGACTCGAGGATCAGGGCACTTCAGGGGACTCGAGGATCATGGGACTCGAGGATCAGGGGACTGGAGGATCAGGGGACTCGAGGATCAGGGGACTCGAGGATCATGGGACTCGAGGATCAGGGGACTCGAGGATCATGGGACTCGAGGATCAGGGGACTCGAGCACTTCTATTGATTTCCACAGTGATGATTTTTCATTTCATTAATTACCTATAAAATCGTGGCACCAGCTCCTATGATCATTTCACACTACAGGGTACCAGCAACTTGCACCATTTGGTATTCAGTTTTCCAAAATTTAGGCGGTTTCATTGCAACATGTGAATTTTTGTCGAAAACAGAATTAGTTGTGTTTTATATAGATCAACTCAGTGGTGTGTCTGTGTTTTACATCGTCGCTATCGGTTGCCCATATGAGCGACGCCTCCTGAAGAGATTAGTCATTTTAGATGTGTGGAGGATAGTACAACGATACAAACAGAGACCCATTCCAGAGTTGCCTCTGGTTCTTTTACGTGCACGGTGTAAAACACCGACACGAGACCTCAGTTTAACGTCCAATCTGAAAGACTGTTAATTTTATTAGGGTCAGACGGGGGGTCGAACCTGCGATCCCTGGATTACCAGTCCAGCGTGTTACCACTGGACTACATATCCGTCTGTTCAACTCAGTGGATATAAGCGGGACGGCTATATAACAGAACATATTGTTTATTACATAGCTTATCATCATAATAATACATATACAATTTGCATGCAATGACAAAACGTCATACATATATGAAGAAGAGTGTTAATCCGATGGTAGATAGACCATGTTGATTACAATGATTCCAATGAGAGATACTAGCTAGGAATTATCTCAGCATCTCTATTTTAATTCAATTTTATGCAGAGCAAATTAAATTGAAATTTTCAAATGGTGTTATACCTCTGAATGTGTACAGGCAGCTGTATAACATGTTTAATTTCTTAATTATAATAGCATTTACGTGTAAGTTACTAACTTACAAAGTATATATTTACACATATTGTACAGTACATATGAGAAAGTGTGAGTAGTATGCTTAGTATTATCTTTGTTTGAATAAATGCATGTATCTATTATAGTACAGTCAAACCTGTGCTAAAGGCCACCTCCGAATAAAGGCCGCATATGAAAACCCTGATTCTAAAGACCACCATTTTTCTCTCCCGTTGAGCCATTTTCAATGCATTTTACCCTCTATCAACCATGTGTTGTGACATTTGGTGGGTGTTCATTAGTGTATGTTTAATGTGTTGTCTCTAATCTCAAGACCTTTTATGCATATATATACGAATATTCGATTATAATATTCGAATATTCACTCGGACGTCCGAATATCTGAGTATCATTACAGTATTCGAATATTCGGAAAACATATTATATAATTTGCAAACCATGTTAATTGACACTGCCATATAATCGGATAATTACCGTAGGTGCTAAGGTGTGTAGTGTTTAATTATGATGTCAAAACTGTTTAGACGAGAACATTCCTTTGAAATATTACAGACAGTTTGCAAACCCCCCCCCATGTATCTTACATTTTAATTAACTGCTCATTATTACCAAAAAGTACTCTTTAAAGTACGATTTTTATTATATTGTCCTCAAAAATGCCAATTTGAGTGATTTTGAGTTTTTGATAGAATTATATCGAATACCTTCCCGACCGAATATTCGAAGAGCAATATCGTTATTCGCTGCCTTCCCTAATATATATATATATTATCATTAACAATGGATAGGAACATGAATCGGAAAATCAAATGTTAGACTCAACAAATCGTCACATTATTTATCCTCAAACAAGCGTGCATGGAACATGCACATGGCGATGTTGATATAACCAGTTTTGACATGTCTGTTTCAGCATATCTCGTTTGACAGATCTAATTTCCCCGCTATGATACGCATGGTCTCATAGAATTATCAAATGTCTTGAACGCAATATTCCCAGTGGGACGTTCTATGGAAGTATTTGTTGTTTGTGTAAGGCTATACAATAATAGCCTCGATGACGCACTGGTAAGTTATATGTAGTCACGTACTTCTCTCGTTTTAAGAGTCCGTGCACGTGACAATACATTTCGTGCTGTTTCGGCGAAGCCTAGTATGATGCATATCTCTAGTCATTTTCCATAAGCGACTCGCAGCCGATGGAAACTGAATTACAAACACTGGCAGCTAATAATTACACTAGCTTAGTTTCATTTGCTGTCCGATTAGCCCAGGGGTTAGCGCGCTCGCTTCTCACCAATGCAACCCGGGTTCGATCCTCGGACCGGGAAGTATGTGAGATGGTACGGTGGTCGCCAGATCGGACAGGTGGGTTTTCTCCGGGTACTCTGGTTTACGCTCACATGAATGACCACATAATTATACGCTTTCATCCGCGCCAACGAGAGTGATCAATATAAGTTGTTAGAACTTGCTTCGCAATCGTTGTAAAATAACTAAACGTTTAAACGTTAGTTTCATTTGCATCACATAGAATCATCAGTATGAATAATGCAATGTCTCTAATAAAGGTTGTGTTTGTATTTGCAATGTCTCTAATAAAGGTTGTGTTTGTATTTGGAGTTTAACGTCGCACCAACAGCTTAGGTCATATGGCGACTTTTCAGCTATTATTGGTGGAGGAAGACCCTATTCCCCCCCCCCCTCCCACCGAGCAGTATTTCAGGCGTGGGCGGAAACATGGGTAGAACATTCGATCTACCGCATGACATATATATAGCTTATTCACATGGCATAATTCGAGACTCCCATTGGCATAAGAACATACAGCGGTGAGGGGCACGTGATTTGAAGTCAACAACAGTCACTACTTGGTCACGAAAGCCCCTTTCCAATAACATCCTATTATTGTACCCGAGGGGCCCAGATTGTCTGTCCGAGTCTCGCCGGACACACGGTGGTGTTGGGCATAGGCAAAACACTTAAGTCTACATCCGTTTTGTCGAATTCCGTCGAACCGAACAAAATACTTCGACATAACCGAAGTTTGACATAACGAAATTCGATATAAACAGATCCAGTTATATGTAAAATTATAGTGGCTGAAACGGGACTTTGATCTGATTGAGATAACCAGATAATTCGACATAACCGACGTTGACATAACGGATATAGACTGTATATCCACTTTGTCCATTCTCCCTCATAGATCTGTACGAGGTTACGCAATTCAAGCATTCATACAACAATAAAATAATGGCGGTAAAAATAATCCGTCCTTTTTTGCATTAAATGGAAAATTGCTGAGTTTGCGTTTTATTTCATTGTGTGTTCTATTAGTGGCATGTTTGTAGCATGTCCGTAAGGACAAGTGCTGTTGAAGGAAAGTGCCATTGATTTCTGGAAATGATATCGCTACATACGTTCTCGTGCTATTTTGGTATGACATTAGACAGTACCCGGAAGTAAGCACACACACTCTTAGTAGATAAGAGACGCTAGGTTGTACCTATCCTGGAAACATATTTTGCCTTGTCAGTCATATATAATATATTTTTTAACACCGATGCCATTAGGCCATAATAAAATATTTCCTAGATTTTCATCCCCGCCCGCCCCCGTTTTTAGGGCCCGCCCCGATTTTTTTTATTACTATTTGAAAAAAAAAAAAAAAATCTTGTCAAAACACCATTTTATCAGCATAAATATCGATATCCTGAAAATATAAAATAAAAAATAAAATTTCACCCCCCGCCCCATTTTCAAAAAAATTTGGATGAAAATCTAGGATTTATTTTATTATGGCCTTAACTGTAGTATTGAGTTTCTGATAATATGAACGTGTCATTTTGCCAGAAGTAAAAAAGTGAAAAATCGACAGTCTGGCTTTGATAATGTATGCTGACAAAATATTTCAAAAATTGGGTTAAAAAATTAAAATATATTAAGTAAAAGAATTTGAAAAAAATAATTTTTGAAACTTATTTTAGCCCACTTCTTATAAAACATTTTAATTTTTAAAATATTTATTTTATTATTTTTTCATCACCCATTATAATATCAACACACTGTTGTGTCTGTCTGTGGGTTGTATTATTTATTTTGGAGTTGAAAGTCTTCTCTAGCAGATGTGAGTATTTTAATTTAAGACAGGACAGGCAGGCAGTGGATGAAAACTGTCGATTTTGTTGATTTAACATAGCCAAAGATGCACCATGAACTGTTACACATCATATACCAGTGCATTCCACCAATAATAACGTCTCGAAATCGGCTAGATTAAAATTGTATAAACCTGTTTCGCAATCGAATTAAATTAAATTTGTATATAAATTAAGCTACAGACTCGCTCGCCAATGCAACTCGAGTTCGATTCCTGGTATGGAAAGTATGTGGCACGTTGGTCGATAGATCTTTACGAATTTTCTCTAGGAAAATGCGAGTCGCTATAACTCTCATTCGCGTCAATGAATGTGATTTAGATAAGTTATTGGAAGTTGTTTTACAATCATCGCACAAAATGCAAAGCACATTTTAAATACGAACAACATTAAATAATGTTTTGCTGTTGATTGCTCGAAATTGTTAGCCCAACCAAATACATATTTCAATAGGAATTGAAGTTATTAATATGTGTTTTCCTTCGCCGTCTGTCGACTCCTTATATAAAAAAGAGATGAAACCGACTATGCGTGATGCAGTGTGTACTATAAAAGGCCAAGGAATCAATAGAGTGAAATTCGCTCGCCCATATTGTTCGCCGGAGGCGAGGGTAAATAAGCTCAACCATCATCATCAGAGTGAAATTCTCTCCAATCCTATCACGGTTCGTCTTTCATTCTATTTCGTACTACTTTCGGATTCATTTGCCAAACTTTCCCAACTTTACCAAGAAAAACTATTACATATAAATATATAATAGAAGGACCATTGAAAACTCACTCTGCATACTACACACTCGGATAGTGTATTGAGTGAATGTATATACATTATGTGGTGCATACTTTAGTAATTAGATGCAAACATGTTGAAAATAACATGAAACCCTGTCCGGGCCAACAAAATAGTATATACCACATCCCTGCTGGAACATCCGCGAATCATATGGGAACCAAATATTGTTGCAAACGTTCAACTACGTAAATAGATTGACCTGACCATATCTGGATTCCAGCTCAAGTCTGTATTTCTATGCGCACACCAGTGAAAGCTAGGAACTATGTCTCTGAAAACAAATGGACAATTTTAATACCTATAATACGAATACATAGCAGTAATTCTTATCACATAAATTCCCATTCGTCCAGAAAAAATTACAAAAGCTCAGCAAAGCACATACACACCTTTCACAGGAGAATAATTATATAATACTTCTATTCCTGTTTCTGAATTGTGATATTTGTAATGTAATCATTGCTCTAACTGTATACTATTGGGAAATAAAATATGCTTAACTCTTTCACCGCCACTGTCGCATAAAAGCGACTTTGTAAAAAAGTAGAGACCCGATCGGACAGAACAGAACATGCCGTCTGATCAGGCTATATGCTGATTGCTCTTCAGACAGTGGAGCTGAAGCACCTGTCCGAATAGCAAACAACATAGATCCTGATCAGACGCGGCGTTACGCCGCGGCTGATCTGGATCTATGCTGTTTGCACATGCTCTGAATTTATTCGGCGCTGAAAGAGTTAAACAAATAAAGAGAATTAAAGTCACACGTGCATGTCCACATCCGAATTAAGTCCACCCATCTCTAACGACTACATTTTTGACCTCCCATTCAATCATTATAAATGCATTTTAACCTAGCATGCACGCCACATATCAACAAAGACCACTGTCTGTTACTCCCGTGGTGGTCGTGGGTTCCAGTCAAAACGTACCCAAGTCAAAACGTACCCAAGTCAAAACGTACCCAAAAAAGTCAAAACGTACCCTGGGTATAAGTCAAAACGTACCCACCCAGAAGTCAAAACGTAACCACCAAGAAGTCAAAAAGTACCCACCCAGAAGTCAAAACGTACCCTACCATAAGTCAAAACGTACCCATGGGATAATATAGAGAGTGAATAACTGGAAATAGATTGGACATATTAAAGTTGTAGATAGGTAAAATCATACTTAGAAGGTATTAGTATGAGAAAAAATGGTATACTTGAGATTAAAATATGCATATAAATTGGTAATTTTTTCTCTCAACATACATGAAGGTATTTGTTCCTGTGAGTTATTGATTGCATAAAAGAATTTGATATTTGTTAATGTGTTTGTGTTGGTAATTGGAAACACGCTTGCTTTAATTCATGATAATGCTGGAGTGTGTGCAGATAGGATGGCCGATTGATCAATGATAATTGGATTTGATTGATTAATCCGTATTGATTGAAGACCTTGGAATGTGAGTTTGCGCACGCACGCACACACACAGCCACGCGCATCCTGCTGAGCCTGGAAAGAGGAACAAAATTAGACTGTCGAAACAGGTATATATATATATAATGCACAATATACACTCAGTACATTTAAAAACGCACCATTTGTGTCATCAATTTTATTTGGACTTGGGTCGGTTTAGGTTTTATGATTTGACATAGATGATGTATATCTTATTTCCCTTTAGACATGAAGCTAAATCAGGACGCTAACTATAGCATATAACCTGTCGCACCTTTATCCATGAAAAACACATTTTGCACGTGCACCATTTAGTGCACGATTATTTCAGGTTTGTATGCATGTTTATTCAAGGCCTGTTCATTGCTACACTATAAAAACACAAAACTACGATAGTCCAGTATACAGTAAGCATGCCGCATCTCAGTCAAGATGTTAGGAATCAAGCGATTGGAATGTTTATGTCGGGTCTTGCAAAACGGCTCATAGCACGGCAATTTGGATGTCATCATTCGACAATTTCTCGACTAGTAAGACGTTACGCGCTGACTGGCGATGTCCGTGATCGTCCAAGACCTGGCATACCACGGGTTACCACCCGGAGACAGGATGTGCATTTGAGGGTTTCGCACCTCCGCGACAGGTTTCTCCCAGCCTCAGACAGTGCCAGAATAACAATAGGCATCCATGGGTAAGTGTTGCAACTAAATTAATTTAAATAACTAAGACTTTAGCAGAAAGTAAAAATCCACAATTATAATGATTTTCACCACAATTTCATGCGACGCATCTCTTGTTAGGCACAGAATACACCCCAATACGGTGAGGAACCGCTTAAGGACAGCTCAGCTGAAAGCCAGGCGACCCGTCAGGGCATCTCAGCTCACAGCACGACACAGAAGAGAAAGGTTACGATGGGCAAGGGCGCATTTGCGGTTTACGAGACGACAGTGGGGCAGGGCAGCATCATGTTCTCCGACGAATCCAGGATACAGTTGAGTCGCGCAGATGGCCGAAAGAGAGTTTGGCGTCGTCGTAATGAGCGTTACACCGACGCATGTACGTTAGAATATGACCGATGGGGCGGTGGGTCCATTCACTTCTGGGCTGGTATCACACAATTCAATAAAACTGAACTTGTGATATTCAATAGGCATATAAATGCCCATACTTACATTAACACTGTTTTGCAACCTGTTGTAGTGCCATTTTTTCGTCAGCATTTTCCAAGACAACAAGGTATACTGCAACAGGATGGAGCCAGACCACACACTGCTGCGATGACACGGAATTTTCTTGCCAATAACCACATTCAAGTGCTTGACTGGCCAGCATATTCTCCCGATATGTCTCCAATTGAGCATGTATGGGATGTACTGAAGAGAAATGTGTATGCTCGTATACACCCACCCAGTACAGTTGCAGAACTTCACAATGCCTTGCTAGAGGAATGGCACAATCAACCACAGCACGTGATAACGTCAACAATCCTATCCATGCGTCGTAGATGTCAGGCTCTCGTGAACGCTCGCGGTGGCCACACAAGTTATTAATTGTTATTTACATTTTACAGACGGGTACCTTTGAAGTTTAATTGCTACTCACATGATCATTCAAATGGCATCATTTACGAATTTACGAATTGGGAAAAGATTATTAATGACATGTACCAAAGTTTGTTGTTGTGCCTGTACCCGATACGGAGATATTCGGAATCCACTAAGTGGTGCGTTTTTAAATGTACTCAGTGTAGATACACCTCCACAAACGTCACCTCCCATGAGCGACACCCTCTTTACAACGTCACAATTTTTTTTATATTTTTTTTTTAGTTTACGTTTATTTATCGTCGCTACTGGTTGCCCATATGAGCGACGCCTCCTGAAGAGATTAGTTATTTTAGATTTTGGAGGATAGTGCATGATACAGACAGAGACCCATTCCAGAATCTCCTCTGGTTCTTTTACGTGCACGGTGTAAAGCACCGACACGAGACCTCGGTTTAACGTCCCATCTGAAAGACTGTTAATTTTATTAGGGTCAGACGGGGGATCGAACCTGCGATCCCTGGATTACCAGTCCAGCGTGTTACCACTGGACTACATATCCGTCTGTTGTCACAATTATTCCCAACCGTTGTGTTTTAATACAATTTCTCCTCTCACGAACGACACATCCCAACAACACACAATGACAGTCATCGGACGCAAATAATCGCTAATTGTTCCTTTCAATTTCCAATAAACAGTCATTATCTTAATCTGTGGCCATATCCAGGGGCCAATAATCTCCAGACGGGACCGTAAGTGTGAAAATAATCATTGTTTACAGGTTATATTTCAATAAATAGCGTGACATGATTGGTAGGTTGTTTTAAATACCGCGTATATCTTTTGATCTCTTAAGAAGAAAAAGGGAATTTTGCAGGTGCATACAATGCACGGCAATGTCTCGTCTGTCAATAGAGGAGACTGTTTATAAACTTTATATGCTTGTTTAATAATTATCTCATTAAAATAAGTAAAGTATTTTTAATTGACATGCGTTATTTATCAGACTTTAATTTTGTATTGGAAACATTAATGTACACAAGTGTCATCAATTTGCATAATTTGGCGATTTTATTTATTTAGCTCAATCCACACCGAGGCAACATATACACATGAATGTTATAACGAGGTTAGGGATAGCTAGAGGCAGTAATCCCACAAAACAGGGAGAGTAAACTAAAGCTGAAAAGTAGAATACTCTTCGTTTGAAGATCAAGTTTAACCCTAACACTAATGTCCAGATTACTGCTTCAGTTATTTCATTACTTTGATTTCTAATTCCAGGCACTCGGACATCAGGGCGAGTACATGACGAAGGGGGCCTGTCACACGTTCGTCCGCCAGCTACTCGCCTTGCCGTTGCTGCCCGCGGAGCACATTCGCCCAGCCTTTGAGATACTGCGCGACCACATCCAGCCGCTGATGACATACGTCGATCAACGTGGATCGAGGGCTCCTGGGCTCCAGAGGTGTGGTCGGTCTTCGGGCAGCCCATCAGAACGAATAACGATACCGAAGGTATAGTAAAATAGATAAAGATAGGCTGTTGACATGCCTTTAAGATCCAATAATCAATCAATATACATTGACATATACATCTTTCATATACCCGCAGTCTTATACATGTAGGCTCACATCGTCCAAAAAGATAATAAAATGGCTGGAAAAAATGAAAATATGAAAATTAACAACAATAACACATGTATAATGTTTTAATAAAGTTTTATTTTTATTCCAGAATGACATCGTAGTGGGGCACCTCCGCCATTCTACCATCTGGTGAAGAGCCTTCACGATGAAGCCACTCTACTACCGCTGCAGGTCCGATTGGTCTCAGAGAAGAAGCGTCAGCGGAAGGCGACCAGGTCAATGCAGGCCATGATCTTCGGAATCTGGGACGACTACACGGCAGGGCATATATCGACGTCCCGCTTTCTGAAGAAGCTCTCAGCAGTGTATGCGCCGACCATCTAAACACTACACCTATAGTATACACTTAACAACTCTTATAAGTGTGCATGTATACATGGTCTCATATCTCCGTCAATATTGGCCCGATAATGATGAAATTTTCAGCAATTACAGTTGAGATATATTTCATGATATTCCATTTATTTTATTTCATAACAAACACAAATTTAACAAACATGACTAAGTAATGTGATGGTGCGTAAAAAGTCAATGTTGCAAAATGATAATGTCAATGATAAAACTCAGGCCGATGAGAATTAATTATTCTAATATCGCGTATGCCCACCCTGACTGCGGATCACAGCTTGGCAACGTCGTCGCATGGAAGGGACATAGCGTCGTACATAGTTCTGGGGTAGATTTGCCCACTCTTGCCCAATCTTCGCACGGAGCTGGGCGATGGTCTGTGGCACTGCGCCGGTCCTTCTTAAGCGGCGATTCAATTTATCCAATAGATTTTCTATAATGTTTAAGTCGAGAGACTTCGGTGGTATGTCCATCACATTGATGTGGTTAGCATTCAGAAAGAATCTTGTCGCCCTAGCCGTGTGGGCTGGTGCGCCATCCTGCAGCAACCGCAATCCTCTATTGTTCCTAAACATGGGTACTACCTCATTTTGAAGCACGTCATGTTGGTACCAGGCGGCGTTTAGATTACCATTAATGAACACTATGTTAGTCTTGTGATGTAAGGAGACACCAGCCCATACCATTACTGACCCACCCCCGTACCTATCTCGTTCGATGACGCAGTTGTCGTTGAACCGTTCTCCCCGTTGTCGATATACTCGTGAACGACAGTCGTTTTCCTGTACGCAGAACTTCTGTTCGTCAGTAAACAGGACCTGCCCCCATTCTGCCTGTGTTGTTCTAAGATGACACCGAGCCCAACGATCTCGCAGTGCCCTATGCCTTTGAGTCAATACAATACCCTTAAAGGGCCGTCTACACCGCATGTTTGCGAGCGATCGAAGACGCCTTCTAACGGCCTGCGCAGAGGTATGGCGTCCGTGCGTCTCGCGCGTTTCTCCGGCCATCTTGACAGCTGTACGTGTTCTCTGTTGACGATGCACATGTACGATGTGATTATCTTGTGCAGCTGTTGTACAACGCCCACGTGGTCTGCGAGGGAGGTTACCAACGTTGCCAGTCGCTCTGTACTTAAGCATCAGCTTTCTGATGATGTTGCGGTGTACACCCATGCGTCGCGCAACCTGCAAATGATACGGATAACATGAAATTAGTAATTAAAATATATAATTTATTTTTTATGGATATTTTCGATAAAAAACTGAATGTTAGTGACTTTCAATTTTTATAACACAAAGAAACTTAATTAATTAGTGACATTGAATTAACTTTGAGACGTACCTCTGTTTGGTGTATACCGGCGTTGATGAAGCCGACGGCTATTCCCCGTTCCGCTATTGTCAGCCTGCCCATGTCATGTTTTTCTGATGTGTGGATCGTAATCAAGTCCACAACGACCAAATGCAGTTTTATTTTTTGCCAGCGCACCATTTCCTCGTGCATTGTGTTGATTTTGACGTTGCGTGGTTCAACGCGCCGTATCGATTAAATTGAACACGTGGAGTACGGGATAATACTCGAAATGTAGTCAATAGCAAGTACACAAAATTTCGTGCAAATATATTGATAAATAAAAAAGTTATACGGAAATCAAAGATGCACACTTATAAGAGTTGTTAAGTATATACTGTTCGAAGTTTGTAATTTAATAATTTGAACACACATATAATCAATAAAACAAATGTTCTGTATAATTATACTTGTTTAGTTCTGTTTAAAATTCCAAATAGCCAACGTTTTACTTCTTGAGTGGGTACGTTTTGACCAAAGAATTGGTACGTTTTGACTTATCGTTGGGTACGTTTTGACTTATCGTTGGGTACGTTTTGACTTAAAATGCGGGTACGTTTTGACCAAAGAATGGGTACTTTTTGACTTAAAATGCGGGTACGTTTTGACCAGCACCCGTGGTCTTTATGTTGATTTTACGTTTATTTATCGTCGCTACAGGTTGCCCATATGAGCGACTCCTCCTGAAGAGATTACGTATTACCACTGGACTACAGATCCGTCTGTAACCTTCCACAAGCCAGCCGGGTAGCTTTATCACTTGAAACAATTATACCTACCCAGTTGGATTCCTATCTAAGTATATGTATATTCATAACAGCGCTAGTTGTGCAGTGCAGTGCGGTGGGATTGCCGAATAAAAGTGTCCTCGTGGTAATAGCCAGATATATATCTGAGTTCAATGTACTGAATACCACTTTACGGTTGTTGCGGTGGTGCAGTGTTGGAAATCGGTCGGATGTGGTCGTGTGTGTGGTCGGTGTGGCCAGGCGATATTTCCGTAACGTTGCGTGTTCAACGCCGTGTCTTGATCTGATGTAATAATTACTGTTGTGTTCGAATCGTGGAGCTATGCTTACATGGTATGGTACATTGAATATTAATGCCTGATTTAAATACATGGTTGACCTTTATTGGCATTTACAATATATAGCTATAGCCTCGTGGTTAGAAATACACCGAGCGATATGTATATGACTTAAGTGTACACTGTCAATAAAGACCACTAACACGCTGGACTGGTAATCCAGGGATCGCAGGTTCGATCCCCCGTCTGACCCTAATAAATTAACAGTCTTTCAGATGGGACATTAAACCGAGGTCTTGTGTCGGTGCTGTACACCGTGCACGTAAAAGAACCAGAGGAGACTCTGGAATGGGTCTCTGTCTGTATCATTGCACTATCCTCCAAAAATCTAAAATGACTAATCTCTTCAGGAGACGTCGCTCATATGAGCAACGGGTAGCGACGATAAATAAACGTAAACACACACACTAGTGGAATGTTTATTGTTCTAAATACTGCTCAGAGGGGAACCGGGGTCTTCCTCCACCAATAATAGCTGTATAATCTCCATATGACCTAAACTGTTGGGGCGACATTAAACATAATAATAATAATAATAATAATAATAATAATGGAAGTCGTGATAGCGCAGTGAATGCGCGTTCGGTTCAGGTGCGAAAGGTCCAGAGTTCGACCCCGCTGGAGCCGTTACGATTGTGCCCTTATTGTATGTTGCCTCTTCTCTCTCTCTCTCTCTCTCTCTCTCTCTCTCTCTCTCTCTCTCTCGTGGCGATGAATTCCATCAGGCATGAGGTCTGGAGAGTGATTAATATAAGTTGTATGAGCTTCTTTCGGAATCGAGCTAAACTACATTTGTATAAACTACTACTACTAATAATAATAATAAAGACTTTGAATAAAGAGAGAATTCATTTGAACTATTAAGTCAATCTACCATGAGGCCCGCAGCAAATTAACACACGAAATGGCATAATGAAACATGTAAACAGTAGCGCAGTGGTTAGCGCGCTCGCTTCTCACTAATGCGACACGGGTTCGATCCTCGGACCGGGAAGTATGTGAGATAGTACGGTGATCGCCAGCTCTGACAGGTGGGTTTTCTCCGGGTACTCCAGTTTCCTCCCACACGAATGACCATATTTAAGCTCTCATCTGCGCCAACGAGTGTCATGCATATAAGTTGTTAAAGTTTGTTTCGCAATAGTTATAAAATAACTAAAGTTTAAACAGTAACCAGAAAAACTTTCATAAGAAATAAGATATAAGCTGCAAGAACTAATACCTCCAAAACAAACAAACACTATATCTACAAATCCTTGCGCAAATAACAAATTCAAAATGTGCATACGCAAGTCATGAATATTGCGAGCTTCTTGCCAACTATCGACGGACTTTCTTGACGCCGAGCCGCCGTTTTCCCTACGCATTCGACACATGTCCATATAAATTAAATAAACATGTCTAGCAATGGCTGTAGGTACAGACAGTTATTTTGAAAGACGAGAATTGTAAACGAATCGTTGGTGCTATATATAACCGTTCTCTATGGACTTCTATTTACGAATATATTGACAGTATACTGTTTGGACTTACAAAAAGGCAGAGAATAGAAAACAATAAAACAGAAGATGTTCGCCAATTATTGTGCTTCTATGGAAACGGAATAAATTCTATCACTGCCGTACGGGTTGCTGACCTCTAAGGTATGTCGGTGAATAACTTGTAGTCAGTCTCTTTTATAGCATAATGCAATAACTAGTACTATATTAAAGTGCTCATTATTACATTTAAGCTCGATTAAACGTAGATTGCATAACATCTTTTAAAATAAAACTACAATTTTACTCACATGAATTCAACATGGCGTCAAAAACGCACCTGTTTTAGATCCTCCAATCAAATTTCATTAACGGAAATGTGTTTTCCAACATGTTCGCATGACCTTGCACGTGACCTTGCACAGTTTAGTTTAATTATATTTTATTGCTTATTATATACAATACAATTACAAATATGGTAAATATATAAGCAAACTGATACAACTGCAATGCTATGCTTATACTTGCACAGTGCACGAATACAATCTAGAAGCAAATGGGTTGGGCAACAAGTTTTACCAACATTAGCTAGCGCCCTCCCCAATAAACCAGATTAATGTTAACAAAATGAACGTAGCGATGTGTACTGTAATAACTATATTATTTTAGATGAAAATAAATGATCAGGATTAGAAAGGACAAAAAAACAAAATAGAATAAAATAAAATAACTAGAGAAGCATTCTGTAACAGCTCTCTGCTTCTGCGCCATACGCACCATACCCCCCCCCGCCAGCCGACCTTGCACAGTAGACCATGAGGGTTCGCTTAATGCGTTTTTAGGGTACACACGAATGGAATCAATGAACATATCAACATTTACATATTTTCGAAATATAATGTGAATAGTTATCTATTTTTTGGTTCATTTTCCTTTTTGACAGTTCTGGCATGTACCATGTACACCAAGCACATGTTGCTGACAACGGCGACGTTATTCGCAAAACAAATTCGAAAGACGGTGGGGAACGAAACTATTGTGATTGACGATAATGTTTGTTGCAGTCCAATTTTGGATAGGCGTGTTAAGTGAATTAGCAAAATTTAATTATGTTCATCGATACATATTAAAGATTATTAAGTAAATGGTTTATTATAGTGACATGTGCATGATATAACAAATTTGCAAAATATTACAAGAATTCACAAAGCACCCGGCCCAACGGGCCTATAAGTCACCTATACATAATTTACAAAATTGATGTAGCATTTTAAGTTGGTTATAATGTGATTACAGCAATAATGATAGATGGCCAGTATATACATAAATATAACATAATGTATATATTCATATTAATATATCTATATTAATGGTTATACATACATGATCGTCTGTAAAGATACGATTTAACAATAAATTTTGCGCACTTTCTTGGAAAAGAGTTTAACATGTAAGACAATCTTTGTTCTGGTGTCATGTTATCATAATCTGTCCCAGCAGTTATCTCCCCTATTGTATCAATGCGTATTTGATTATATAGTTCACATTCAAGCAAAAGGTGTCTCTCATCTTCCACCGCATTTAAGGCACAGAACATACACAGTCTTTGTTCTACTGGTTCTCCCACATATCGCCCTGTCTCTATTCTTAACGGTAACATGCCAAACCTTAAATGACTTAGCAATGACCTTTCATATTTCTTTACGTCTAAGCATACATACTCTTCACATTTAGGAGTACTTTTAAGGGTTCGATATGTGCGCAACTTAGCAACACCTTGGATATCTTGACACCATTTCATAGAGTAGTGGTTATAAATGCGTACATTGACATCTGTCATATTAACAGTAGACCTTGGATTGAAAGCATCAGTAACTCCTAATTTGTTCATGATATCTTTAACGTCACTAGACCAGTTATTGCGACACAATGCTAAGTCATGATTGAATACACGCTTTGTCAACCTGTCATTATCCATATTTATTACCCTATTCCAGTACCGTAGAATACAAGTCCATCGTCTGTAGATGCTTGGTACCCATCCAGTATCACCATACAAAGCTAAAATGGGTGCGAATCTATGGACACCTAGGTAGTATGTCATAGCCCTGTGTTGCACATTGTCTATCGATTGAAACTGTTTGGCTCCCCAAACCGAAGCTCCATAATCCAGTATAGGAACGACACATGATGTGAACAGTTTTTCATATGCTCGGAAACCGAAGTCTTTAAGATGATGCATCTTATTAATTAAACTACCAAGTGCTCTTCCTGCACCCTTTGCTAACGCTTCACAGTTTGCACTGTAGTTTCCTTTCTCGTGTAGTATGATTCCAAGGTACTTGTATCGATCAACTACTTCCAACACATTGTCACCGAGTTTGTAAATGAAGGTAGTACGCTGTGTTCTTCCTTTTCTGAAGTGCATGCATTTGGACTTTTGGGTGTTTATTATTACCCGCCATCGTTTGCACCATTCATGAAGTGTGTTAAGTAAGGTTTGCAGGTTATCCTCTGAGTCTGATATTAAAATGATATCGTCCGCGTACATGAGAATCGACACCTTTGCATCACCCATTGTTATCCCAATGTCAAGGCCATTGATCTCCCGAACAAGGTCGTTTGCAAAGATGGCGAACAAGGTCGGTGAGAGGATACATCTCTGCTTTACGCCCGTTGAACAATCGAACCACTCTGTAAGCTGGTTGTTTATACGAATACACGATGTAGCACTTGTATATATGTTTTTGATCGAGCTATATAGTTTTCCATCAATATTGTTCAGCAGTAATTTGTATAACAACATGTCGCGGTCTATAAAGTCGAAACATTTCTTTAGGTCTATGAATGCTGTGTCCACGGAACTATTATTCCTTATTATACTATTAAACACGAACACATGATCTTCGCACGACCGTTTTGCCCTGAATCCATTCTGTTCGTCTGCCAGTAACTCATTGCTTTCTAAATAGTGTGTCAGCCTTTTGTTAATGAGCGAGCTATACAGCTTACTGATGCACGACAATAACCTAATACCACGATAGTTTAACGGTACCCGTCTGTCTGACGTCTGATCCTTTAAAATTGGGCAGATAATAGCCTTTCTCCATATTGATGGTATTAAGCTGGTGTCAAATATAAACTGAAACAGTTTATGCAGCACTGCGATCACTAGCGGGTATTTCAGAACATCATATGGTATTTTGTCGATTCCACAAACTGAGCCTGATTTTGCACGCATTATTATACCAGTTATTTCATCTATCGTAATATTACAGTTCATTTGTTCATTTGGCGTGTATAACGGATATTGAATGTTCATTTCGATTAAGTGTTTGTGTATTTTAGCTCGATTATAGAGTTCATCGTCGAAATCGCTGTCATCGTCACGATTGTATAGATTTCTAAAGTCCTGTTTCCACTGCTCAAACACTACACTTTCATTCCGGTTAAATACACCATTCTCGATAATTTCCACCGGTATCGTTTGTCCGACCTAGGACCTAGTTGCTTTATCTTTCTCCAAAATGCATTCGGATCCCTAGTTGACATTTCCTCTATATCAATCGTCTGCGACAGCCTATACGCACATTCCGATTGTCTTAACAGTTTGTCAAAAGCGTTCCGTGAAGTGGTATACTCATTTCTAAGCCGAGATCGTTGTTGATTAGGGCCTGTACACTTTAAAAATGTTCGTTCTTTCTGACGCAATATATCCCAGAGCTCTTGTAGACCTTCATTCCAATACGGTTTTCCGTGCTTACACCGTTTTTGAGTTCTACGGGACACATTATACGTGGGAATGCTCCGTAACATTTCATCCGATATACTGTCACATAGTTTCTGGTAAATACCATCAATTTCAGTCTGTGTATCTCGTGCTGATCTATATTGGTGATAACATTATAGCGCCCAGTATAAACTATTGAGTTCCATTTTATAAAATAATAAACTTTAAAACTGTCAAAGAAAACACTTTCTTTTATGCTTTCCAATGAATGATAGCGTTTTCTCAGTGAAATATGACATTTCGTATTCCTCCGCGGTTAGATGTACTTTTCTATTTCAGTTATTTTCTGACAATCATGAACAGTTAATTATAAAGTAATATATTCTAATGAATTTGTTTTAACTGTAGTTTTTAATTTTGACTGCAAACAGAAACTAACTTGAACATTATACCGGAACTATATCTTATTACGAATGTTAATACTAACATACGTAATTGTGCGGTTGTGGAATGTAGTGAAATGGGCCCCCGACAGGGGCAGTTGTAATGAATTAAATTTGATAACAACGATTATATTAGCCAAAATAATGGAAATCATAAAAGAAAAATGATTTGTGTTTATTAGTGTAAGATAGGATTTTATTTCATCCCTTGATCACTGATGAAATACAATACTATCTTACACTAATAAACACAACTACCCTCTATATTATCACATTCAGTTTACAAGACGGACATGAACATTATTTCGTTCTATATATAAAACGACATCATTTTATTGAAAGCATAGAACATGCAATTCATAATAGATGAACTAGAATATTTACCATCTTATATTTATTAATACAATGTACACACTGAAGAATATGTATCTAGCAATTCGCCTGATGTAATTCTATTATACAGTCAAACCTGTCTTAAGCAGCCAGGGAATCACAGAAATGGGTGCACCGTAAACAGACATTTGCGGCAGATGTCACGCGATTGCCTCCCGCTCGTGTTCCGCGGATGGGTCTAGCGGTGGAATAAATGCAAACTATGCAAGGGACGTTACTTTGAAAAGGAGTAGAGGTCAAATTAAAGTATAGATTACGCATACACGCAACATAAAATTAGTTCACGAAATTATTGATGGGCCCTCGTATACTCTGGGTAATGTTATTTTTGAATGTAATGTTCAGGCACATCGTTGTCGTAACTCGTAGGTTACCCGTATTTGTGGATTTCTCGAATAGATGTATTTTCGTAGTTCCAGTATTTTAGTGGGCCTCTGTGGCTGAGTGGTTATGGTCGTTGACTTCAAATAACTTGCCCCTCTCCGATGTAGGTTCGAATCCCCATTAAGGAGTGACGACTTATTTCAAGTGAGGAAGATAGCCAGCTGGCTCGCGGTAGGTCGGTGGCTTTAGGTAGGTCGGTAGGTCGGTGCCCATCTGTACCTGAAATTCGTCTTAGAGGGGCACCAAGGGAGCTTACTCCCCCAAAACAGCTGGAGAGTCGCTATATTACCTAAGCTGTATGAACGACTTTAAACCATAGACGGATCTGGTAATCCAGGGATCGCAGGTTCGATCCCCCGTCTGACCCTAATAATATTAACAGTCTTTCAGATGGGACGTTAAACCGAGGTCTCGTGTCGGTGCTTTACACCGTGCACGCAAAAGAACCAGAGGAGAATCTGGAATGGGTCTCTGTCTGTATCATTGCACTATCCTCCAAAATCTAAAATGACTAATCTCTTCAGGAGGCGTCGCTCATATGGGCAACCGGTAGCGACGATAAATAAACGTAAAACACACACACGACAAAACACATCATTTTCGAACTAGGCCAATGAATTATGTGGTACTTGTAAAAACTTCGCATAATTATTGACAAAGTAGAACGTGTTGGCATCAACTGTGCAATTAAAATGATAAACGACTAGGAGTCGATTCTTGTCTAGCTGACTGACACTACCGTACATAACATGTCCATTATAACTGTTGAAGAAGATGCTGATGATTGAGCTTATTTACCCTCGCCGCCGGCGAAACATATGGGCGAGCGTACTAACAGTTCAACGTATCCAAATATCTTAAAAAGTGGTGGCTATCGGAAAACAAGTGTTTCTGTATTTGAGTAATTATCTGGAATGACTTCGTTTCTCACCGTCTGTTATAGAGATGTCTGGAAGTGTAACTGTTGGGTGTATTTGATATTCGTACACGTCCGTTATATCTGCAACTTGATATGTGAGAAATGATAATTTTAAAAGTTTGAATAAAACGGTTCATTATATTAGCTGTGCATTTTTCAATAATTTATAATTGAATATTTTGTTTGGAGGTCTTTATTTTAAAATTTGCTATTTGTATAGTTTCCCTGTTCAGTTACTAAACTAGACCAAAGAACATAGAAAACGCACACCTACATTATATGATTATTATTACATGAAAACGAAATACGAAGGATTCACAACTTTATTACAAAGCATAAACTGAACAACTAAAATTATTCCAAAATGTTTAAAACTATGTATTTATATAGTTATTGTTTTTCATGTAAAAATACACTTATTTGAAGTGTGCGTTTTCTATGTCCGCTAGTATATGTAGTACAACTAACATATCAATACGTACGACTTACCATAGCTTACACACCCACGGCGTATTAAATCATAAACTTACGAACTCTCCGTTTTCTAATTGTATAGGGTTGGGAAATTAAATATAACACATGCTATATAAGTGGATTGATGGGATGTCTGGCAGTGTTCATGAGTCTTATTTAAGTTTATTTAACGTCGCTACCGGTTGCTCTTTTGAGCGACGGGCAGTTTACCTAACAACATCTTTCCTGGGCAGGCTCCTGCGGTTAACCAGTACTTGGTGCACCAACCTCGGTGTGAAACTGCCAACATTTTCATATAAAGAGACACAGTCTAAGCGGAGCTCTAACCAGAGACAATCAGTGATAATCAGTGATGCTATAGGATAGAGTGTTACGCGAATGATTAGAAGGCGAAATAGGGCATTGGAAAATTGTAAAATACTAGGAAGTGAAGCACGCCTTCAAAGCGCAAGAAGTTCCTGGATCTCAAACATTTAGTGCGGAAAAAGGTCAAGAGATTTATCACCAATATCTGGAAAACATCCTAAATCTTAACAGTGCTGATGTCTCCCATCCTTGCAGACCAAACGCCAATAAACTTTATTCCCTCATTAAGTATTCCAAGCAAGACTTCAAATCAATGCCACACCTAAAGCATGAAAATAAGTTTCACCATGAAGAAGCTGCTAAAGCCACAGCACTGAACAAACAGTTTAGTCTATCTTCAGCTCAAAATCTCCACTAAAACGTACCTCCATTTGAAAATGAAAATTCAGGACACTAATGGAAACCTGAATTGTCAATCCATTCCAAACATGAAGGAGATCACAGTAAGTTCAAATGGTATAGAGACACTTCTCAATAACCTGAAACCCCATAAGGCAAATGGTCCTGACAAAATTAAGCAAATTATACTTAAAACCCCCCTGTCTAGCGAACTCTCACATATCATTGAAGTCTTATTACAAACACTCCTCAACGAAGGATCACTGCCATATCAGTGGAAGACAACAACTGTTGCTCCAATTTGCAAAAATGGGACAAGTCAATCCCCACCAACAATAGGCCTATCTCACTGACATGTGTTCTATGCAAGGTTTTAGAACATATAGTTTTCTCTTCGATAGTAAAACACTTCACTAACCACAGTATTCTGTACCATTTGCAGCATGGTTTTAGAGAAGAACGGTCATGCGTGACCCAATTATTAATGCTAGTCAATGACTTGATTAGCTCTGTCTACAATAAGCATCAAGTAGATCTCATCCTATTAAACTTCAGTAAAGCTTTCGACAAGGTCAATCACGAGAACGTACTACTAAATGCATGGCTATGGAGGCAGAGGTCAAACTGTAAGGTAGATTAAGAGTACGTGGAACCCTGCTATTCCTAGCCTATATCAACGACCTCCCACAAAACATCAGTTCCAAAGTTCGTATCTTTACAGATGATACTACAGTCTATCTATCATTGACATCTGCAAATGAATCGATCACACTCCGATACGATCTTAGGAGATTAGAAGAGTGGGAGTTGGAATGGGACATGGAATGTAACCCCTCCAATTGTAAAGTTATCCACGTCACCAGATGGAAGCATCCTATTTCCAGTCAATATAAACTCTATGGAGTCCTACTTGAGTCGGTCACCTCAGCCACATACGTTGGCGTGGATATCTCAAATAACCTGTCGTGGGACGCTCACATAAAAGGGTCAACTAAGAAAGCAAACCAAACATTAGGATTTCTACGTAGAAACCTCCAGGTCAAATCCGAACCCCTTAAGTCCATGGCTTATCAGACACTAGTGAGACCCCAGCTGGAATTTGGTGTCCAGCGAAGAGCAGTCCATTGGACAAAGGGTGACGTTTATCGTACATCTAGAGCTACAAACTTCCCTAAATCTACGCAGACTAGATCAACTGCGTATTGACTGTAGGTTATCCCTTATATATAAAATTCATAATGATCTGGTTGCTATCCCCATTGAAAAATACCTAGTTCTCCACTCCCGTCCAGCACGAAACGGCCATTCCTTAAGCTATAGGTTAATTACAGCAACTAGAGACTATCACAAGTTTTCATTTTTTCCAAGAACAATCTATAATTGGAATCATCTCCCTCCTGACATTGTATATCTCCCTACCATAGAGCAATTCAATACGGTAGTTTGCTGTATTAGTTTAGACTTTATTTATTTTACAACGATTGCGAAGCAAGTTTTAGCAACTTATATTAATCACTCTGGTTGGCGCGGATGAAAGCGTAAATGTGGCCATATATGTGGGAGGAAATCGGAGTACCCGGAGAAAAACAACCTGTCCGATCTGGCGACCTCAGTACCATCTCACGTACTTCCCGGTCCGAGTTGCTGTATTGATCATGCCAGCCCCTAGTTGTTCTGCCCAGCTGCTTTTCAACTCTTAACCCAAATTATTTTTCATTACTTTCTTATATTTATGATTTTAACTACTCATACATTTAACTTCTTTGCGGTTTTGACTCGCACCATGTATACATCCACGCTAGGGGTTTGCCATTAGAGGACGATATATAGATATATTGATATATATATAGCTATGCAAGTCATCGACCTGAACAACTCGATTACGGTCTATATCAGGTGCAACAAACTGATCAATTATATTGAAAGTTGTGCAAAATGAACCATAGCGAATATCGCCATGACCTTCAATGCAAAGTAGTTATTTCATTTTTACTGTTCTAATCTTCACAGACGAATCTGTAGTCCAGTGGTAACACGCTGGACAGGTAATCGCAGGTTCGATCCCCCGTCTGACCCTAATAAAATTAACAGTCCTTCAGATGTGACATTAAACCGAGGTCTCGTGTCGATGCTTGAACCACGAAACCCTGGAAGGGGTCTCTGTCTGTATCATTGCACTATCCTCCAAAAATCTAAAATGACTAAACTCTTCAGGAGGCGTCGCTCATATGAGCAACCGGTAGCGACGATAAATAAACGCAAAACACACACAGGTTCTGATCTTCGATATCAATCTTAATCTATATACACGTATTGCAAACTTTGAGCAGTTTTAATACAATGAAGGTGTGAACTTCTATGCCATCACGTATGTCTACACAATCACACTGTATAGTTGACGCGGATTCAACTGTTTCTTTTTTAAAACATTTATTTTCTATCATGTACATAATTTTAAACATTTTGGAATATTTTTAGTTGTTCAGATTGTGTTTTGCTATAAAGATGTGATATAGCTTTGATGATGGGATCCTTCGTATTTCGTTTTCATGTTATAATAATGATATAATGTAGGTGTGCGGTTTCTATGTCCTCTAGTATCAATCTACCCGAACTGAGTGCAGTATATTTACCTTACACAACAATTACTTATGTTCAACAATAGTTATGCCTTATGTATATTCATATGTCCTCTGAATGACAAGGTCAACATGAACAATAACTCTAGTAAATTTTATTCCTCTACTAGATGACCTCAGATACCACATTTGACCTTTAGTTTCAGTAAACAAGTGCTTTGTCGTACAACTCTCTAACCACCGATACATATACAGTCTCTGTGGCCTAGTTACGGGAGGTCAAAGGTTCGAACTTCGTCAGGGGTTCGTTCTGATATGGCCGGATGGTGAGCCGCCAGATAGTTAAATAATGGTTACCGATTGCCTACCAGATTGGCTCCTGGCCTTCACGTATATGATACAGGACGTACAATCAAACCTGTCTATAAAGGCCACCCTCGGGAAAGTAAAGCAGTGGCCTTTGTTGGCAGGTGGCCCCTCAATAGAGGGTTAAAATGCATTGAAAATGGCTCAACGGGAGAGAAAAATGGTGGTCTTTAGAGTCAGGGTTTTATCCTTTATTAGGAGTTGGCCTTTAGCACAGGTTTGACTGTACTGATGTTCTATAAAAAAGGTGGCTCATAAGACAATAATGGCTGGCCCTTTCAATAGGGGTGACACTATAATAAATAAACACTATACCTTTATGAACGTTCAATACTAAAAGTATACACCCCTGACAAAAGTAATTATTTTGCAACTATGTGATCTTCGATACAATCGTACGATAAATTAATTGTTCATCAATAAATAGAACACAATTATAAAGCGTATTCTTCTATTCTTTTCATCTATTTTTCATATTTCGTGAATACACGATATTAACGTTAAGTGTATTCATCCTGAATACATAATAGCACTCCAAACTACGGCATACTAATATCGTTCTTATTTGCATGCAGATTTTATCTGATTGGAAAAACACTGAATTATTGGCATATTGTTGTAAGATTATACGGCGGTTGCGGGGAAAGCATCGGTCTTCAATATAAACTGGGAGACTATTATTCCCTACAAACAGTGTCTTAATGTTTTATACTTCTGATAGGAGCGGATTGTACTATTATCCGATCTCTCTGATGAATGTTCCACTGTTTTGTAGTAGTTTATTAAGCATTAGAATAACAAATGGATTTATAAACAAATGGATTTATTAAAAAAAACCGCTCTGATCACAAAATGCCGAGCTTGGCCTGTTGCGCATCCGCTATCAGAGGGAATGGATTGTGGATATATTGGGCTGCAATCTGAATGAACTGCAAGTTTTGTTAACCACTTGTAACTTTCGCTGACTCTCTGATGACGTTTTTAGCATCGTTGGGTTCTTAAATAATAGTGTATAAGCACGTCATACATATTAAACGGATATCAAATCATAGTTAGAGATAATTATAAATATTTTGAAATATATCGTTATTTGTATGAACGCCTGCTGCATGTAGATTGCGAATTGTGTTTTTGGTTCTGTTTATTGATGTGGAAAATATTGTTACTTGATATGCGCTGAATGACAAGCACACGTTGCTATTGTTTGTCTTGAATGAGGGTAACAGACTGCGTCACTATCAAGTAGGCACATGGAATAATGGAATACATATGGATATGGCTAACTATGCGTCACGTGACCCAGTTGAAACAATGAACTATGTGCATTATATTTGGATTCTTTTATCCATTCTCGTTTCCGTCACGTGTTCATTTTGCTTTCTTCAGCCGGAGTGGATTGTTCACCCGAGTTTATTGAATTCTTACGGGATATATGCATTCTGTGTAGGCAATGCAGGCACAGTGGAAGTATCACGCACGTGCGGATTTTATGGAGGCCGGTATGGGTTCGGGAATATCCCATGCACAATTTGGCAGGCCGCGTGTCTATTGTACGGGGGCGGATCCTTGTTCACTTGTTTTGGCGCGCTGTGCTCATTGGCAACAATGTGCGTACGTATTGGCTGGGATAAAACATTGCTGCTTGCTACAAGATACCTACAAATATCATCAGGTTTATTTCTCTCTCTATATATATAAATATAAATATAGAATATTACCATTGCTAGTTATATCAGTTTAGCATAATAATAATAATAATAATAATAATACTAATAATAATAATAATATTAATAATAATTATAATACAGACTTTATTTTACGAGAGAACTCATTTAACAAAAGTGAATATACCGCGAGGCCCTCAACATATATACAAATCAAATGATATATGACTATATAATTTAATGATATAGGATGAGAAAACGGGTGAAAACTATAAGTGAAAGCTGCATATTAGTTTATACAAATTTAGCTCGATTGCGAAACAAGTTCTTATAACTTATATTAATCACTCTCGAGACCTCATTCCTGATGGAATCCATCGCCGCGAGGGAGAGAGAAGAGGCAACGTGGAATTTAAATGCCTTGCCCAAGGGCACAATCGTAACGGCTCCAGCAGGGCTCGAACTCCGGACCTTTCGCACCTGAAACGAACGCGCATCGACTGCGCTATCACGACTTCCAAAACTGTATATTGGAATTATATAGAAATGCTCAAGCTGAACGCAGAGAAGCTATGTATAATATGTTATGGAATATGATGATATATGGACTTGTCTAGAAGAGTAGAATATGGTAATGAGACAATTAATGGCAATATATCTAGATAACAATGTGAATATATGACGTATAGGGGTATCTTAAAATAAGTATTACATCAGCTTAAAGCCATTCTCATAATCTAGTAAATCTAGCACCAATGGTAATGAAATATACACGCAATATATAGCAGCGACAGCAAGATTCCAATACGGTCACGACCTGGAACGGTTGGGGCGGGTATCCGGAGCAGCAAAATCACAATGTTTGTTTTTATTCCAGTTTCTTTTTATCTCTTCCTTTTATATCAAAATGAAAGATTCCAACAAAATCGTAAATTTCCGAATGTTTTTGTTGCATGTTTTATTTCCGTCTTGTGCTTAAACTCGCTTTATAGCATTATAAAATATGTCATACTAAACAATACTTGTAATGTAACCTGTCATAACAGAATACAGTTAAACCTGTGTTAGTGGTCACCTCTATTAAGCAGCCAACATGTATTAAGCAGCCAGTTTCCAGCTTCCCAATATGTTGTTTTATTATACATTTGACCTCTATTAAGCAGCCATCTGTGCTAAGCAGCCACTTTGTGTGATTCCCTTGACTGGCTGCTTAACACAGGTTTGACTGTATGTTTGTGTAAGTGTGTATGTAATTGTCTAGCCTGGCTTCCAGTCTGTCGATTTTTCACTTTTAAACTTCTAGCCAAATGACATGTTCAGAAACTCAATACGGCCAAATTAATAGTCTCGGTGTTAAAATATATTTATTTGACTGACCAGGCAAAATATATGGACGCCTGTTCCCAGGCTAGTAATTGTATTTAAGGAAAGGGATTCCAATAAGTTACTATGTAACTTGTTCCCCAATCCTAACTGTGCTATTGCAACTACTCCTATGTTATGTACCATTCTTGAATAAAATGTTGTTTAAATTAACAATGGTAATGCACAACTGTGGTAATGGCACAACTGTGGTAATGCACAACTGTGGTAATGCACAACTGTGGTAATGCACAACTGTGGTAATGAACTGTGGTAATGCACAACTGTGGTAATGCACAACTGTGGTAATGAACTGTGGTAATGAACTGTGGTAATGCACAACTGTGGTACTGCACAACTGTGGTAATGCACAACTGTGGTAATGCACAACTGTGGTAATGCACAACTGTGGTAATGCACAACTGTGGTAATGCACAACTGTGCTAATGAACTGTGGTAATGCACAACTGTGATAATGCACAACTGTGGTAATGCACAACTGTGGTAATGCACAACTGTGGTAATGCACAACTGTGGTAATGCACAACTGTGGTAAAGACTATCATCCGAAGTAATAATAACACAACGTAAGTTTTCTTAAATCACATGGTCGACAAGGGGAGGGTATATTCGATTTACAGTCCAACATTGAATTATAATGTTATCTTTCAACTGGAAAATATGATAAAGAAATGCGCATCTAATGAAATCTAAAAATATGCGAAGAAATTCAAATTAATTTGTTTATGTAAGTGCGGCCTATAATGCCACACAACATTCTGCGCATAAGATATTTTCGTTTCAAACATCATTTTCATCGAAATAAAAATATTACATGTGGAAAGACGTAAACCTCTGTCCACACCTTGTGGAATGACAGAGATACACCAAAGACCGGTGTTCAGACTATGTTTGTCATCTCTATCATATGGCCATTCCAATAAGCCATACCCATGACATTGAGTGTAACATTTCAATGTCAAATTAAGGTCATGTGAATAGCTGGCTAAATATGCAACTTAGTGTCTTACGTTTACATATATCGGCAGCTGCACATACATACCCTTTAATTATGGTTGTATCATATGACCTTTTTATTTACTTGATAGCTCAAACTCAAGGTCATGTGAATATATACCAATATATTAATATATACCACTGTAAATACAAGCATTTGTTTATGTGCCAAATACCAACATGGTGGACTGTATCTCTGCGATTGCTATCCGGTGTTTTTGCTGCATCTTTCTGTATGTTTGGGGGGGGGGGCAGGATAGCTCAGCGTGACAGAACTCTGTCAAGGCCGGTGTTTTTGGCTGCATCTGTCTGTGTGTTGGGGGGGGGGCGGGGCAGGATAGTTCAACGTGACAGAACTCTGTCAAGGCCTGTAATCATCGTCTGCGAAGTCTCCACTCCGATTGACTTTTATAGTAACTATACACGCATGTACGTCGAAAACGAAGACAGATGGACATATAGTACCAAATAAACCATACCTCATGACCTTGAGGTTTGTCTAGCAAGGTCAGATCAAGGTCATATGAATATATATATATATATATCATAATGTGAATATATACAATTGTAAAATCAAGCATTTGTTCTTGTGTCAAATACAAGCGCGGGAGATTGCATCTCTCCGAGTGATATACTCTAGTATTGCTTAATCTCGTTGGATTGAAAAGCAATTGTGGAAGTCGTGATAGTGCAGTGGTAGCGCAGTGGTAGTGCAGTGGCAGCGCAGTGATAGTGCAGTGGTAGCGCAGTGATAGTGCAGTGATAGTGCGTTCGTTTCATGTATGAAAGGCACATGGTTTGTGTCCAACTGAAGCCATTACGAGCATGTATGTGTGTTTTACGTTTATTTATCGTCACTAACGTCTCTCTCCCGCATGGCGTGTTGGCGACGTCTCTCGGTCCCGCATGGCGACGTCTCTCTCCCTTATGACGACGTCTATCTCCCTCATGGCGACGTCTCTCTCCATCATGACGACGTCTCTCTCCCTCATGGTGACGTCTCTCTCCTTCATGACGACGTCTCCCTCCCTCATGTTGACGTCTCTCTCCCTCATGACGACGTCTCTCTCCCTCATGGTGACGTCTCTCTCCCTCATGGTGACGTCTCTCTCCCTCATGGTGACGTCTCTCTCCCTCATGGTGACGTCTCTCTCCCTCATGACGACCTCTCTCTTCCTCATAACGACGTCTCTATCCTCATGGCGACCTCTCTCTTCCTCATAACGACGTCTCTCTCCCTTATGACGACGTCTATCACCCTCATGGCGACGTCTCTCTCCATCATGACGACGTCTCTCTCCCTCATGGTGACGTCTCTATCCTTCATGACGACGTCTCCCTCCCTCATGGTGACGTCTCTCTCCCTCATGGCGACGTCTCTCTCCCTCATGGTGACGTCTCTCTCCCTCATGGTGACGTCTCTCTCCCTCATGACGACCTCTCTCTTCCTCATAACGACGTCTCTATCCTCATGGCGACCTCTCTCTCCATCATGGCGACGTCTACCTCTTGGCGACGGATTCCATGATGAATGTCTCCAGAGCGATTAATCTAATGTTGTACAAAGCTGTTTCGCAATCGAGCTAAAGTAAAGTTTATACAAGCCAAAATTGAAAAACAATGTGTTCGTTTTCCCCATATGCCTTAATGTAAAGTGACGCAAACGTCGCTCTACATTACGGCCTACGGAGCAGCAAACAAACATGTTATGTTGATAACGTGGTGTTACAAAAATAACACCCGTGCACACATTTAAAATGTGATATATTTCACTCACTCTAGAATGCTATATAGTTTTTGTCTGCTTTCCAATGAATGATTGAGAATTGTCAGTGAAAGAAATTGCTATATGGCATGTTCTCTACCACTGCTCGAGTTTCGCATTCCTCCGCGGGTGGGTGTATTTTGTATCTTAGCTATCTTCTGACAATCATGACAGTTAATCATAAAGCAATATATTCCAATGAAATTGTTTTGTCTGTAGTTTTTAATTTTGCCAGCAAAGATAAACGAACTGGAAAAGTATACAGGGACAATTTCTTATTACGTGTATTACATAAGTGGTTGTGCGGCTGCGTATTGTAGTGAGTGAAATAAGGCTCCCGACAGGGGACGGTAGAATGAATTTGATAATAAACATTAGACTAGTCAAATTCATTGGAAATCATAAAAACAGCGATGAGTGTTTATGTAAGATAGGATTTGATTCCATTGAGTGATCACCGCCATTTTGTATTTCCGCGAATGCCGTTAGGGTGCTGAGACTAACAGACAGTCGGGGGTGATAACAACTATAATAGTATCCAAAATCATTGGAAAGCATAAAATATTCTAACATGACCATGATATTTAAAAGGCGTAAATTAGTTATTTATAGTAATTTATTTTTTAAACTCTGTAATTGACGTCTATAAACTAAATAAATAGTGAATATTAGGTTACTGTCTTATACATTTTAATTTATTAGGCTAGTTGGAGAAAATTAGCTCGGGAACAGGCGTCGCTATATTTGGCCTGGACAGTCAAATAAATATAGTTTAACACCAAGACTATTAATTGGGCCGTATTGAGTTTCTGATCATGTCATTTTGCCACAAGTTAAATAATGAAAAATGGACAGATTGGCACCCAGGCTAGGACAACAATATACAAGGCGTGGCACCCAGGCTAGGAGACACTATACAAGGCGTGGCACCCAGGCTAGGAGACAATATACAAGGTGAGGATCTGCTGAGCCTTGTATTATTTCGGAGACGAGCCTAATAAATTAAAATTTATAAGACAGTAACCTAATATTTTATTAATTTTATCCTATTTTCTGATAAAAAGATGATTTTGAGAGGAAATATTAAAGAATTCTCATCCGAAAGATTATGATATGAGTCATTTTAGTTTGATAGTGCTGCGGATCGTACATGCAACACCGGTCCAACACACTCAACCACTGGTCCACTACTTGACCAGTCCAACACACGCAACCACTGGTCCACTACTTGACCAGTCCAACACACTCAACCACTGGTCCACTACTTGACCAGTCCAACACACTCAACCACTGGTCCACTACTTGACCAGTCCAACACACTCAACCACTGGTCCACTACTTGACCAGTCCAACACACGCAACCACTGATCCACTACTTGACCAGTCCAACACACTCAACCACTGGTCCACTACTTGACCGGTCCAACACACTCAACCACTGGTCCACTACTTGACCAGTCCAACACACGCAACCACTGGTCCACTACTTGATCGGTCCAACACACACAACCACTGATCCACTACTTGACCGGTCCAACACACACAACAACTGATCCACTACTTGACCGGTCCAACACACACAACCACTGATCCACTACTTGACAAGTCCAACACACGCAACCACTGATCCACTACTTGACCGGTCCAACACACTCAACAACTGGTCCACTACTTGACCGGTCAAACACAATCAACCACTGATCCATTACTTGACCGGTCAAACACAATCAACCACTGATCCACTACTTGACCGGTACAACACACTCAACCACTGATCCATTACTTGACCGGTCAAACACAATCAACCACTGATCCACTACTTGACCGGTCAAACACAATCAACCACTGATCCACTACTTGACCGGTCAAACACAATCAACCACTGATCCACTACTTGACCAGTACAACACACTCAACCACTGGTCCACTACTTGACCGGTCAAACACAATCAACCACTGATCCACTACTTGACTGGTCAAACACAATCAACCACTGATCCACTACTTGATCGGTCAAACACAATCAACCACTGATCCACTACTTGACCAGTACAACACACTCAACCACTGGTCCACTACTTGACCGGTCAAACACAATCAACCACTGATCCACTACTTGACCGGTACAACACACACAACCACTGATCCACTACTTGACCGGTACAACACACTCAACCACTGGTCCACTACTTGACCGGTCCAACACACACAACCACTGACCCACTACTTGACCGGTCCAACACACTCACTACTTGATCGGTCCAACACACTCAACCACTGGTCCACTACTTGACCGGTCCAACACACACAACCACTGATCCACTACTTGACCGGTCCAACACACACAAACACTGGTCCACTACTTGACCGGTCCAACACACTCAACCACTGATCCACTACTTGACCGGTCCAACACACACAACCACTGATCCACTACTTGACCGGTCCAACACACACAACCACTGATCCACTACTTGACCAGTCCAAAACACTCAACCACTGATCCACTACTTGACCGGTCCAACACACACAACCACTGATCCACTACTTGACCGGTCCAACACACTCAACCACTGGTCCACTACTTGACCGGTCCAACATACTCAACCACTGGTCCACTACTTGACCGGTCCAACACACTCAACCACTGGTCCACTACTTGACCGATCCAACACACACAACCACTGATCCACTACTTGACCGGTCCAACACACTCAACCACTGGTCCACTACTTGACCGGTGCAACACACTCAACCACTGGTCCACTACTTGACCGGTCCAACACACTCAACCACTGGTCCACTACTTGACCGGTCCAACACACTCAACCACTGGTCCACTACTTGACCGGTCCAACACACACAACCACTGATCCACTACTTGACCGGTCTAACACACTCAACCACTGGTCCACTACTTGACCGGTCCAACACACTCAACCACTGATCCACTGCATCTCACCTCACTACATATCATATCACTACATCTCACCTCACTACATCTCATCTCACTACACCTCACCTCACTACATCTCACCTCACTACATCTCATCTCACTACATCTCATCTCATATGACTACATCTCATATCACTACATCTCATCTCATATCACTACATATCACTACATCTCACCTCACTACATCTCATCTCATGTCACTACATCTCACCTCACTACATCTCATATCACTACATCTCATATCACTACATCTCACCTCACTACATCTCATATCACTACATCTCATATCACTACATCTCACCTCACTACCTCTCTTCTCACTACATCTCATCTCACTACATCTCATCTCACTACATCTCACCTCACTACATCTCACATCACTACATCGCATATCACTACACCTCATCTCACTACATCTCATCTCACTACATCTCATCTCAATTCATCTCGTTTCAATACATCTCATCTCAATTCATCTCAATTCATCTCATCTCAATTCATCTCATCTCAATTAACTTCAATTCATCTCATCTCAATTCACCTCATCTCAATTCATCTCATCTCAATTCACCTCATCTCAATTCATCTCATCTCAATTCATCTCATCTCAATTCACCTCATCTCAATTCATCTCATCTCAATTCATCTCATCTCAATTCATCTCATCTCAATTCATCTCATCTCAATTCATCTCATCTCAATTAACTTCAATTCATCTCATCTCAATTCATCTCATCTCAATTAACTTCAATTCATCTCATCTCA
This sequence comes from Archivesica marissinica, assembly GCA_014843695.1. Classification (NCBI taxonomy): domain Eukaryota; kingdom Metazoa; phylum Mollusca; class Bivalvia; order Venerida; family Vesicomyidae; genus Archivesica; species Archivesica marissinica. The sequence goes on from CM026403.1 coordinate 35,797,220, forward strand.
ATTCATCTCATCTCAATTAACTTCAATTCATCTCATCTCAATTCATCTCATCTCAATTCATCTCATCTCAATTCATCTCATCTCAATTCATCTCATCTCAATTCACCTCATCTCAATTCATCTCATCTCAATTCATCTCATCTCAATTCATCTCATCTCAATTCATCTCATCTCAATTCATCTCAATTCATCTCATCTCAATTCATCTCATCTCAATTCATCTCATCTCAATTCATCTCATCTCAATTCATCTCAATTCATCTCATCTCAATTCATCTCATCTCAATTCATCTCAATTCATCTCATTTCAATGCATCTCAACTCAGTTCATCTCATCCCAATGCACCTCATCGCAATTCACCTCAATTCATCTCATCTCAATTCATCTCATCTCAATTCATCTCATCTCAATTAATCTCATCTCAATTCATCTCATCTCAATTCATCTCAATTCATCTCATCCCAATGCACCTCATCGCAATTCACCTCAATTCATCTCATCTCAATTCATCTCATCTCAATTCATCTCATCTCAATTAATCTCATCTCAATTCATCTCATCTCAATTCACCTCATCTCAATTCATCTCATCTCAATTCATCTCATCTCAATTCATCTCATCTCAATTCATCTCATCTCAATTTATCTCATCTCAATTCATCTCAATTCATCTCATCTCAATTCATCTCATCTCAATTCACCCCATCTCAATTAACCTCATCTCAATTAACCTCATCTCAATTCATCTCATCTCAATTGACCTCATCTCAATGCATCTCATCTCAATGCATCTCATCTCAATTCATCTCATCTCAATTAATCTCATCTCAATTCATCTCATCTCAATTAATCTCATCTCAATTCATCTCATCTCAATTCACCTCATCTCAATTCATCTCATCTCAATTCATCTCAACTCAATTCATCTCATCTCAATTCATCTCATCTCAATTAATCTCATCTCAATTCATCTCAACTCAATTCATCTCATCTCAATCATCTCATCTCAATTCATCCCATCTCAATTCATCTCATCTCAATTCATCTCATCTCAATTCATCTCATCTCAATTCATCTCATCTCAATTCACCTCATCTCAATTCGTCTCATCTCAATTTATCTCATCTCAATTTATCTCATCTCAATGCATCTCATCTCAATTCATCTCATCTCAATGCGTCTTTACACAATTCATCTCATCTCAATGAAACTCATCTCAATTCACCTCATCTCAATTCATCTCATCTTAATTCATCTCATCTCAATTCATCTCAATTCATCTCATCTCAATGCATCTCATCTCAATTCATCTCATCTCAATTCATCTCATCTCAATGCATCTTATCTCAATTCATCTCATCTCAAATCATCTCATCTCAATTCATCTCATCTCAATTCATCTCATCTCAATTCATCTCAATTCATCTCATCTCAATTCATCTCAATTCATCTCATCTCAATGCATCTCATCTCAATGCATCTCATCTCAATTCATCTCATCTCAATGCATCTCATCTCAATGCATCTCATCTCAATCTATCTCATCTCAATTAATTTATTCTCAATTCATCTCATCTCAGTTCATCTCATCTCAATGCATCTCATCTCAATTCATCTCATCTCAATCTATCTCATCTCAATTAATCTAATCTCAATTAATCTCATCTCAATTTATCTCATCTCAATTCATCTCATCTCAATTCATCTCATCTCAATCTATCTCATCTCAATTAATCTAATCTCAATTCATCTCATCTCAATTCATCTCATTGCAATGCATCTCATCTCAATTCATCTCATTGCAATGCATCTCATCCCAATTTATCTCATCTCACTACATCTCATCTCAATTAGAGACATCGGTCAGTTACTGCCCCTGAATACTCCATAAAAGGAGATATGTCCTATTACGTGTTTCCTTTGTTTTTATCGTTGTTTCCTTTGCACAACATGCTAGCAATTTTATTCTACTATCGCTTTATATGATTATTGAATTACAATACCTCGAAAGATCTCATACAGTATATGCAAAGAGTACTTATTTGTAAAACAATGCTATCAGTTAATTAACACGATTTTGATAAAATCACAATTATCATACCGCAACATCTGGTTAGGAAACAACAGTAAAAACAAAGGCTTCTAACTGAAAGGACCTATTCACATTTTGGAATAAATCAGACGTTATCTGCCAAGGGAGGTAATCGAAAATTAGAGATGTCTCTCATTCATCTCATCTCACTACATCTCATCTCACTACATCCCATCTCAATTCACCTTTATCTCATATACAAACAAACAAACAAACAAACAATACAATTATATAAATATATATTTCTGATCATGACGTATTTACATTAACGCTACCTCGTCACACATCATCCTCTAGTGGGAGTTCGCGAAGGATTAGATTTGTATTTATTTAGATCTCATGAACCTAAAACAGAATTCATTTCCCTTGCTATGTTTAATTTCCGTAACAAGTCGATATTAATCAAAGTTCTCCGAGTATGGAAATTGGTCTATTCATATAGTCTCGGCTTTCATCTTTTGTTTTGCACCAATAACACATTTCTGACATGCAATTTATGGGAAAGGTGCTATGATTGTTTTACATTGTTGCTATTATGAATACAAACTGCATCAGATTACGCTTTGATTAACGTATCACACGTGTGTGTACCGTGGTCATAAACTGTTTGAACATACAGACGGATATGTAGTCCAGTGGTAACACACTGGACTGGTAATCCAGGGATCACAGGTTCGATCCCCCGTCTGACCCTAATACAATTAACAGTCTTTCAGATGGGACATTAACCCGAGGTCTCGTGTCAGTGCTTTACAACCGTGCATGTAAAAGAACCAGATGAGACTCTGGAGACTCTCACTGTATCATTGCACTATCCTCCAAAATCTAAAAATCTCTTCAGGAGGCGTCGCTGATATGGGCAACCGGTAGCGACGATAAATAAACGTAAAACACACATGTTTGAACTTATTGTCTTCCATTTTGTGTACTTGCTACCCCCATGTAATTGCAATCTGTATACACCATAGATTATGCGAATTGCTGTCGCTAAGCTGATTTCATGCATATTTTGAAGATACCCATATATGTCATATCTGCACATTGTTATATAGATTTATTATCATTAATTGTCTCATTCCCCCTTTCTACTCTACTAGCCAATTCCATATACAGTCTACATCCGTTGTGTCGAACTTCGTCGGACCGAACAACATACTTCGACATAACCAAAGATTGACTTAACGAAATTTGATATAAACAGATCCAGTTATATGTAAAATGATAGTGTCTGAAACGGGACTTTGATCCGACTTCGAGATAACCGGAGAATTCGACATAACTGACTTTGACATACTGGATGTAGACTGTATCATCATATTCCATAACATATTGTATATACTTTCTCTACTTTTCAGCTTTTACATTACTATATAATTCCAATGTGCAGTTCTCACTTATAATCCTTTATTTTTTGTTACATTTTATTTGCATATATGTTGAGGGCCCCGTGGCTGACTAATTTATGTTAAATGAGTTAAATCGTTAAATAAAGTATTTATTATTATTATTATAATATTACTACAGTCTACATCCGTTATGTCAAAGTCGGTTATGTCGAATTATCCGGTTATCTCGAAGTCGGATCAAAGTCCCATTTCAGACACTATCATTTTACATATAACTGGATCTGTTTATATCAAATTTCGTTAAGTCAATCTTCGGTTATGTCGAAGTATGTTGTTCGGTCCGACGAAGTTCGACATAACGGATGTAGACTGTAATATTATTATTATTATTATTATTATTATTAGAATTCCTTAGCATCCACGATATGTATGAGTTACATCACATGTTTTTCTATTACCTCCCTTGGCAGGTAAAGTCGGAGTTATCCCAAAACGGTATTTTTAGTTTGATTCCTTATTTACTGTTGCTCCCTAACCAAAGGATAAATTGTTAACGGTAAAATACCCATTGGATATACTGTAGGATATGACTATAATAACACTAATAATAATACAAATAAAAATAATAATAATAAAGACTTTATTTTACAAAATTTAATCTACACTGAGGCCTTCAACTATATACTAATCAAATGATAGGACTATATAATTTAATAATATTGTAAGATAGCAATTTTTAACAGTAAAATATCCATTGGATATACTGTAGGATATGACTATAATAACAATAACAATAATAATAATAATAAAAAATAAAATAAAAAAATAAAGACTTTATTTTACGAGAGAACTCATTTAACAACAGTTAATCTACCATGAGGCCCTCAACATATATACAAATGTTAGGACTATATAATTTAATAATTTAATAATATTATAAGATGAGAAAATGGATGAGAATTGATAGCATGTGGTGCAAGGGAGACAACGATGAAAACTGAGGAAACCAATTCTGATGACTTAAAGAAGGGCAGTTACTGACCAGTGTAAAGAAGGGCAGTAACTGACTAATGTAAAGAGGGGCAGTAACTGACCAATGTAAAGAGGGACAGTAACTGACCACTGTAAAGAGGGACAGTAACTGACCAATGTAAAGAGGGACAGTAACTGACCAATGTAAAGGGGGACAGTAACTGACCAATGTAAAGGGGGACAGTAACTGACCAGTGTAAAGAGGGGCAGTAACTGACCAATGTAAAGGGGGCAGTAACTGACCAATGTAAAGGGGGACAGTAACTGACCAATGTAAAGAGGGGCAGTAACTGACCAATGTAAAGGGGGCAGTAACTGACCAATGTAAAGGGGGACAGTAACTGACCAATGTAAAGAGGGGCAGTAACTGACCAATGTAAAGGGGGCAGTAACTGACCAATGTAAAGGGGGAAGTAAATGACCAATGTAAAGAGGGGCAGTAACTGACCAATGTAAAGAGGGACAGTAACTGACCAATGTAAAGAGGGGCAGTAACTGACCAATGTAAAGGGGGCAGTAACTGACCAATGTAAAGGGGGTAGTAACTGACCAATGTAAAGGGGGCAGTAACTGACCAATGTAAAGAGGGACAGTAACTGACCAGTGTAAAGAGGGGCAGAAACTGACCAGTGTAAAGAGGGGCAGTAACTGACCAATGTAAAGAAGGACAGTAACTGACTAATGTAAAGAGGGACAGTAACTGACCAATGTAAAGGGGGCAGTAACTGACCAATGTAAAGAAGGATAGTAACTGACTAATGTAAAGAGGGACAGTAACTGACCAATGTAAAGGGGGCAGTAACTGACCAATGTAAAGGGTGCAGTAACTGACCAATGTAAAGAGGGACAGTAACTGACCAGTGTAAAGAGGGGCAGTAACTGACCAGTGTAAAGAGGGGCAGTAACTGACCAATGTAAAGAAGGACAGTAACTGACCAGTGTAAAGAGGGGCAGTAACTGACCAGTGTAAAGGGGGGCAGTAACTGACCAATGTAAAGGGGGCAGTAACTGACCAATGTAAAGGGGGCAGTAACTGACCAATGTAATGAGGGGCAGTAACTGACCAATGTAAAGGGGGCAGTAACTGACCAATGTAAAGAGGGACAGTAACTGACCAATGTAATGAGGGGCAGTAACTGACCAATGTAAAGGGGGGCAGTAACTGACCAATGTAAAGAGGGGCAGTAAATGACTAATGTAAAGAGGGACAGTAACTGACCAATGTAAAGAGGGACAGTAACTGACCAATGTAAAGAGGGACAGTAACTGACCAATGTAATGAGGGGCAGTAACCGACCAATGTAATGAGGGGCAGTAACTGACCAATGTAAAGGGGGCAGTAACTGACCAATGTAAAGAAGGGCAGTAACTGACCAATGTAAAGAGGGACAGTAACTGACCAATGTAAAGAGGGGCAGTAACTGACCAATGTAAAGGGGGGCAGTAACTGACCAATGTAAAGAGGGGCAGTAACTGACCAGTGTAAAGAGGGGCAGTAACTGACCAATGTAAAGAGGGACAGTAACTGACCAATGTAATGAGGGGCAGTAACTGACCAATGTAAAGGGGGGCAGTAACTGACCAATGTAAAGAGGGGAAGTAACTGACTAATGTAAAGAGGGACAGTAACTGACCAATGTAAAGAGGGACAGTAACTGACCAATGTAAAGAGGGACAGTAACTGACCAATGTAATGAGGGGCAGTAACTGACCAATGTAATGAGGGGCAGTAACTGACCAATGTAAAGGGGGGCAGTAACTTACTAATGTAAAGAGGGACAGTAACTGACCAATGTAAAGAGGGACAGTAACTGACCAATGTAAAGAGGGGCAGTAACTGACTAATGTAAAGGGGGGCAGTAACTGACTAATGTAAAGAGGGACAGTAACTGACCAATGTAAAGAGGGACAGTAACTGACCAATGTAAAGAGGGACAGTAACTGACCAATGTAAAGAGGGGCAGTAACTGACTAATGTAATGAGGGACAGTAACTGACTAATGTAAAGAGGGGCAGTAACTGACCAATGTAAAGAGGGGCTGTAACTGACCACTGTAAAGAGGGACAGTAACTGACCAGTGTAAAGAGGGGCAGTAACTGACCAATGTAAAGAGGGGCAGTAACTGACTAATGTAATGAGGGACAGTAACTGACTAATGTAATGAGGGACAGTAACTGACCAATGTAAAGGGGGGCAGTAACTGACCAATGTAAAAAGGGGCTGTAACTGACCACTGTAAAGAGGGACAGTAACTGACTAATGTAATGAGGGACAGTAACTGACTAATGTAATGAGGGACAGTAACTGACCAATGTAAAGGGGGGCAGTAACTGACCAATGTAAAGAGGGGCTGTAACTGACCACTGTAAAGAGGGACAGTAACTGACCAATGTAAAGGGGGGCAGTAACGGACCAATGTAAAGAGGGGCTGTAACTGACCACTGTAAAGAGGGACAGTAACTGACCAATGTAAAGAGGGGCAGTAACTGACCAATGTAAAGAAGGACAGTAACTGACCTATGTAAAGGGGGGCAGTAACTGACCAATGTAAAGAGGGACAGTAACTGACCAATGTAAAGGGGGGCAGTAACTGACCAATGTAAAGAAGGACAGTAACTGACTAATGTAAAGAGGGACAGTAACTGACCAATGTAAAGTGGGCAGTAACTGACCAATGTAAAGGGGGTAGTAACTGACCAATGTAAAGGGGGCAGTAACTGACCAATGTAAAGAGGGAGACCGGATGTGGATGATATACTGCTAAGGCGGTGTTTCTTTACATGCAAAATAAAACCAATTTATTCTGATATAATAGACTTATCGGTGGTGAATTTATTGTGAATTTATTGTGAATGGACTAAATTCTAAGTAAACAAATTGGAATATTTAAAGAGGTACTATTTCTCTTGAAAATCACTTGACAATTTCACCTGAACAATGTCTGATGAGAATTCGGATGGCGTCGAGAATTCGGATAGTGGGCCGAACGAGACATTATTGTTATACCTTCAAGAGACTTCGATCTTTGGCATTAGAAGGCAAGGTCAACCACAGCAGTGGCTTGAACATTCTGAACTTTATATTGCGATTGGCGACACAATCCCAGCTTCCCATATCACGGGTCTCCAAAGGATTCGGGGGTTATGGCGAATTTATGTGAAAACAATCGAGGACAAGGTCAAGCTTATGACACAAGGGGTGTTCATAAAGGGTAAACGAGTAAATGTACTAAGGACTGCTCCTGGTCGACTTGACGCAGAAGTAGTCATCAGAGTGAGAGTTAAAAACATTCCCTTGACCACTGATGATGAATTGATCAGGTGTACGCTAACAGAGAAAGGTATTGAAGTTTGTTCGTTATTTCGCGAGAAATTACGTGTCCATGACAAGTTAACGAATTGTGAAACAGGAGATAGATTGCTGACCGTTAAATCATCTACCCTGAAAGAGCCTCTGCCCCAATTCATGAACTTCGGAATTTTCTCAGCGCGAGTTATTCACGCAGGGCAATCAAAACAAGGCGACAAAGGTGCTAGGCCAAAGCAATGTTTAAAGTGTTTCTCGGACGATCATGTGTTTAGTCAATGCCCAAACGATTGGGCGTGTAGAAATTGCTCTCAAAGTGGACATAAGATGTCTGACTGTCCTTTCAATGACAAACACTCTTCTGATAAAGAAGATGAATCGGACACCGAATCTAAGTCAATCAAATCTACATCCAGCCAGGCGCATGTGGACCCGGGAACCGCAACTATTGCTAAGGGATATGACAATCAGACCAAGTCTTTGCCAACGTCACCCATATCAAGTGCCGGTATTGGTCGTGGTGCAGCCCTTCGCCTGGACATTCAGAAATCAATGGTTGATTTCTTCACTCCAAACATGGACAAACCGAAACTTGTAAATAATCGTTCACCACCAACACCTCCAGAGGAGTATCGTGACAGGATTGACCAGACATCCAGCAAGAAGCATCATAGGAAGAAGTGACTCTCCTCGTGATCATGTGTAATTATGATGTTTTCACCAGATAATTGGAAACGTTACGTGGATGTGAGACTGATAAACGCTTCAAACATAGAACGCTACGGACTACCATTATTGCACATAGTGAATAACAGACTTTCAATTATTGCAATACAAAGTATAATTTATGAAACACAAGTGATATATGAAACTTTTAAAAATATTGATATTTTAAAAATGAACAATTTAGTACATGTATATGACAATACAGACTACATGACTGAAAACCAAACAGTTATCGAGAAGCCTCTTTTGGCCTTAAATTACTGTATATTGGGTATATCAGTTAGCAATATTTTAATACTGCTATTGTTGTGCATTCAATTTAATCTAGATATATTTATCATATTGCTAGGATGTTCATATCGATGCAGGTATAAATCGAAAATTTGTTTTACCACATTACACTTTTGCTCTAAATTCATATTATGGAGAAACAGTATCTTCCCACGCACAATAATTGAAACTATGGTTTGTTTCAAAATTATTACTCAACTTTTCCACTACATCTTAAAGAAGTATCTTAGTTTTGTTTCACTTACAGTATTACAGTGGATAAAAACACAATACGTTTGGACCATTATTGTTCGATATATTAAGTATTTGAAAATTCACGAAGTCACCACTACATTGTACACAGTATTTTTACTTATTCTCTGCTCGATTTTAGTAACTTTAATAGCTAAGGTTTTTCAAGGTCAAGCATCGAGAAAGGTATACATTTTGGTAATGCATATAGACGTACTATCACTTATATTTCTGATTTTCGATAAGTATTACTCTTTTTGCACCAACTACCTCAAACAACCGTGTCAAAGTGTATCCTCATGTTTTATGCTATATATAAAGTTAATTGTCATAATGTTTATTACCTTATATTGTGATGGCTACGTCTAATATTCATTTTGGGTCTTTGAATGCCCAAGGTTTGCGCGGTTCACTGAAACGCTTAAGAATCTCGGAATGGATAAAACAGCAAAAAATGGATATAATCTTTTTAATTGAAACGCATTTTACACAAGAGATTTTAAGTGATGTATCTGGTGATTTCAAAGATTTTCATATATACAATTCGTATGGTTCGAATAATAGCAAAGGCTGCAGCATTTTAATAAGGAAGTCTTTCAAAGTGGAAAATGAGATATTGAACGCTCTTTCAGATAACGAAGGGCGATACATTCTATTGAATTTACGTATAGAAGAAACAACATTTTCTTTGCTTTGTATATATGCGCCAAATGAAAAAAGAAATAGGAACATATTTTTTCAAAATATTAATAAATTACTAGATCAAGAATGTAACGGATTAAAAATCATAGGCGGAGACTTTAATGAACCACTTAATCAGTCCGATAGAGTATCACGTAACACAAATAATATCAAACCAACAGAACATCTTTTAAAACTAATTAAGAATCATAACTTATGCGATATTTGGAAAGTTAAAAATACGAACAAAAATCAATTTACATGGAGGCGTACAAATGGATTTGAAAAAAGCAGAATTGATTATTGGCTTACAGAAAACAACATTTCGAGTTTAATATCAAACACAGACATAAGACCTGCGCAGATAAGATTCACTGACCATCAAGCAATATCTCTAAATATTTGCTTACCTAACAAGCGCGGTCCTAGTTACTGGAAACTAAATAACGCTCTCCTAAACGATATTGAATATAAAACTTTAATAATCAAGACTATTACAGATGTAGAAAACGATGTTAACATTATTAGTATAAATAGCCGGACACGCTGGGAAATAGTTAAATATGAAATTAAAGAAATATCAATTGCTTATTCGAAGAGAAAAGCCAAAAAGCGACGCGATCATCTATCAGAAATAGAGGAGCAACTTAAATACTTAAACGTATCTTATGAACAAAATAACTGTGTTGATACTTTAAAACGAATAAAAGACATTGAAACAGAAATCGAAAATTTGTATAGTATAAAGGTTAGTGGTGCAAAGGTTAGATCCAGGGCACAGCTCATTGATGATGGAGAGAGAAACTCTAAATATTTTCATTTGATCGAAAAATCTAGACAATCGCGAAAAGTATTAAATAGCTTACTTGTCAACGGAAAACTAACTACAAACTTTGATGACGTCCTTAAAGAAGAAGTAAGATTTTATAGTGATTTATATACAGAAAAGTGTCAGCATGAAAATATTGACGAATATCTCGATACAGTTCGATTTAATAAAACACTTACTGAAAATGAAGCAAATACATGCGAGGGACTAATAACTTTTGAAGAGTGTAAAATAGCTCTTTCAGAAATGAAACGAAATAAAAGTCCTGGCTATGATGGTATATCTGTTGAATTTTATGCCACATTCTGGAACGATATAAAGCATTTATTGATCAAAAGTTATAACGAGACATATAAACACAACGAATTGTCGGAAACTCAGAAAATAGGTATTATTTCACTACTATACAAAAAAGGCGATCCGAAAAATATCGAGAATTATCGCCCCATATCTCTTTTAAATAACGATTATAAGTTACTTACCAAGATATTAGCAATACGGTTACAAAAGGTTTTGCCTTCAATTATAGATTTAGATCAGCAAGGCTACATAAAAGGTCGATTTATTGGAAATAATATTAGACAGATATATGATATTTTACACTATTGTGAAGATACTAATATAGATGGTGCTATTCTTTTTCTAGACTTTCGCAAAGCATTCGATACCGTTAATCACGATTTTTTGTATGAAACTCTTAAAAGATTCAATTTTAAACTAATGTTCATAAACTGGATAAAATCTCTGTACAACAACATCATCTCATATATATTAAACAACGGCTGGCTATCTCAAAGTTTTAAGCTATCGCGAGGCCTCCGTCAAGGCTGCAGCATTTCATCACTTCCTTTCATCATCGTTGCTGAAGTTCTAGCAAATAAAATACGCGATAATACTAATATCTCTGGTATTCCTGTTAAAGTTAACAAAGAGCTTCTCAATATAAAACTAACACAACTAGCCGATGATACTAGTTTATTTGTAAAAAACAAGACTGACATCAATAATGCACTTTCAACTATTAACACATTCGGAAAATATTCAGGTTTAACTCTTAACATAAATAAAACTGAAGGCATGTGGATTGGCAAATCTAAATTATCAAATGAAAATGTAGGCGACATTAAATGGAAGAAAACAGTTAAAGCTTTAGGAGTATACTTTGGAACTGATAAAATGGAATGTGAAAAATTAAATTGGGAATCTAAAATTGAATTATGTAAAAGTCTCATTAACCAGTGGAGCAAAAGAAAACTATCGTTTTATGGTAAGGTTACAGTTATAAAATCTATCCTTCTTCCAACATTTACTTATTTGCTCCAATCTATACATCTACCTAAATCTGTCAAGAATAATCTAAATACTTTATTTTTCCATTTCATATGGAGTAATAAAAGAGAAAAAATCAAAAGAAGTATACTGATAAATAAGACTGAAGATGGCGGAATCAACATGATCGATTTAGATAGTTTCACAGCCATGTTACAAATAAAATGGGTACAATCACTGCTATCATCAGAAAATGCCAATTGGAAAATAATCCCAAAATATTATTTCGAAAGTTTTGGTACAGATTTCCTCATATTCTACATGAACTTTAACTCAATGAAAAACCTACCAAATAACATCTGCAAATTTCCTGAGTTCTACAAAGACATCATTCTCAATTGGATAGCCTTTAGAAATATTAACAAACAGCAACCTAAAACATTCTATGATATACGACAGGAAATAATTTGGGGAAATGAGTCAATTAAATACAAAAATAAACCTATACTGTTTAATACTTGGATCAACTCTGGTATAATTTTTGTAAATGATATAATAGACAACAATGGTAACATTAGCGAAAACATTATTCTAGGCAAATTACGAAATCATTCTAATTGGATATCAGAAATAATGATTCTTAAAAACGCAATACCCAAAACATGGTTTAAGAAAATACAAACGGAAGAATCAACACGAACACGCGTTAAAGTGAATCTAAGACTTCCATTTTCCATATCAAATTTAAAATCTTTGAATAATAAAGCGATATACAATACACTTTTGCAAAGAAAATCATCGAAACCATACTTGCAATCATACTGGGAGAATAAATTTGATCTCAAAATACCATGGAAACAATTGTACTCACAAATAAACATGTGTATTGATAACAGATATAAACAGTTTCGATACAAGCTAATTAATAACATTATTGCAAATTGTCATAACCTATATAAATGGCAAATAAACGAAAATCCAAACTGCAGCTTTTGTAAAGTACCAGACGATTTAGACCACTTCTTTATTGAATGTCATTTAATCAAACCATTTTGGAACAGATTGACGAATACATTTAAATCACTTGGGATTCAGAAAAATATACACAACTTAAAGAGTGTTGTGCTAGGATACAATTTTGACAATAGTAATTATTGGGAATTTAACATGATTTTGACCATATCGAGCTTTTGCATTTACAAGTCATTCTTCCTAAGTAATCAACGTTCAAATGAATTGAACATTGTTTATACATTTCTTCATGAAATGAGTACATTTAAAGACCATCTAAAATACAAGCGAAAATCGTTTGCATTGATAGACACATTCATAGAGAAGTTTTAGTATTCTTACCATTCAAAGTTCTGAGCTTATTTTAATACAATTAGATTATAAAGAAAACTACATGCTCATCTGATTCAATGTATAATTTTGTTTAAATGCTTAAGAGATTGCTTATAAGAGATTCGTTGTTTTATTGAAATTGTCACACTGTAATTATGTTGATAAATGTTGTTATGTAAATGTTGTTATAATCTAAATAAAAGAAAAAAAAGAAAAAAAAAAGAGGGACAGTAACTGACCAGTGTAAAGAGGGGCAGTAACTGACCAGTGTAAAGAGGGACAGTAACTGACCAATGTAAAGAAGGACAGTAACTGACCACTGTAAAGAGGGACAGTAACTGACCAATGTAAAGGGGGGCAGTAACTGACCAATGTAAAGGGGGCAGTAACTGACCAATGTAAAGGGGGCAGTAACTGACCAATGTAATGAGGGGCAGTAACTGACCAATGTAAAGGGGGCATTAACTGACCAATGTAAAGAGGGACAGTAACTGACCAGTGTAAAGAGGGGCAGTAACTGACCAATGTAAAGAGGGGCAGTAACTGACCAATGTAAAGAGGGACAGTAACTGACCAATGTAAAGAAGGACAGTAACTGACCACTGTAAAGAGGGACAGTAACTGACCAATGTAAAGAAGGACAGTAACTGACCAATGTAAAGAGGGACAGTAACTGACCAATGTAAAGAAGGACAGTAACTGACCAATGTAATGAGGGGCAGTAACTGACCAATGTAAAGGGGGCAGTAACTGACCAATGTAAAGAGGGGCAGTAACTGACCAATGTAAAGAGGGGCAGTAACTGACTAATGTAAAGAGGGACAGTAACTGACCAAGGTAAAGAGGGGCAGTAACTGACCAGTGTAAAGAGGGGCAGTAACTGACTAATGTAATGAGAGGCAGTAAATGACCAATGTAAAGAAGGGCAGTAACTGACTAATGTAAAGAGGGGCAGTAACTGACTAATGTAAAGGGGCAGTAACTGACCAATGTAAATGGGGCAGTAACTGACCAATGTAAAGAGGGGCAGTAACTGACCAATGTAAAGAGGGGCAGTAACTGACCAATTTAAAGAGGGGCAGTAACTGACCAATGTAAAGGGGGGCAGTAACTGACCAATGTAAAGAAGGGCAGTAACTGACTAATGTAAAGAGGGGCAGTAACTGACCAATGTAAAGAGGGGCAGTAACTGACTAATGTAAAGAGGGGCAGTAACTGACCAATGTAAAGAAGGGCAGTAACTGACCAATGTAAAGAGGGGCAGTAACTGACCAATGTAAAGAGGGGCAGTAACTGACCAATGTAAAGGGGGGCAGTAACTGACCAATGTAAAGGGGGCAGTAACTGACCAATGTAAAGAGGGACAGTAACTGACCAATGTAAAGAGGGGCAGTAACTGACCAATGTAAAGAGGGGCAGTAACTGACCAATGCAAAGAGGGGCAGTAACTGACCAATGTAAAGGGGGGCAGTAACTGACCAATGTAAAGGGGGGCAGTAACTGACCAATGTAAAGAAGGGTAGTAACTGACCAATGTAAAGAGGGGCAGTAACTGACCAATGTAAAGAAGGGCAGTAACTGACCAATGTAAAGAGGGACAGTAACTGACCAATGTAAAGGGGGGCAGTAACTGACTAATGTAAAGGGGGGCAGTAACTGACCAATGTAAAGAGGGGCAGTAACTGACCAATGTAAAGAAGGGCAGTAACTGACCAATGTAAAGGGGGCAGTAACTGACCAATGTAAAGGGTGGCAGTAACTGACCAATGTAAAGGGGGGCAGTAACTGACCAATGTAAAGGGGGGCAGTAACTGACCAATGTAAAGGGGGCAGTAACTGACCAATGTAAAGGGGGCAGTAACTGACCAATGTAAAGGGGGCAGTAACTGACCAATGTAAAGAGGGGCAGTAACTGACCAATGTAAAGGGGGCAGTAACTGACCAATGTAAAGGGGGACAGTAACTGACCAATGTAAAGGGGGGCAGTAACTGACCAATGTAAAGGGGGGCATTAACTGACCAATGCAAAGAGGGACTGTAACTGACCAGTGTCTTCCTTTAGAGTACTACATTATCATCGTATACTACTTGACGACGAGGTGACTGGTTGAATATTCGATAACTTGCTGCAGCCCAGCAATGAGAAACATTAGTCAGTTACTGCCCCTGAATACTCATAATAGTATATTGGTCCTCTTAATTGGTTGCCTCTGTTTTTGTCGTTGTTTCCTTTGCACCACATGTTTTCCATTCCATCCGTATTCTCGTCTTATAAGTATGAAATTATTAAATCTCGACAGATATCCTTTAGCATGTCCAATGGATACCTTACTGTAAAAATTGGTTCAATTAATTAACACGATTTTGATAAAATTACATATATCCTAACGCACCATCTGTTTAGACGACAACAGTAAAAACAAAGGATTCCAACTAAAAGGACCAATATACATTTAGGGATAAATCTGACTTTATCCATCAAGGGAGGTAATAGAAAAACCGGTAATGACTCTCATCATCGCAGATGTGAACATTTGAACTCTATGCCTGTTTATTGTGATGTTGCAGTACACACGATGTAAACGCACACTTGGAATTTTATTTGATCAAGACTATCGGATTGCGATTTACTTATAATGCAGATGGAACTACACTAAGATTTCTACATTACCCCAAACTATGCACACCTCATCAAACAGCGCGCATCCATTACACAGAGTATTGGCAGAGTGTGCAGATTATTGAAACGTCTAGCAAAGCCTGCCAATACGTTGATACATAAGTTTAAACTTGATTTATTTTACAACGATTGCGAAGCAAGTTTTAACAACTTATATTAATCACTCTTGTTGGCGCGGATGGAAGCGTATGTGTGGTTATTCGTGTTGGAGGAAACCGGAGTACCCGGAGAAAACCCACCTGTCCGATCTGGCGACCACCGTACCATCTCACATATTTCCCGGTCCGAGGATCGAACCCGGGTTGCATTGGTGAGAAGCGAGCGCGCTAACCACTGCGCTAATTGATACATACAAGGCGGGTGTACCCGCTAACATTGTAACAAGGGTGATATTCACTTAATGAATGAATCGCGGATGAATAGTTTTCATATGGATATGAATTACATTGGCCGTGTTTAAAATGTGGTAACTTTAAGCACGCCCAATGTAATTCATACCCAAACAGAAACAATTAACTTGCGATTAATTACTTATATTTACATTAATTATTCGTTTCATTGGCACACAAAATAAATATTTTAAATGTATTTACGCAGCTTTGCGACTTATCATGTGTCGACTTTGTAATTAGATTATCCTTGGAATAGTTTGAACTGTAAGACATGCCTTTTCTGGCCAGACAGCTAACCTACAGCTCGAATGCGCATGCCCGAGTTGGCATGTCAGCGACGAAATTCACACGACAATAGATATAACCAGGGCATATCCGGCCACAGAAGGAAATACAATAGCGATGTAAATATATATTGTTTTCAGAGGGTTGTAAATACTTCCAATCGTATGGCACTGTGTCGCAAGGGAAGTGACAAAAATACTTAATGAGAAACCTCGCTCGCTTTTCTATTACCTCCCTTGGCAGATAAAGTCCGATTTATCCATAAATGTATAGCGGTCCTTTCAGTTGGAATCCTTTGTTTTTACAGTTGTACAATAACCAGATGTTGCGTTATGATAAATGTGATTGTATTCAAATATTTGTTAATTGATAAACCATAAATACAGATTGTTTACCCATTGGATACACTGTAGGATATTTGTCGAGATATAGTAACATAATAATTATAATACGAGAAAGTGGAAGCAAATTGATATCATGGTGTGCAAAGGAAACAACGATAAAAACAGAGGAAACAATTTAAGAGGACCTACATACTGTTAAGGAGTATTCAGGGGCAGTGACTGATCGATGTCTCTCATTGGTATATACAACGAAATGAGAAACATCAGTCAGTTACTGCCCCTGAATTCTCCTATGACTTGATGTGTCCTCTTACTTGGTTTCCTCCGTTTTTATCGTTATTCTCCTTGCACAATATGCTATCCATTTCCATCCGTTTTCTCATCTTATAATTATTTAATTATTTAATCTCAATAGATATCCTGCAGCATATTCATTGTATTCCTATAAATTGATCAAGTGATTAACTTTACGATTTTAATAAAATTACATTTATCCTACCGCAACATCTGGTTAGAAAACAACAGTAAAAGCAAAAGATTCTAACTAAACGGACAATCTACATTTCGGGATAAATCGGACGTTATTTGCCAAAGGAGGTAATCGAAAAGCCAGTAATGTCTCTCATTGTAGTACTAAATTAATGAATGTAATAACGACGCAATAAAGATGACATTGTAATATCAAGGAAGGTATCAACGACACACTTTGCCACATAGCAACACGTAACCCCAACAGTCACTAGCTTTTTAAAAAAAATGTGTATTCTTTATTTATTTTACAACGATCGCCAAGCAAGTTTTAACAACTTATATTGATCACTCTCGTTGGCTCGGATGAAAGCGTAGATGTGGTCATTCATGTGGGAGGAAACCGTATTATGCCCAATCTGGCGACTAGAGCAAATAACAACATAACACATGCCAATGACCCTTGCATAACAGAACTAGCATACCCGGAACCATCTGAGATGGTACGGTTGTCGCCAACTCGGGCAGGTGGATGAAAGCGTATATGTGGTCATTGGTGTGGGAGGAAACGGAGTACCCGGAGAAAACCCACCTGTCCGATCTGGCGACCATCGTACCATCCATATACTTCCCTGTCCGAGTATCGAACCCGGGTCACATTGGTGAGGAGCGAGCGCGCTAACCACTGCGCTAATCGGACAGCCTACCTTTGATCAATTCATGATTAGTTTAACAGCTTAACAACATGCGTTTAGAACTGAACTCTACAATCCATGTTTGTTTGTTTTCAGTGTTCCTCATGACATCTGGGCTTCTAGTGTATCCGCTTGGTTTCGACTCCAATTACTTCCGGTTGTTTTGCGGTGCTAGCGCTGATGTCTACCACACTGGAACCTGTCACTTTGGTTGGACATACGTGTTGGCTATTGTCGGTGCGGCTGTGTCTATATTCTGTCCCATACTTTCGTATTTTAGCGGAGATGAGTGCACAGAGGCTGAAGATTGGGATTTCAAAATATGACAGAAAATTACAGTGAAATTTAAGTAACAATTGAATGTCACAGGCCACATACCACTAGTGTATTCCGTGTAATGTTTAATCGTTGTTCTATGGCGATGCGAGCAACATAGTGAAAACAGACTATCACGCATACATCACATAAAACACATCACACGTGTAGCCATAAAACGACTGGCCGTCAGTCAAATGTCATTCGTATAAACAACCGTACGAATAGTGACATTTTCATTATACCTTTTATACTACATTTGTATGAAGCATACACAGTACTTCGCATGTCCACAGCTCTGTAAGATAAATACATAATGGTTTTAATCAAGCGATTATTTATCGTCAACCCAGGTTGCCAATCGGCGGTAGGTCTTTAGAAGTTCATTAGTATGTTAATATGTGTGAATTGTTCATGATACAGACAGGGCGTTAATTCCAGTATCACCACTGAATTGTAAATGATACAGAGGGCGTTTATTCCAATATCTCCACTGCTTCTGTTACGATGTAAAGCACCGACACGAGACATAGGTTAAATTCTCATCCCCGCAGTTTGATGAGTCAGATTTGTATTGCCGAGGAGAGACTCGAACCTGCTAACTTGCTAACATTGGATTACGGAGGAGGGGCTCGAACCTGCTATCCTGGAGGAGGGACTCGAACCTGCTAGCATTGGATTACGGAGTAGGGACTCGAGCCTGCTATCCCGGGATTACGGAGGAGGGAATCGAACCTGCTATCCTGGGATTACGGAGGAGGGAATCGAATCTGCTATCCTGGGATTACGGAGGAGGGAATCGATTCTGCTATCCCGGTATTACGGAGGAGGGAATCGAATCTGCTATCCCGGGATTACGGAGGAGGGAATCGAATCTGCTATCCCGGTATTACGGAGGAGGGAATCGAATCTGCTATCCCGGTATTACGGAGGAGGGAATCGAATCTGTTATCCCGGTATTACGGAGGAGGGAATCGAATCTGCTATCCCGGTATTACGGAGGAGGGAATCGAATCTGCTATCCCGGGATTACGGAGGAGGGAATCGAATCTGCTATCCCGGGATTACGGAGGAGGGAATCGAATCTGCTATCCCGGGATTACGGATGAGAGGGAATCGAACCTGTTATCCCGGGATTACGGAGGAGGGAATCGAATCTGCTATCCCGGGATTACGGAGGAGGGAATCGAATCTGCTATCCCGGGATTACGGATGAGAGGGAATCGAACCTGTTATCCCGGGATTACGGAGGAGGGAATCGAATCTGCTATCCTGGGATTACGGAGGAGGGACTCGAACCTGCTATCCCGGGATTACGGAGGAGGGAATCGAACTTGTTATCCCGGGATTACGGAGAAGGGACTCAAACCTGCTATCCCGGGATTACGGAGGAGGGACTCGAATTTGTTATCCCGGGATTACGGATAAGGGACTCAAACCTGCTATCCCGGGATTACGGAGGAGGGACTCGAACTTGTTATCCCGGGATTACGAGTCCAGCTGGTTGCAACGGGACAACTATTCCACTTGTCCCACTCTATAACGGGTTTATTGTGTTACTTTGGGTAGAGGTTGTCATTTTAGATATCGGTATGTAGTGAATGTTGTTAAGATAAGATAAGATACATTATATTATGAGTCGGCAAGATAGCAACAGTACAACACACGCTCTGGGTGAGCTTTTGAACCGACTATATGTATTGTTAACAAACTCACAACATCTCAGTTAAAATGGGTACACCGTATCCGTTACACTACAGAGGCGCCACCTATGAAGAGAAACTCACACACAGACATGCGACGGCTTGCAGTTGTTCAGACTATGTAGTACAGTAGTGTAACTGCGAGTGTGCAGTAGTGTTTACGCTCTATCACAGAGGAAATTGTCAGAGTCAGCCAACATGTCAATTATATCCAACACGTGCTGCAAGTAGCCTACTCAAGTACAGACGTATCTGTAATCCAGTGGTTAACACGTTGGAATGGTAATCCGAGGACCACAGGTTCCATCCCCCGTCAGACTATAGTAAAATTAACAGTCTTTCAGATGTGGCTTTAAGCCGAACTCTCGTGTCGGTGCTTTATACCGTGTACATAAAACAAATCAGAGGAGATCCTGGAATGTGTCTCTGTCTGTTGCACTATCCTCCAACAATTTAAATGGCTACTCACTTCAAGAGGCGTCGCTCTTATGGGCAACCGGTAGCGACGATAAATAAACGTAAAACACACACACACATGTACTCACGTAGGAAACATTACTGGTCGCAGATGTATACAGTCACCCCATATTAAACTGATTCCCTTTGCTGGCTGCTTCACACATGTTTGACTGTACATACATGTACACATCCTCTATGATTGCCTTGGCTGGCTGCTTCACACATGCTTGACTGTATATGTACACATCCTCCATGCTTCCCTTGGCTGGCTGCTTCACACATGCTTGACAGTATATGTACACATCCTCCATGCTTCCCTTGGCTGGCTGCTTCACACATGCTTGACTGTATATGTACACATCATCTATGCTTCCCTTGGCTGGCTGCTTCACACATGTTTGACTGTACATACATGTACACATCCTCTATGCTTCTCTTGGCTGGCTGCTTCACACATGTTTGACTGTACATGTACACATCCTCTATGCTTCCCTTGGCTGGCTGCTTCACACATGTTAGACTGTACATACATGTACACATCCTCTATGCTTCCCTTGGCTGGCTGCTTCACACATGTTAGACTGTACATATATGTACACATCCTCTATGCTTCCCTTGGCTGGCTGCTTCACACATGTTGATGTACATAATGTACACATCCTTGTTTTGGTGCTCTTTACACATGTTGACTGTACATATATGTACACATCCTCTATGATTCCCTTGGCTGGCTGCTTCACACATGCTTGACTGTACATATATGTACACATCCTCTATGATTCCCTTGGCTGGCTGCTTAACACATGCTTGACTGTACATATATGTACACATCCTCTATGATTCCCTTGGCTGGCTGCTTCACACATGCTTGACTGTACATATATGTACACATCCTCTATGCTTCCCTTGGCTGGCTGCTTCACACATGTTTGACTGTACATATATGTACACATCCTCTATGATTCCCTTGGCTGGCTGCTTCACACATGTTAGACTGTACATACATGTACACATCATCTATGCTTCCCTTGGCTGGCTGCTTCACACATGCTTGACTGTACATGTACACATCCTCTATGATTCCCTTAGCTGGCTGCTTCACACATGTTTGACTGTACATGTACACATCCTCTATGCTTCCCTTTGCTGGCTGCTTCACACATGTTTGACTGTACATATATGTACACATCCTCTATGCTTCCCTTGGCTGGCTGCTTCACACATGTTTGACTGTACATATATGTACACATCCTCTGTTTTCTGAACTAATTTACTTTTCTTTAAACAAGTTTAAACTTTATTTATTTTACAACGATTGTGAAGCATGTTTTAACAACTTATATTAATCACTCCCGTTGGCGCGGATGAAAGTGTATATTCATGGTCATTCGTGTGGGAGGAAACCGTATGATGTCCAATCTAGCGACTAGAGCAAATAACAACATAACACATGCCAATGACCCTTGCATAACAGAACTAGCAGACCCGGAACCATCTGAGATTGTACGGTGGTCGCCATCGGACATGTGGATGAAAGCGTAAATGTGGTCATTCGTGTGGGAGGAAACCGGAGTACCCGGAGAAATCCCACCTGTCCGATCTGGTGACCACCGTACCATCTCACATACTTCCCGGACTGAGGATTGAACCCGGGTTGCATTGGTGAGAAGCGAGCGCGCTAACCACCGCGCTAACCGGACAGCTTTTACTTTTATTGTTGTGAAATTATATATTGGTGATATAAATATAAACATACTTTGATTTTTGTTTTAACACTTGTCATATGAACATTTTAGACGTATGTAACATCTGTGTGTATTTGTTGTTCACACAGTGAAGAGTATCCCATACAGTGGTCGCAATAATTATGGCGACCTTCCTGAATTAAGATGCTGAGGCAGACCCATTGGTGCCACCCAAACGATCATGTTAGAGTCGGACACAGATGCAATGTTTATACAAATTAATTTTAGCTCGATTGCGAAACAAGTTATTACAACTTATATTAATCGAGGCCCTCAACATATATACAAATCAAATGATATATGACTATAATTTAATGATATCATAGGATGAGAACACGGATGAAAATATATATAAGTGAAAGCTGTATATTAGTTTATACAAATTTAGCTCGATTGCGAAACAAGTTCTTATAACTTATATTAATCACTCTCGAGACCTCATTCCTGATGGAATCCATCGCCACGAGGGATAGAGAAGAGGCAACGTGGAAATTAAATGCCTTGCCTAAGGACACAATCGTAACGGCTCCAACGGGGTTCGAACTCCGGACCTTTCGCACCTGAAGCGAACGCGCATCCACTGCGCTATCACGACTTCCACAGATGCAATCCCATTAGATCAAGGAGTCTGAGTCGGTGTTGGTTAGATTCTCATCCAAGAATTGTCGAATGTAATGTGGGAGAGTGGTGTTGGGGTGGCGGGATGTGAGATTCTTTATTTTTATACGCTTATTTACCGCCGCCCCCTAGTTAATCTAGTGATGCCTCCAGCAATTGTTCATTTATGTATCCAGCGGATACTTGAACTATGCAGCTGGAGTACGTTCTCACTTGAACCACCCGGTGTTGAATAGCAAGTGGCTATCAGTCCTCCACCTAACCACTTAGCCAACGGGGACCTTACGTGTGTGTAAGCTTTGTAATACAATGGGCGAAGGAGACATGTAAATTGTGGCCATACATCTCTAAATCCATAACAAACATGTCCGTTTATCATATTCCGACTAGCCATACTATTTTAATTCTAACATAGTTCGGAATTGTGTTTGTATACGCAAAGAACGAATTTACCGTGTTTATATATGCAATAAAACATTGTTTAGTTTATTTGATTTTTTTAGTTTATACAAATTTATTTTAGCTCGATTGCGAAACAAGTTCTTTCAACTTATATTAATCACTCTCGAGACCTCATTCCTTATGGGCACCATCGCCATGAAGGAGAGAGAGAGAGTAGAGGCAAAGTGGAATTTAAATGCCTTGCCTAAGGGCACAATCGTAACGGTTCCAGCGGGGCTCGAACTCCGGACATTTCGCACCTGAAGCGAACGCGCATCCACTGCGCTATCACGACGTCCACATTTAGCACTTAAACATTGTTTAGCGAGTGACGTCAATCATGACGTCGTTTTACTAGCTTTGTGATGTGTACAAGTGACGTCATAAACGCACCCTAAAAACACACTAATTATTGTTGAGCTCAACGTTCAGGTTAGAATCGAATTAATATTTGTATACGTGTTATGTATAAGCGAATAAAACATTGTCGTTCTGAGCGCCTGATTAACCATTTAGGCCTACGACCTGCGTGGTTAACTCAAAACCTTTGTTTATTCGCCGATAAATAACAAAAGGGAACGATTATTTCTTAATTGATCTATGACAACTACCTGTTGAAACGTGCGTTTTACCCATAGAAACATTTACTAAAAATTGGCTGTCCGATTAGCGCAGTGGTTAGCGCGCTCGCTTCGCACCAATGCAACCCGGGTTCGATCCTCAGACCGGGAAGTATGTGAGGTAGTACGGTGGTCGTCATATCGACAGGTGGATTTTCTCCGGGTACTCCGGTTTCACACGAATGGCCACATTATACGCTTTCATCCGCGCCAACGAGAGTGATTAATATCAGTTATTAAAACTTGCTTCGCAATCGTTGTAAAATAAATAAAGTTTAAACTTTATTTAATAGTATTTTACGATTAGTTGTGGCAAGGCAATACGATTAATTATACTGTAATGTTGCGGACACACTCCTAACTCACTGAATGCCAATTAGATATCAACATAGCTAAAGGTTGTATGTATGTAAGATAAGAATAAATAGGCAGAACTGCATCCGTGGTCCGAATGTAGTCCCAATAACTAATATACATGTAGTTATATTTGGTAACAAAGCATTTTGATGACAGGCAGTGTATACTTTTTGCGTTTTTAGAAAAATTATGTGACTTGAGAATACTTCAGACTAGTTGATGTGTAGAAAATATGTGGTATAAGAAGTCAAGCAATGCAAACTGAAGGTTGGTATACTGTATAATTTGGCGGAGGAATACAGTGTGTAAACAGTGACGCTACTCACAGGTGAGTACTGGCTATGCACACATTACTTTTGGGACAATTTTGCTGTTTTCCAGTTTGATTTGAATACCTCTTCACAGTGGATGTGGTATCAGAAGAAATGAAAGATTTGAAATATAAATGAAAAGACTGTATGTATTTAATTTTTACTATGTATTTAATAGGCAATTTATTTGTTGTTTTACAACCTAAACAATGTTCAGTTTTCAATATGCTCTTAGACTATTCATTACCATCACATCGTTATCATACAGCATCATTTTTGTAACATTCACTGACAGTAACGTTAGTAATATTGCGACTCTCCATCTATGTAGTATTAGTGGAGGTATCTTGCACCCTGGATACACAGGTAGAACCACCAACCTACCGCAAGCTGGCTGGCTAGCGATCTCACATTAAAGAATTCGACACACCAAGTGGGAATCCAACAACTCGGCAATTCTTATATGCTACAAAAATGACTATTAAAACAAGGTTTGTAACTTAAGCCATCCGTAATCTATAAATGCTCAATATAAAGTACTCCACAATGGGTCAGTAGTCTAGTGGTTAACACATTGTACTGCGAGTCCAGGGATCACTTGTTCGATCCCCCGTCTAACACTAATACTTTTAACAGTCTTTCAGCTGAGACAATAAACAGCGGTGCTGTACACGGGATATTCAAAAGAACCAGATTTGTTTCAGGAATGTGAGCGTCTTCTGTATCTTGCACTCTCCTCAACACAATAAAACGACTAATATACTTCTGGGCGTGTTTAACTAGGGGGCGAAACACAAGTACTCCAACTACAATTGGACATTTGCAGACGACATTTTGCATCTCCAAATTAGTGATAAATAATGCAACGTGACGCTCTCTATGTTATAAACGTCATGCCGTCACGTCACATGCGGTACGACATATTCAACAATACACCGATGTGATATAATGCTGCTTAGAGCTCGCACAGATATTAATATTAAATAATAATGTATACAGGAAATAGCCAAACATATAATATAGAAATGTAAGTACAGATTTAATCGATGCAATGAAAATGCCAAGCAATTCTAAGTAATGTTGATACATGTAGAATTAAAACAGAATTTCTCGAAGTCGTGGAATGGACGTCATAAGATTCATTTTGCTGTATATTTATATCAAAGTCGGTTATGTCGAATAATCCGGTTATCTCGAAGTCGGACCAAAGTCCCGTATAATTTTACATAAACTGGCTGGTTTATATCGAATTTCGTTAAGTCAAACCTGGCGGAGTGGTTAAGTTTTGATTTCAAATCACTTTGCTATAGACAACAGCTATGTGCTAGTATGGATTGTGTATGCATCGTCTTGTATGCAATGTATAGTATCCTCGAGCCGCACTTTACATTGGGTTAAGGATATCATCTACTACAATTGATTAACATCGACACCAGCTATGTGTTAGTATGCGTTGTATATTACATCGTCTTGAACCATTGCCTCCATATTGATGTCATGCTTTATATTGCCGTGACTAATTCAGCACGCGTACAACATATTCCAGTACCAAATGCATCAATTGTTAAATACTATGCTACGTATCCATGCACTACACTTCTTGCTATTTATTACTGTTATAAATTAATATTTGGCCACACTTATTAACAATGATTATGTTTATTCTTTGCTTGATTATTCTTCCTTCTTTTACTTTCACAAAACTATTTGTAGCTATTGGCGGACAGGCAGACGAGATCATTATTAATGTAACACTATCCCTGACGACGGTTTCCTCGAACTATTTGCTTGTGCCAGTCTGAGTTACATGATTAATACTAGTAGTCGCTTACCCGTCGTCATGGCTAGGTATAACCCTAGGGGCTTATTTACTCTTCTGATCCACGTTATGTTTACGGCACCTATTTCATTAAATATACTTTTTCTAGTTTTACTTCGCTTAAACGTACAAAGACAATCAGAACTCCACCTTCTTATAAGGCATCCGTATATTCGTATACAAACATTGAACTATAAGCGAAACTGTATGTTTTCAGTTAATTGCTGTTCATGTATCCTTGCTTTAATGTTTGCCTATTGGCTTACAATACTTCTGTTAATATCATGTGATATACATTCCAATCCAGGAGCGATAATTCGTTGACATCAACATCATCCATCTCTACTTCGAACACTGTATCTGAATTATTGTCCCTGAACAACCACTTTTCTTTTGTTCAGTACAATATCCACAGTTTAAGAAACAAAGTGAACTTGATAGCAGTTGAACTCAGCAGTTTCGACCTTTTGGCCTTCTCTTAAACTTGGTTAAATGAGTCGATAGATATCTCTGACATTGCTCTTCCTAATTTTCAAACCCCAGGACGCAAGGATCATTTGGTGATAGTCACGGCGGTGTTATTGTTTATGTTAAAAATATCTTACATCATTTCCGCTGTCTTGACCTCTATCAGAAACATATTGAATGTACCTGGTTGGAAATTACGATGAAAAACAATAAACGTGCCTTATTCGGTCAATTTTACAGACCGCCTGTCTGTGAACCGCTTCTTGGTCTTCAATTTAGATATCATTGTCCAACTTTTGGAATTTTAAAATTTAATAAACGCAAAGTGCTAAGCTTTGATCGGCATATATATAATTATGATAGAGGCGATTACAATACATTGCGTGATAATTTTGCCACGGCTAATTGGGAAAGTGTAAAAGATGAAGACATACATATGGTGACGTTTTGCGGCTGTGGTGTAATGGTGGCAATGTGCCCGTCACCATTTTGACGATTGTCTTCAGTTTGTGAGAGTATCGGTCTGGATCAACCTATATAAACTCTAGTTTTAAGAAACTTATATGTTGAATCGTGTTCTATTGTGAATTGTTACTGTTACTGTCTCTTATAATTCATTATTGAGTGGCAATGTACATCGATATGTTTTTATTATATTGAATGTTGTTTGTTGTACATTGATGAGACGTAAATAAAGAATAACATCTACATATATACACACAAAACTTACCTACAACTAAAAACTCTATTCCAAATAAAACTGTTAAGGTGAAACCGCTGGATGCCTCATGGATAAATAATGCCATTAAATTACAGATAAGGAATCGCAAACGTGCATATAGAAAGGCTAAGCAAAGAGATTCTGTTTATTACTGGGCTAAATTCATACTATTACGCAATGAAATAGTAACTTTTAATAAGAACGGCAAAAGACAAATATTATAAAAATATTTCAGAATAATAATTATTAAATTCAGGCGTATTAACTCCAGAGACTTGTGGACAATTCTAAAATCGTGTATCCGTAACCCCCTCAGTACTGCCATACCATTTTTTATTAACCCATTCAACACCAAGTATCTGACATGGACTGGTCCATGATATTTTTAGACCAATAAATTAATAACAAAATTACATTTGGATCAGTTCATTTATCAAAATGGGTAAACAAATTTCTAAAAATAGTTATATTACTTGAAAAAAGTGCAGATCCTGATGAGACGTGACGAGCCGGCTCATCTGGATCTACACTTTTTTTGTAAGCCAATTTAGAGGTCTGTGGTGTTGAAAGGGTTAATGCAAATAATGACACATTAATTACAGATAATACTGATAAAGTGAATGTCCTGAACATTTCCCCCCGACCAAACTATTATTGAAAATGATAACAAAGAACCGCTACTTGTTAGCACAAATGCAACACATACATTAAGTTCCATCATTATTCTTAAGTGTCGATAAGGCATCTGGTCATGATGGACTTAGTAATAGCATACTTAACGCAACATGCCATGAGCATTCAAAACCATTTATATCTAAAGCAGTGCAAATTACCTAGTAGTTTGAAGGAAGGGAATGTATCAGCGATATTTGAGAAAGGTGACCCAAACTTTCCAAACTTTCCAAACTTTTATTTTTCATACATGCATAATGTTTACATACAGCAAACAGAATTAGCATTATCATATGTAAATACGTAACATTCTAAATCACATAACACACATAGCAGCATGATTATAATATTAGCACATATTTGAGAACACAAAGAGGAGGAGCGACTATCTGGTATTTCTTGTTTGTTGGTCTACGTTTTCTAGGTAGGGTTTGAACGTATATCACATCCCTGGGACAGCATTTCCTGACACCTACACGGCAAGTATCGAACACGAATGCGATCCGCCATGCCAGAGGGATACAACTTGTTAGATGAGTTCGAAGTTGCTACAATTTAGAAGGGAATTAATATGTATATGAGTACATGAGGTACCTGTCCAATCATGTGTAACTGTTTATTTAGGTTTAAAGTGTCGTTGTGCAATATTGTTATACCAAGCATGCTACCAATATAGAGTATATATGAATAATAATTTAAAAAACAAAATCCATCCTACATGTATTTCCAAGTACAAACATGTATAATATGCACTAACTATACTGACTAGAATGTAGTCCAATAAGCACACAGTACACTATATAGAATAATATGATTAAAAGCAATCAACTAAAATCATAACTCGTCAAATAAAGAAATCGATATATATATATACATATATATGTGTAGTTTGTTAGCTTTGGTCGTTATTAAAGTTTGTGTTGTTTACGTTTATTTATCGTCGCTACCGGTTGTCCATATGAGCGACGCCTCCTGAAGAGATTAGTCATTTTAGATTTTTGGAGGATAGAGCATTGATACAGACCCATTCCAGAGTCTCATCTGGTTCTTTTACGTGCACGGTGTAAAGCACCGACACGAGAATTCGGTTTAAAGTCCCACCCGAATGACTGTTAATTTTATTAGGGTCAGACGGGGGATCGAACCTGCGAGCCTTGGATTACCAGTACAGTGTGTTACCACTGGACTACAGATCCGTCTGTAAAACATGTATTAAGTTGCATCCATGTACATCACATAAAATAAGTACACATACATTTTAAACAACACTAACAACAGTACGACGTGGCCATTCATCAGAGAATTACAAGAGACTATATGACAATAAGACTATCACATGCTTACAGTGCAACTCGTCAAGGTATGTATGTTGTTCCTGAAACAAATCACTATGTCTGTAATATACGTGACGTCGCCGTAGCGATATCGTTTGGAAGCCTGGCTTATGTCTATTTATTGTACGCCTTCCAATGAAATATAGAAATATATTCAATGGTTAAATGCAGCGGAAGAACATACTTTTATTTATCAGCTGTTGCATGTTGAACAGATGTCAATGCCAACATTTACCTGTCGCGAACTTTCAGTGACGTCATTTATGAAGATTTTTATTACGTCATTTATTGTCGTCTACTCACTGTGTCTGTAATATACGCGACGTCGCAGTAGCGATACCGTTTGGAAGCCTGGCTTATGTTTAATTTACTTTATGCTTTCCAATGAAATATAGAAATTGATCAGTGAATTAAAAATCTATTTCATTGGTCGAAATCAGTGGAAGGGCACACTTTATTTACCACTGCTCTGACCACGTGGTACGTAGCCGTTGCATGTTGAACATATGTCAATGCGAACTTTTCCTATCTCAAGCTGTCATGACGTCATTTATTACGTCCTTTATTGTCGTCTAAACAGGACGTTCCTGCACCATTTATTGCATCGTTTTCAATAAAAAAAAACACAGTCAAAAATAAAGATAAAAATGTGTTTGTTTAAATCAATGATCGAATACTATTTCACTCATGGACATATAACGTATTATCATTCGTGGCTAGTACCACTCGTGATATAATGCTTTCAGTGTTCAGTCGGTGAACTATAATGTGATCATTCACAGAAACAAACAACTATCTTCGTACTATACTTAGAAACAGTTCCTGGTTCAATGCATGCAGTATAACAGTAATTGACTGCCGTGAGCTACATATACTGAATGTCTTGGACTTGATTAAAAAAAACGAATTGAAGAATGTATTGGCCAGTGGGTATAATCTGTTGGACAGTAAATATGGGAGGATAGAGTAATTGATTGGTTAGCTGACTAGCTTGTATAAATGCCAGCCCGTCCAGACAATTTACGTTATACGAATCTGTAAAAGAGACATAGGCAGGGGGGGTGAGTAACAAAATAAATGGGAGCCTCGGCGCCCCACGTTGAGCCCTCCCTCCATGTTCCGGGTGAACAGACCTCTTAATTTGGGCCGAGGAGGCTCCCAGCCCCATTTCAGACAGCCAAAAAACACCCATATATGAGCCAGGGGACGGACCACAACCCTCGCCGGCCCAGGGCTCTCAGACACTACCTGCCCCGGCCGCCAACGCCGCTCCCACCACCATCTCGGATTCGATAAAAAAGATTAAAATCCGCGAGGTAGTATACACATCAAACATAATATTGGTATGCTGTATTTAAGACGGGAGCCATCTCATGTACGTAAAATATACCATTTTGTTAAATCATTTCGAATCCTTGTGGTTTCCCGATTTATAAACTGTCCCTGCACTGTACAAAATTCACTAGCTGTGTGTTACCTGAGAAAGAAACGTTCTCGCCTCGTGTTTGATAAACAATATTTCAGGAGTATTTCTTTCATATAACAGATGTAAGTATGGTTATTTTCAATTATTTAATACATTCTTGTTCGTCTTAATGAACAGGCTATTGTATTGTTTATTAATCAAGAACGTGTTTAGCACACTGATTTGATTTGACTGAACAGTAAATAATTGACTCCACAAAACAAGATGGCGGACTTCCATTCCATTTATACAAATTTATTTTAGCTCGATTGCGAAACAAGTTATTTCAACTTATATAAATCACTCTCGAGACCTCATTCCTGATGGAATCCATCGCCACGAGGGAGAGAGAAGAGGCAACGTGGAAATTAAATGCCTTGCCTAAGGGCACAATCGTAATGGCTCCAGTGGGGCTCGAACTCCGTCTCCGGACTTTCATTGAATATATAGCGTGACCTAGATCTGAACTACTGTATTTTCATTCTGTTTCAGGGACAAGGAATTCAAAAGTTTAGAACAGATTTCAAGGAGTTTGTTGACTCATCAAATACCCAGAAGATGATGAACTGAAACAAAGAGTTGCTCGTTTTGAGGGCGAATATTCCCATCTGTCAATGAATGTGTTCGTGAAGGATGTTCAACGAGCGACGAGCATGCCATCAAAACGGGAGGAAGTGAAGAAACTTCTGAGGAATGCGATTACCTCAGAGAAAAGAATTACAGGTGAATACCAGCCAAACCTTACGTCGGAGGAAACATGTATGACATCATTCAAAGAACTTGAAATGCTTATAAAATCTGACAAAAGAAACATTTTGCTGAATTCAGCACATCAAGGTAGTGTTCTTAAACACTTAAAACACACCATGCAGAAGAGAGGTTCCTTCATAAAAAGCTTATGTGATAGCGACATTTCAATTTCGATATCACATTGCAATTTCTTAATAGCTTTCAGCGAGTTGGCAGAAAAACATCCACAAATAGTTCAGTGTGCTTTGGAATTACGCTTTTTCACAAAAAATCTTAAAATTGTGAAAGAGGTTGAGCAGCAGGGGGGGGGGTGAGTAACAAAATAAATGGAAGCCTCCGCGCCCCCCGTTGAGCCCTCCCTCCATGTTCCGGGTGAACAGACCTCTTAATTTTGGCCGAGGGGGCTCCTAGCCCCATTTCAGACAGCCAAAAAACACCCATATATGAGCCAGGGGACGGACCACAACCCTCGCCGGCCCAGGGCTCTCAGACACTACGTGCCAAAACAGATATGACAAACCACTTACCTGTCGGGGGTGAATCTCAATGATTATTAAGCCTTTTGGTCGTACCACGGGCGCCTAATATAAGAGATATTATTTAAGAACCCTTTTTTCCCCCTTAAGTCGAAAATGTTTAATATTCTGGAGCACTAGGGATTGCTCGAGGCGTGTAATTGGGAGGACTTTCACGTTCGAGAGGACCTCCCCACATACATAAACACACTACGCGCTTAGTTGTTTTAACACTTTTTTCTCTCTCGTCCGATCTACCGTCAGCGATTAATTTATCGATGTTGGCCTTCGATAATACATCGGGAGATGCTCTACATTTAGTTCGGATATCCTCTTTTAAGGATTGGTATCGATCCCATTCTTCGCATACTATTTTAAATTCGGGGTCGGATATTACGTTATCCCGAATAGCTTCGCTTATTATGAGATCGATACTGTTTTTCTTAGATTGGGCGGCAATCGCTATACGATCGTGTTTTTTACTTTTATTTTCTAGATGGCGTACGACTTTTCTTCCTACCATGCATAAAAGTCCGCTAGCCGCGGCAGATACACCCAATCCTATAGCTATCGGAGTTCCTACGATCGTCGTTGTTATAGTAACGCTTCCGACTCCGCTAACTATAGAACCCGTAGCGAATATTGTATTAGCTCCTTCGATGATATTCGCTAATCGTTTATATTTTTTAGATATAGTTACCCGATTATTACGTTCGTTATGTAGTAAGGTTTGAATCTCTACGATTCTCCCCATTCTAAAAATCGAGGGATCTACATTAATCTCTTCCGTTATAGGTATAGTTGGGTATAACGCCATCTTTTTTTTTACTCTTTCATATTATAAATCTAGTTCAACTATTATAGCTACAACACTAATAGCGTCTAAAGGTCTAGCCGAAGTCGTTACAAAGTTTATAACATTACCCGCCATCACTTCAATAGGATTAGCAAAAACTATATACGCCGATCGAACGTCCTTAATTTTTGTAATACTTTCTTTTTGTGTAATTCCGTTAATTACGGGATGTACCGTAATCGTATCTAAACCATCACCTCCGCTACCAGTTTTTATGGAAGAAATAGACATGCGTAAAATTCTACCCGCTATAGTCATAGGGTATCCGGAATATTTATTATTAGCGCTATTACCGAATGCCCATCCCAATACATCTCGTAAAGGATCCCTTTCCTCGGCCCATATAGTAATAATATCTTTTTTAGGTTTATTTAATATAGTTGACGTTACGG
This sequence comes from Archivesica marissinica, assembly GCA_014843695.1. Classification (NCBI taxonomy): domain Eukaryota; kingdom Metazoa; phylum Mollusca; class Bivalvia; order Venerida; family Vesicomyidae; genus Archivesica; species Archivesica marissinica. Next base: position 35,830,793 of record CM026403.1, read on the forward strand.
CAATTAATCCGTCTACGTGTTTTTCTAGAGCATTTAATTTACGAGTATCCGAATCGGGTTTATTTAATATAGTCGACGTTACGGCAACTAATCCGTTTAATTGTTTTTCTATACTATTTAATTTAGCCGATTCGGATTTATCTAATATATTTGACGACGTTATGGCTATAAATTTATTTAATCGTTTTTCTAGATCATTTAATTTACCGTTACCTTTAATATAATCTTTATGACTACCCGGCCCGTAAATACTCATTTTACTTCGAGTACTACGGAGATCGGAAATTCGTGATTGTCTAACTTTCTTCCGTTATCATCTCTGATAGTAATATCCAATTCGTTAATACAACCGCGTTCCAAATGTTTGAATTCTGGATTAGGATAATCTATAACAACGGGTTCCCCGAAGAAAGCATTTCCCGCGTCTATTATCTTAAGGAGTGTACTCGGAGCTCCATCACATACGTTATACGACGTATTTAATTATTCTAAGTGCACTCGAATAGTTTTAGTTAAGGCAAAACTTACCGGTTTTTCGCCGACGTATATACCGGGTTCCAACCAACCTTTATTAGCGTTATACGTTTTAAATATACCTAGTATGTCACACATACCAGGTGTCATAGTTATTTTTTCGCGTTTGACATTTAGGGTTGCAATTCCATTAGATTTACAAATGCTGATACTCGCGAAGTCGGTAAATTCTGTATCTATAAATGTTTGTAAATCCTCGAAATTCCATAAACCCGGTGATAATTTTACCGCGACCACAGTACCGTCCTTTATGTACCCGAACCCCTCACCGTCATTCATATTATACCAACCGACCGTAAGTGTTATTGATCTGAGGCCAACGCGTAGATCCCCGCCGCGGTTATCAATATATTGTTGGAGGCTTGTGGCCTCACCCCTTTGAACATCGGTGATTGTTTGAAACATAGTTATAATAAAATATGGCTAATACTTTAAATAGAACTTTCGGCTATAATCCTTCGGTTACTTATAAAACCGGTGGTGTATATAAACGCCAGATTGCGGCCGTGAACCTAACCACCCTGATGATCACGGTCGGCCCGAACGAGGTCTTCTACACCGAGGTTACAAATATCTGGCGAAAATACAGGCTACCTCCTGTCAAGACGGACACCGTGGCGCAGGCTTGGAACAACACACCGATGCAATTCTGGCAGAATCAGCTCAACTTCGCCGTATGGTGTGCCACAACCGGCTGTGGTGTGTCGTTCGAAGACCATCTGAACGGTGTAAGTGTCCAAAACGAACCGCTGATGCAATCGGTCTATATCTTCCACGTCTACTATACTATTAGGAGGATTTTAGACGAATTACGAGTCTCGCTACCGCAGGATAATAATTTCGATCCCTTCTCAAATACGTACGACAGACGGGCCTATGAGCGGATATGCGCAGAGTTTGACGTGAGTCCGATGACCGACTGGCGGCAGAAGAGATACCAGAACAGCAACGGGCTCGGTGATGTCTACACCCTAAGTCACAGCACGAGGGCGCGGACAAGCATGGCAGACCACGCACAAATATTATCGGTCAATGTCGGTAATTTAGATCGGTCGTCGGCGACCCTCGGTCCTGAGGTCCCCGGTGAGTTTCATACGCCTTTCCTAGCTAAAGCATATTACGCTCCTCCCGTGAAAGCTCATATTGATCATATTCTGCAGGATCCGGGCGTAGACGGCGCCTGGAGCACATTTGTGTTAGATAAGTCGAACGGGTTCACCCGGGCCGGTGTTTCCCGCCTGAATGATTCAATCCGGACCTATGTCTGGGCTCTCCTGGGAGCCCAGTCACAGACGAGGTCCTGCACCGTGGGAGTTGGCACGGCATTTGACGCACAGAAGCAGTTTCTAGCGAATGTCGAGGACGCCATAAACTCCCCGGTGGACATCCCATCGGCAATCGTGCGGTACCAAGACGTTCTTCAGTATGCGAAGAGTCAGGTAGATTTCGTCTTCGGCCACAGCCTCTACATGGCACCGAGCGACATGTTGCTGCAAATCGGTCATCAGGCCGGATACAACAATGAAATCGTGATAGCTAGCTCCAACCTGTCCTTAGGTCGCAATGACGATGTCAACGGGGTGGCTGATATACCAACAACTCATGGGAGCTTCTACGCAGCGCCGGGGCTACATCAAAAGATTACCGAGTCGGGACTATGGCCGGAACCAGGCTCACCGGCAGCGGTTCCCACGGGAACGACTGATGAAGAACAGCATGAAGATGGGAAAAATGCGCTCATTGTGGTTGGCGTCATCTCAGGGTTGGCAATTCTTTGGCTACTAACCTAGGCCGCGCCAGGTTGCAACATACAGTAGCCCGCCGACGGCAACGATAAGTGCCCATATATTTTCTGAGAGCCACCTCACCGTCTTACTCAAGGAGGTGAGGAGCCATGAGGCAATGCCACCGATAATACCAGGAAGCATTGCCGCAGCCTTTCCGGCGAGTTTTGCCAGTACCCTACCAAAAGATTTCAACACCTTTTTAGCCCACTCCTTGATGCCCTCCTTAGCGGGAACCGCTGCAGCTGCCCCTGCAGCAGCCCCGCCTGTAAGTGCCAGCACAAGCGTACTCACAATAAACCCGAGTGCAGTCATAATGCTTACTATTGTGACGCCCTGCCCTCTGAACAACGTGCGAAGACGCTCGCCGAGCGTGGTGTCCTCATGGAGGGCCCGTGATATAGTTTCGCGGATCCGATTGATTTGTGTACGGAGCGCCTCCCGGTTGGCAGAGGCGGCCTCCAAGCGGGCTGCTCTTTCATCCTGCAACCCCCGCAGGCGCTCAGTGATCCGCTCCTTATCGTGTGTTGTGTCGGCCTCTTCTAGTTTTCTGTTTTCTAGCTCTATATGTTTATCGAGCTCCGTTAGTCTGGCGAGGTTGTTGGTTAGCTCGCCCCGGACCGTCTGCATGGTTTTATTAAGCCCGCGGAGTTCACGAAGGTTTAACGGCGGATCATCCATTGTGCTGAGTATGTCTTCTATCTGATTATCGGTGAACGTCGTCTCCATTTTGTTAATAACATCGGTGGCGATTTGCGGGATCTCGTTGAGCTCAACTGTTTTTAGTTTGGTTGCTGATCCACCTAGCTCAGTGCTAACTCTATTGAGGGCCTCTGCTACCTTGGGGGGTATATCATTTTTTTTACTTCGCTTCCAATCCGTGAATCCAAGCTCGTCTCTGATGATTTGGCCGCCACCCCGCTTCCCAGCAATGGTACTTAATGCGAGTGGCTTGCCGGTGCGGGCATTGACAATCTCGAAGTTAGTGGCGGATTTCAGTTGCAATCTACCGTACCGATTCAATTCAAACTTGGAGGAGTCACGGCCACCCGACGGGACCATGTCTTGTTTTGCCAGTTCGCCGTAGTAGGCATCTACGGCGGATCCGAGCAGTTCCTGACTAAGAGGCCTGATGACCCCCCCAGGAGTGACATTTTCGTACGCCTGCGTCCCGACAGGTAAAGTATCGGGATACTCGATGAATGATGTAGTGTCTTCTATATTGTCTGCTACATCGTCGTCTACAACATCATAGCGTCCGAAATCATCCATACCAAAGTCTGCCATCGTATTGAAGGTTACCACATTTGGGTTCAATATAGTAATGGCTTCAACTCAATACGGACGCAAACTCAATCCATACCGCAGGCTGCGGGAGCCCCTCGGGGCAAAGGGCATACGACAGAGCGTGGTCATTACGAACAACCCCTCGACGATTGACCAGAACCAGCAGCTCTTGGTCCGCTTTCCCAACCTCGGAGCTAACGACGTGATTGTGCCAGGGACCGTTCGCCTCGCTTTCACGATCTCACTGACGTCGACAGACGTAAATCGAACCGTCGTTCAGAACCTGGGCCGCGCCATAGTCAAGAAAACGACTATCAAAATCAGTGGTAATGAGATTATGTCTATCGACGACTCCGATGTCTACTACTGTTACCAAGATCTCTGGAAGACTGCACAAGAGCGCAGAAATGCTGTCTATCAGGGCATTGACACTAGCACCAATCAGAACGTAACCAGACATAGAATCGATGCTGGTAACAAGGTAGATACTGTTGCAGAGCACAACGCAATTTCTGCGGCATACGGTAATCGCTATCACATCCCACTCGACTTTGAGCTGCTGGAGAGCCATATGCCATTCTATCAAAGCGCACTGGCAGACCGCCTGGAATACGAACTAACGTTCAACGACTATAGCCGTGTTATCATCGCTACAGACGTGAACTCGACGTATGCGGTGGAAAACATTTCACTGGAGTACGACATGGTCACGCTGCCCGACCTCGCATGGAGGATTAGAGAGCAGTATACCGGGCGGCTTGCAATCCTTTATGACAGAGTTCTTCGTCATCGCAAAATAACGAAAAACAAAAACGACACCCTGTGGAACATTAATATCAACGTCCCGGCCCGCTCGATGAAGGGAATCCTGATGCTGTTCGAGGAGGCCGAGGCTAGAGAAACCGAAAGCTTCTACAATCCCAAAATTACCAAGGTTGAGGTGACACTTGAGGGTGTCCCCAACCAGCTGTACAGCCAAGGCATGCGCGCCTACCAGCAGTGGGATGAAGCCAAAAAGCAGTTTGCATGCGGCTCTAAACGCGCCCCAGAGGTTGCTGCGGTAGCCACAGACCTACAACTCTCGGACGTCTCTCTGGCATAGTTCCTAACTTCGAAATACGCATTGTGGCTCGATTTGCGGACCAGCGATGATGACCAACTCCATGGTAATGGGCGCAGAGTGGAGAATGCCAGCGAGGGTGTAACAATCCAGATAGTTAAAGAAGCAGACGCCGATGGCGCATTGAACGTGTATCTGTACATTATTACAGATGCACAGCTCAACATTGAAGATGGTCGATTCGTCAGTGCGCTCTACTGATTTACTACCCCGCGACCCCCACTCGGCCATCATATGCGGTCAGACTGGTTGCGGTAAAACTGTATTCATACTGGACTTGCTCGAGGGCCCCTACCGCGGGATCTTTCGGCACATAGTTATCCTCTGCACTACGATTGCGCATAACGCAACTTACCAGAACCGCCATTGGATCTGGAGGGATCCCGAGGTCTACATACTAGACCCCTGTGAAAAGTTACATACCTGGCTGTGGGTATTCTACACCATGTTCCAGGGTGAGCCCACCCTGTACGTGATTGACGACTGCTCGGCCAAGGAAGCTATGACCAAAAAGAAGGACATGCTATCAGAGCTGGCCTTCAGCGGACGGCATGCGCTGCAAAGCGTCTGGGTGTTGACCCAGAAATACAACTCAGTTCTGAAGGATCTCCGCGAGCAGACACGCTGGGCCGCGGTCTTTCACTGCAAAGATCGTGATTCCTTCGAAGAGTGCCTTCGAGAGAATGACGTCATTCCTACGTATGAAGAGCGAGCCAAGGTACGCCAAACGCTTGCAGGAACAAAACACAGCACATTGCTGTTAAAGACGGACCAACCAGCTGCTTATAAAGTGCTATTCACAGCTTAACATGTGGGAAGCAATTTTGCTAATCACCCAGATCATAATTTCCACCACATTGGGTTGGTTCGTGTGGCAGTATGTTAGACTTAAGATGCGAGTACGGATAGCACTAAGAAAAATGAACTGCGACGAACTTCTTGATCAGTTGATGGATGCCGCGCCCACGATTGATGGGCCGATGGAAACATCGGTCCCGACTACCGAGACGCCGGGAGACGAGAGCGCCCGTCAAGACAACAAGCGTCAACGACTTGCAGCCCTAGCAGCAGGGGGGCAGACTGAACAATATCTAGGACGACAACTCACAACCGAGCATATCGACAATATGGCAAATAATACTATCGAGAAGCTCTACGCGCGCTATGAAGCGAGACTCGGGGCCGCGATGACACAAACCTTAGGGGCCGCAGTCATTCAGTTCTACGCAACAGTAGCAAGTATGTTTCTACCCAAACAACCAGAAAATCAACCGAGACTAGTTGCAGACCTCGAATCTGATCCGTTTATCAACCACGCGTTAAGCACAGCCACGTGCGAGCTATATCACAGGTATGGCATGTACCTTGCACCGCTCACCGCTGCGTTAACCACTACGAAGCATTGCCCGCTTACCATAGCTAACGATGTCTACACCGGAGAGAGTGACAGATCCTGTAGTTCTGACACCGGAGGAGACACCTGCGAAGCTGCAAACAACACGACGGAAGGATCCTAAAAAACAAGCGGCAGGACGGGCAGGGGCTGCGGCTCGGAAGGCCAAGGAAGATAAAATACGTGCCGAGCTCAGAGATGCTAAAGCCACGTTGCAAACATCGAAACCCTCAGTTGCTGTCACCCCGGTGGAACAGGGCAACGCTGGAGAACTAACGGTTGTCGCCCCACAGCATGTTTCAGCGGTGGAAACCGAGACGAAACACTGGTACCAGTGTAACGAGGTATGGACCCCGTGGATCGTTGGCGGTCTTGCATGTGCCTTATGGGTTGTTGTGAACAGTAGACGGGAGGCTCATAAACCAATACCCGCCCGAGCTAACATTGTCGTTCCGACAGCGAGTCATTTAAAGACTTCGCTTGACCCATTCTATATGCAATAGTCGCGCGAAGCAAAACAATGTCTACTGACGGAAAAATGTTGGCCAATGCGGCGTATCATTCGGTTGTGGTATCTGGCCTGGCTGTGGGTTATGCACGCCTGGGTAAGATGGCCTTCAAAACAGCTACCCCCAAGCTGGACTTCAATGGCTATGACGTCGGCATGGTAGTTATTGATGTGGGCCTGGCCATGGCCACGAAAGATATGCTAATTAAACATGGAATCATACCTGCAGATATCATGAAGTAGACGTATGCTAATTAAACATGGAATCATACCTGCAGATATCATGAAGTAGACGTATGTATAACAACGATGGTCTCGATCGCAATGCTAGTTGGGGGTGCCCTGGCCAACGCCCTGGCCCTCAGCGGTAGCAACTACATATTCTCGATGATGCGAAACTCGGGCGTTGAAGAGGAGCGCAAACGGCACAATACAGCTGTAGAACAGCTCCAGGTCGCGCAGTCAGCATGGTCCAACAAACGGGCT
>CM026403.1:35838904-35859647 GCA_014843695.1 Archivesica marissinica
GGTGTTTGGCTGGATCACGGTCATTCACTTGAAATGTCTCATCGCGGAAGGATTGTACCACACTGAGGGTGTTTGTTGTCACGATCGTTCACTTGAAATGTCTCATCGCGGTAGGATTGTACCACACTGAGGGTGTTTGCTGTCACGGTCGTTCACTTCAAATGTCTCATCGCGGTAGGATTGTACCACACTGAGGGTGTTTGTTGTCACGGTCGTTCACTTCAAATGTCTCATCGCGGTAGGATTGTACCACACTGAGGGTGTTTGCTGTCACGGTCGTTCACTTCAAATGTCTCATCGCGGTAGGATTGTACCACACTGAGGGTGTTTGCTGTCACGGTCGTTCACTTCAAATGTCTCATCGCGGTAGGATTGTACCACACTGAGGGTGTTTGTTGTCACGGTCGTTCACTTCAAATGTCTCATCGCGGTAGGATTGTACCACACTGAGGGTGTTTGCTGTCACGGTCGTTCACTTCAAATGTCTCATCGCGGTAGGATTGTACCACACTGAGGGTGTTTGCTGTCATGGTCGTTCACTTGAAATGTCTCATCGCGGTAGGATTGTACCACACTGAGGGTGTTTGTTGTCACGGTCGTTCACTTGAAATGTCTCATCGCGGTAGGATTGTACCACACTGAGGGTGTTTGTTGTCACGGTCGTTCACTTGAAATGTCTCATCGCGGTAGGATTGTACCACACTGAGGGTGTTTGTTTGTCATGGTCGTTCACTTGAAATGTCTCATCGCGGTAGGATTGTACCACACTGAGGGTGTTTGCTGTCACGGTCGTTCACTTCAAATGTCTCATCGCGGTAGGATTGTACCACACTGAGGGTGTTTGTTGTCACGGTCGTTCACTTCAAATGTCTCATCGCGGTAGAATTGTACCACACTGAGGGTGTTTGCTGTCACGGTCGTTCACTTGAAATGTCTCATCGCGGTAGAATTGTACCACACTGAGGGTGTTTGCTGTCACGGTCGTTCACTTCAAATGTCTCATCGCGGTAGGATTGTACCACACTGAGGGTGTTTGCTGTCACGGTCGTTCACTTCAAATGTCTCATCGCGGTAGGATTGTACCACACTGAGGGTGTTTGCTGTCACGGTCGTTCACTTGAAATGTCTCATCGCGGTAGATTGTACCACACTGAGGGTGTTTGCTGTCACGGTCGTTCACTTCAAATGTCTCATCGCGGTAGGATTGTACCACACTGAGGGTGTTTGCTGTCACGGTCGTTCACTTGAAATGTCTCATCGCGGTAGGATTGTACCACACTGAGGGTGTTTGCTTGTCACGGTCGTTCACTTGAAATGTCTCATCGCGGTAGGATTGTACCACACTGAGGGTGTTTGTTGTCACGGTCGTTCACTTGAAATGTCTCATCGCAGTAGGATTGTACCACACTGAGGGTGTTTGCTGTCACGGTCGTTCACTTGAAATGTCTCATCGTGGTAGAATTGTACCACACTGAGGGTGTTTGCTGTCACGGTGGTTCACTTGAAATGTCTCATCGCGGTAGAATTGTACCACACTGAGGTAGTTTGCTGTCACGGTCGTTCACTTGAAATGTCTCATCGCGGTAGAATTGTACCACACTGAGGGTGTTTGCTGTCATGGTGGTTCACTTGAAATGTCTCATCGCGGTAGAATTGTACCACACTGAGGGTGCTTGCTGTCACGGTCGTTCACTTGAAATGTCTCATCGCGGTAGAATTGTACCACACTGAGGGTGTTTGCTGTCACGGTCGTTCACTTCAAATGTCTCATCGCGGTAGAATTGTACCACACTGAGGGTGTTTGCTTGTCACTGTCGTTCACTTCAAATGTCTCATCGCGGTAGAATTGTACCACACTGAGGGTGTTTGCTGTAACGGTCGTTCACTTCAAATGTCTCATCGCGGTAGAATTGTACCACACTGAGGGTGTTTGCTGTCATGGTCGTTCACTTGAAATGTCTCATCGCGGTAGAATTGTACCACACTGAGTGTGTTTGCTGTCACGGTCGTTCACTTGAAATGTCTCATCGCGGTAGGATTGTACCACACTGAGGGTATTTGCTGCCACGGTCGTTCACTTCAAATGTCTCATCGCGGTAGGATTGTACCGCACTGAGGGTGTTTGCTGTCACGGTCGTTCACTTCAAATGTCTCATCGCGGTAGGATTGTACCGCACTGAGGGTGTTTGCTGTCACGGTCGTTCACCTCAAATTTCTTATTGCGATCGGATTGTACCACACTGAGGGTGTTTGCTGTCACGGTCGTTCAACTGAAATGTCTCATCGCGATCGGATTGTACCACACTGAGTGTGTTTGCTGTCACGGTCGTTCACCTCAAATGTCTCATCGCGGTAGGATTGTACCACACTGAGGGTGTTTGCTGTCATGGTCGTTCACTTCAAATGTCTCATCGCGGTAGGATTGTACCACACTGAGGGTGTTTGCTGTCACGGTCGTTCACTTGAAATGTCTCATCGCGGTAGGATTGTACCACACTGAGGGTGTTTGCTGTCACGGTCGTTCACTTGAAATGTCTCATCGCGGTAGGATTGTACCACACTGAGGGTGTTTGTTGTCACGGTCGTTCACTTCAAATGTCTCATCGCGGTAGGATTGTACCACACTGAGGGTGTTTGCTGTCACGGTCGTTCACTTCAAATGTCTCATCGCGGTTGGATTGTACCGCACTGAGGGTGTTTGCTGTCACAGTCGTTCTCTTGAAATGTCTCATAGCGGTCGGAGTCTACCACACTGAGGGTGTTTGTTGTCACGGTCGTTCACTTCAAATGTCTCATCGCGGTCGGATTGTACCACACTGAGGGTGTTTGCTGTCACGGTCGTTCACTTCAAATGTCTCATCGCGGTCGGATTGTACCGCACTGAGGGTGTTTGCTGTCATGGTCGTTCACTTGAAATGTCTCATCGCGGTAGGATTGTACCACACTGAGGGTGTTTGTTGTCACGGTCGTTCACTTGAAATGTCTCATCGCGGTAGGAGTGTACCACACTGAGGGTGTTTGTTGTCACGGTCGTTCACTTGAAATGTCTCATCGCGGTAGGAGTGTACCACACTGAGGGTGTTTGTTTGTCATGGTCGTTCACTTGAAATGTCTCATCGCGGTCGGATTGTACCACACTGAGGGTGTTTGCTGTCAAGGTCGTTCACTTGAAATGTCTCATCGCGGTAGGATTGTACCACACTGAGGGTGTTTGTTGTCACGGTCGTTCACTTGAAATGTCTCATCGCGGTAGAATTGTACCACACTGAGGGTGTTTGCTGTCACGGTCGTTCACTTGAAATGTCTCATCACGGTAGAATTGTACCACACTGAGGGTGTTTGCTGTCACGGTCGTTCACTTGAAATGTCTCATCGCGGTAGGAGTGTACCACACTGAGGGTGTTTGCTGTCACGGTCGTTCACTTGAAATGTCTCATCGCGGTAGGAGTGTACCACACTGAGGGTGTTTGCTGTCACGGTCGTTCACTTGAAATGTCTCATCGCGGTAGGATTGTACCACACTGAGGGTGTTTGCTGTCACGGTCGTTCACTTGAAATGTCTCATCGCGGTAGGATTGTACCACACTGAGGGTGTTTGCTGTCACGGTCGTTCACTTGAAATGTCTCATCGCGGTAGGATTGTACCACACTGAAGGTGTTTGTTGTCACGGTCGTTCACTTGAAATGTCTCATCGCGGTAGGAGTGTACCACACTGAGGGTGTTTGCTGCCACGGTCGTTCACTTGAAATGTCTCATCGCGGTAGAATTGTACCACACTGAGGGTGTTTGCTGTCACGGTCGTTCACTTGAAATGTCTCATCGCGGTAGGAGTGTACCACACTGAGGGTGTTTGCTGTCACGGTCGTTCACTTGAAATGTCTCATCGCGGTAGGATTGTACCACACTGAGGGTGTTTGCTGTCACGGTCGTTCACTTGAAATGTCTCATCACGGTCGGATTGTACCACACTGAGGGTGTTTGCTGTCACGGTCGTTCACTTGAAATGTCTCATCACGGTCGGATTGTACCACACTGAGGGTGTTTGCTGTCACGGTCGTTCACTTGAAATGTCTCATGCGGTAGGAGTGTACCGCACTGAGGGTGTTTGCTGCCACGGTCGTTCACTTGAAATGTCTCATCGCGGTAGGAGTGTACCACACTGAGGGTGTTTGTTGTCACGGTCGTTCACTTGAAATGTCTCATGCGGTAGGAGTGTACCACACTGAGGGTGTTTGCTTGTTTCAAGTGATGCATATATCTTGCTGACTTGCGTAGTTGGTTCTTGGACTTGGTTCTACCCGTTGAACAGTCCGCGACTGAAGTACCGCTCGCGAATTCACACTACATCGTCTTCTATCAGTAGCAGCCGATGAGTAGTCGTATCACGGAAGCTGATCATGTGACTTTAGACCCCACAACAAAACAAGCAAATTATCCGGGTGACTCGTTCACTTTTAAAAAATAATATGTAATTGGTATGTGTTTCATACATGACATGTATAATCATACACAGTACCGTCGCCAAGGCAATCTAGGGGGTCCGGTGTCATGTTCCCCCTTAACATTGTTTGGACATAGAAACGATTTCCTGCGTTTTCTGATTTAATGAGTTTAGACGTATAATTATGTACTGACCTTTCTTCTCTCCAGCAGTCAACATTTTATACAACAAAGGGATATTGTTTGCATTTTTTGCATTGTATTCATTTAATGTTTCGTTTATATTTTTGGGCTTTGGAAATTATAACCGAGACAGCTTCCTCGGTGTGTCTCAGTGTGGCTAAGGGCCTGGTTCAAGTATCTAACAGATATGTGTGCAGAATGCAAAATTCATACTTCAAACAAAGCGTATATATTAACCGTATATATTAACCTCTACTCTGACTTAAGTCCGTGGTCCAGTGGTAGAGCGTCGGGTTTGGAATCGAACGGTCCCGGGTTCGATACTCGGTCAGGCCACGTATGTAGTGTCATTGGCACGGCGCCTCACACACATTGCTTAGTACTGGTTAATCGCTTAGGTCGGCTAAGCCTGCCCAAGAAAACAGGTCTAAGTCCCAGCGAGGGGTTTGACATTAAAGGAACATACATACATAAGAAATAGGCTTTGTATAATACTGAAACCAAACAGAGCACGTATGACATTTATGTAAAAATAATCAGGTTGCAATATCTTTTATCCTACTACCAAATTTCTAAGTAATCGTAAATCGGTATTTATTCCTATATGTCGCATCGCATCTATTAGATGTGCCCATGGTTCATTTACAGCGGGGCACGTAATAAATACATGTTCAATGGATCCATGAACATCACACACAGAACAGTTGGGGGAATTGACCAGTTTCCACATGTAGCTCAGTATTTTAGACGGAACTATTTTATTCAGTAGCTTAAATCTAAATTGTGTCACCTTATTGTCTCCTATTTTGTTTATGAATCTGTAAATAGATACCCAGTCGTACACTTCGCCAAATATTTCCGACCAGAACTTATGAATATAGGGTTTAGCAAATTTCTTCTTCACAAGTTATTGATAGATACATTTCTACCTCACCAGGTATTGATAGATAAATGTCTACTTCACCAGGTATTGATAGATAAATGTATACGTCACCAGGTGTTGATAGATAAATGTCTACTTCACCAGGTATTGATAGATAAATGTATACGTCACCAGGTATTAATAGATAAATGTCTACTTCACCAGGTATTGATAGATAAATGTCTACTTCACCAGGTATTGATAGATAAATGTCTACTTCACCAGGTATTGATAGATACATTTCTACCTCACCAGGTATTGATAGATAAATGTCTACTTCACCAGGTATTAATAGATAAATGTCTACTTCACCAGGTATTGATAGATAAATGTCTACTTCACCAGGTATTGATAGATAAATGTCTACTTCACCAGGTATTGATAGATAAATGTCTACTTCACCAGGTATTGATAGATAAATGTCTACTTCACCAGGTATTGATAGATACATTTCTACTTCACCAGGTATTGATAAATACATGTCTACTTCCCCTGGTATTGATAGATAAATGTCTACTTCACCAGGTATTGATAGATAAATGTCTACTTCACCAGGTATTGATAGATAAATGTATACGTCACCAGGTATTAATAGATAAATGTCTACTTCACCAGGTATTGATAGATAAATGTCTACTTCACCAGGTATTGATAGATAAATGTCTACTTCCCCAGGTATTGATAGATAAATGTCTACTTCACCAGGTATTAATAGATAAATGTCTACTTCACCAGGTATTGATAGATAAATGTCTACTTCACCAGGTATTGATAGATAACTGTCTACTTCACCAGGTATTGATAGATAACTGTCTACTTCACCAGGTATTGATAGATAAATTTAATAGTACATTCTGAAAGTGCTTTATTGTTTATTTTTGTATTTAATTTGGTTTTGACCTTTGTTTTGTATGATTCTTCCTTTTTTTAATACTCCATTGTTTTGGAAACACGCTTAAGTGAATTATCTTCAGAAATCCAATTAGTTTGTTTTTCAGTTTGTTGTAGATAATGTTACTGGAGATTATTCCATTTTGTCCTGATTGTTCTAGTGCTAGGAAATATGTATTATTCCATTTTGTCCTGATTGTTCTAGTGCTAGGAAATATGTATTATTCCATGTTGTCCTGATTGTTCTAGTGCTAGGAAATATGTATTATTTCATTTTGTCGTGATTGTTCTAGTGCTAGGAAATATGTATTATTTCATTTTGTTCTAGTGCTAAAATATATGTATTATTTCATTTTGTCCTGATTGTTCTAGTGCTAGGAAATATGTATATTTCATTTTGTCCTGATTGTTCTAGTGCTAGGAAATATGTATTATTTCATTTTGTCCTGATTGTTCTAGTGCTAGGAAATATGTATTATTCCATTTTGTCCTGATTGTTCTAGTGCTAGGAAATATGTATTATTTCATTTTGTCGTGATTGTTCTAGTGCTAGGAAATATGTATTATTTCATTTTGTCCTGATTGTTCTAGTGCTAGGAAATATGTATTATTTCATCTTGTCCTGATTGTTCTAGTGCTAGGAAATATGTATTATTTCATTTTGTCCTGATTGTTCTAGTGCTAGGAAATATGTATTATTTCATTTTGTCGTGATTGTTCTAGTGCTAGGAAATATGTATTATTTCATTTTGTCCTGATTGTTCTAGTGCTAGGAAATATGTATTATTTCATCTTGTCCTGATTGTTCTAGTGCTAGGAAATATGTATTATTCCATTTTGTCGTGATTGTTCTAGTGCTAGGAAATATGTATTATTTCATTTTGTCGTGATTGTTCTAGTGCTAGGAAATATGTATTATTCCATTTTGTCGTGATTGTTCTAGTGCTAGGAAATATGTATTATTTCATTTTGTCGTGATTGTTCTAGTGCTAGGAAATATGTATTATTTCATTTTGTCCTGATTGTTCTAGTGCTAGGAAATGTATATTTCATCTTGTCCTGATTGTTCTAGTGCTAGGAAATATGTATTATTTCATTTTGTCGTGATTGTTCTAGTGCTAGGAAATATGTATTATTTCATTTTGTCCTGATTGTTCTAGTGCTAGGAAATATGTATTATTTCATCTTGTCCTGATTGTTCTAGTGCTAGGAAATATGTATTATTCCATTTTGTCCTGATTGTTCTAGTGCTAGGAAATATGTATTATTCCATTTTGGCCTGATTGTTCTAGTGCTAGGAAATATGTATTATTCCATTTTGGCCTGATTGTTCTAGTGCTAGGAAATATGTATTATTCCATTTTGGCCTGATTGTTCTAGTGCTAGGAAATATGTATTATTTCTTTCCCCTTTCTCAATGAAATTTATTCTAGATCTATGTGGACACCTCTTGCTCTGTAATAGTAAAGTATGCCTAATTCATTTTCCATATCATTAAGTTCAATATTATTTTCAGATGATTTATTTTCAATAACACATTTAATTTGTTTTCTAGATGTGTGATTCTACACTTCATTTCCTTGCTTTCGTTTTTATTTGGCAAAATGTGTTGTTTTATCTTTCATTTCACTTTTTAAAAGTTCCCATTTGGTTGTAAGTGGATGTTGACCAAGCTAAGAATTATTTATTGTATCACACATATATTTTAAAAACAATCTTCTAGATAAATTTCCAGAACCCAGGACCTCTAAAATTAGGTTTCAGTAAACACTTAACACAAGCCGGGCGGATATCGGTAGTAAACATTAGGGGCACTAGGTTTTGTTCTATTAACCTAAAATCAATTCGATTTTTCTCAGCGCTGTATTTTTCCCCATTTCCTCCGTTCGATTACGCTTCAGTTCCCTCCAAATATCACATCGGTTAATATGATCTTTTATAAGTTTCGTTAATAACTTTACCGTTTTGTTTTTATGGTTATTACCTTGTGTTTTGTATATTCTATTTACTTTATCAAGTATATCGTGTTCATCACCCCCAATAAGTTTTATTCCTGTAGCACTATTTTCGATTAGCATACATGTATTACTATTTTGAAAGAAATTGTTCCTATTCAATAGTAACATTTACCAAAACGTATCGACCATGTGTATCTTGAGATAAAATCGGTTATAATACAAGACAAGTTCTTATTAATTAAAATAGAGCATCCTCTGCTTAGATTGTTTCCATACGAGTTATATATACAGTCAAACCTGTCTTAAGCAGCCAGCCAAGGGGAATCACAGAAAGTGGCTGCTTAGCGCATGTAGCTGCTTAATAGAGGTCAAATATATAATAAAACAACATATTAGGAATCTAGAAAATGGCTGCTTAATACAGGTTGGCTGCTTAATAGAGGTGACCACTAACACAGTTTTGACTGTATATATAAATCATGTATCAAACTCTAATGATACAGTGTCAGCCTGTTCTGCAGTAAACTGGATTTCCTGAAGGAGTCGGCGTCGTATTTGCCTGTCACGAAGACCCTGACAGTTCAGTGACAAAGCATGAGATGAGTTAGTCATTTAGTAAATATGCATTGAATACCATTACTTCGGTTTAATCCGTTTCGCTACTATGCCGCACGCCGTAAATTGCGTGCATACGAAAGCGGGACGAACTAACGATATAAAGAGACAATACACAATGTAACATCTCACATTTACAACACTAATTAAAACTATAGTGATGACATGGAACTTGGAAACTTTTACATACATATATATCGCTGTATATATACTAGATGACATAGAAAACGCACACCTACATTATATACTAGATGACATTGAAAACGCACACCTACATTATATACTAGAGGACATAGAAAGCGCACACCTACATTATATACTAGATGACATTGAAAACGCACACCTACATTATATACTAGAGGACATAGAAAGCGCACACCTACATTATATACTAGACGACATAGAATACGCACACCTACATTATGTACTAGAGGACATAGAAAACGCACACCTACATTATATACTAGATGACATAGAAAACGCACACCTACATTATATACTAGATGATATTGAAAACGCACACCTACATTATATACTAGATGACATTGAAAACGCACACCTACATTATATGATTATTATTACATAAAACCGAAATATGAATGATTCCATCAGATATATATCACATCTTTATTACAAAACACAAACTGAACAACTAAAATATTCCAAAATATTTAAAACTATGTAGTTATATAGATATTGATTTTCATGTAAAAACACACTTATCCGAAGTGTGCGTTTTCTAGAGAAAACTCTCTTGGGAGGAAATGAACTGGCTCGCTTATTAGAGGTAACCGCTTATCAGAGTTGAGCGTTATTAGAGGTTATACGGTATTTTCAATTGGTTGATTTTTGCATGATGCCTACGCATGAATAGTTGGTGCAGTCAGGTCATTTTACATTATATCTTCTAAAATGTCTACTAAATGAGTAAATTCCTACAATACATGCTTTACATTCTGACCATTTTGTAGCAATGTTATTATTATTTTTATTATGCATGTATTAAACATACTATGTATATATATATATATTTCTTTGCTATATTCAAACATCTATTAGCGACCTGTATTTTTGTACCGTATGTGCATCATATACTTCAGGAATATTACGATGTAATGGACGGGAATATTACATTCGATCCAATGGTATTCTATGACTACATGGACACATATGAATTTGAAAATATGGATGCTTGGCTCGAAGAATTTGCGGCCAGTTTCAACAAGGTGTTTGTTGGCCTCTCGATCGTCCTTGTAGTGATGATTGTGCTGCTGTTGCTGACTGTATTCAATGCGCATGCACGGGAGTCATCTGCAAGCTGGTACCTATATCACCTCAACTTTGTCACAGTTTTACAAGTGGTCGTTGCACTTCCGATGATGGAAGCCAACTTACACGCGACATTTGGAGCCTGTATGTTTTTCTCGTTCGCTGAGTGGACGCTGGCTGCAGTCTACTGGATTAACATGACTTTAATGAATATTGAAATTATGGCAACATTGTTCGTGACAAATCCGAAATGGAAATGGAATCCGCAACAGAGGTTTTTAATTTCAATGGCCGCTACTTGGATTTCGTGTATGCTCTTTTCAGTCTTTGTGTCGTTCTTTGGTCATGATGAAAACGATGTTCTTCCAGTTTGTTTCCACCAAAACAGCCTATTCAATATCACACGTCGAGTAGGGCAAGAAATAATCCCAACGGTTATTCTTGTAGCACTTACAATAACCGGGATAGTTGTGTTCGTCCGCTCTAAAAGAAGACCCGAAAACTACAGTCACGTGGCTGAAAACCAAAACCGAATGCGCTTGATTAGCGAGTGGTTTGTGTGTCTTATGGTATGGAACGTGTTAATATTTGTATCACAAGTGATGCTATACGAGATTCGCTTGCAAGTTTTCTCCTCGAGGTATTTCATTGACGTAATTCTTCAAATGACCGTGTTCCTGGTACACGTGGGAGTACCTTTGTGCTGCCTCTTTATCAGTGCTATTCGTACAGCGTGCAGAGAAGCTATGCTGACGGTGTGCTGTCACGTGTGCGGGAGAGGACGGACAAGCCAGACAAATGTCAATGATACACAGATGTTACAGATGGAATCTTCTCAGTAATCTGAGAGTCTGACACCATTTCAAGGCTAAACAAGCTGAGACAATTCCATAGTTAGACAAACCGAGACAAGTCCATAGCTAGACACACCGAGACAAGTCCATAGCTAGACACACCGAGACAAGTCCATAGTTAGACAAACCGAGACAAGTCCATAGCTAGACACACCGAGACAAGTCCATAGTTAGACACACCGAGACAAGTCCATAGCTAGACACACCGAAACAAGTGCATGACCTGACAAACAGAAACATTTCCAAAGCTAGACAAACAGACACAATTTCATAGCTAGACAAACCGAGACATGTCCATAGCTAGGCAAACCGAGACATTTCCATAGCTAGTCAAACCGAGACATTTCCATAGCTAGACAAACCGAGACATGTCCATAGCTAGGCAAACCGAGACATTTCCATAGCTAGTCAAACACAGACAATTTCATAGCGGATATACAGAGACATTTCCATGACTAGACAAACAGAGACAATTACATAGCTAGACATACATAGACATTTCCATAGCTAGACAAATAGAGACAATTACATAGCTAGACATACATAGACATTTCCATAGCTAGACATACAGAGACCATTTCATAGCTAGACAAACCTAGACAATTGCTTAGCTAGACAAACCGAGACATTTCCATAGCTAGACAAGCAGAGACAATTTCATAGCTAGACATACATATGCCATTTCCATAGCTAGACTCACCGAGACAATTACATGACTAGACAAACAGAGATATTTCCATAGCTATGCAAGCCGAGACAATTTCATAGCTAGACAAACAGAGACATTTCCATAGCTAGACAAACTGTCCAAAGCAAATGTCTACCATACTGCCAGCATGTGATTATGCCTTAATGCGTGACAGTGTTGCTATTTCTATTGTGTGACAGTGTTGCTGTTTCTATTACTGCCCTTTAGCGGACCAAGTCCTATTTATCCATAAATGTATGTTGGTCGTTTAGATGAAACCCGAGGCCGCCTCAGTGGTCGAATGGTTACGGTCGTTGACGATCACAGGCTCGAGCTCTGCTCAGATCGTGTCTCATAATATGAAAACGTTGGCAGTTTCTTACGGAGGTTGGTGCACCAAGTGTTGGTTAACCGCTGGAGCCTGCCCATGAAATGTGTTGTTAGGTAAACTGCCCGTCGCTGAAATGGGAAACCTGTAGCGACGTTAAATAAACTTAAATTAGAAAAGAAATGTATGTTGGTGGTTTAGTTTAGATTGTTAACCCCGCCGTTAGGTATGAGAGTTATTATTGTCGGCTCTGTCTGTCTGTCGGTCTGTCTGTCTGTCTGTCTGTCTGTCTGTCTGTCTGTCTGTCTGTCTGTCTGTCTGTCTGTCTGTCTGTCTGTCTGTCTGTCTGTCGTCTGTCTGTCTGTCTGTCTGTCTGTCTGTCTGTCTGTCTGTCTGTCTGTCTGTCTGTCTGTCTGTCTGTCTGTCTGTCTGTCTGTCTGTCTGTCTGTCTGTCTGTCTGTCTGTCTGTCTGTCTGTCTGTCTGTCTGTCTGTCTGTCTGTCTGTCTGTCTGTCTGTCTGTCTGTCTGTCTGTCTGTCTGTCTGTCTGTCTGTCTGTCTGTCTGTCTGTCTGTCTGTCTGTCTGTCTGTCTGTCTGTCTGTCTGTCTGTCTGTCTGTCTGTCTGTCTGTCTGTCTGTCTGTCTGTCTGTCTGTCTGTCTGTCTGTCTGTCTGTCTGTCTGTCTGTCTGTCTGTCTGTCTGTCTGTCTGTCTGTCTGTCTGTCTGTCTGTCTGTCTGTCTGTCTGTCTGTCTGTTAGCAGGATAACTCACAAACTGAATTAATTTTTATGAAACGTTGTGTGTAGATATATATGGTTTGTCCAGGAGGAAGTTATTCGATTTTTGGAGAAATTAGCCAAGGCATGTGGACATGGCGATCAGCACGAGCGCGGGGCTTTTGCATCTCTCTAGTTCTATTCTTTAGTTTTTACGAGATGTTGTGATATGATTAATATGAATTTATCAAAACAGTGGTAATTAATTGGTAGCATCTTCTTACAGTAAAATATCAGTTACAGATGTAATAATGATTCGATAAAAGAAAGATAAAAATTGATACATGTGGTGCAAAGGAAAACAACGATAATAACGGAGGAAGCCAACTACTTAAAGGCAATGACCAATGATGTTCATTGTACACCGTATTTGGGAGTGCTGTATACATATGTACAGCAGGGGGTGTTCTCACTTTCCCAACATTCTGGTTTTCAGGTAGAAAGTTGGGGTTTTGGTATGTTGGGAAAGTGAGACACCATTGTTAGGTTTAACAATGGACTTAATTGGTGATAATTGGTCAAAATTGGTATTCTGCACAGCGAAAAGTTACGCGAACCACATTTTGGATAAAAGTGAAACAAACATGTGTATAAACAAGACTTTATTAGCTATTAAATCATCTAAACATATATATTTATTGTATCCAGAAGTCATTTAGAAGTGTTAATGATGACAAAGGTAAAGCTTTTTTATGAAACAACAAGCTTTACAATCATGTGAATTTTACTTATTATATGCATGTAATGTGTAGAACCTGATCAGTCAGAAGTAGATAACCAATAACAACTCCTGATTAATATCACTGAAGATTGTAGCTCCTGATCAATAACTGATTAATATTAGTGTCAACTATTAGCACATTTGATATGAAACAACAAGCTTTAATGAAAATTGTAGATCCTGATCAATAACATGAATAACAACTCCTGATCAATATCACTGTAAACTATTAGCACATTTGATAGAATGATATTACTGTCTATTGTCCTAATTTAATCAAATACGATGCTGCATCGGCGTACTCTGTCACTTCCAGCTCCGTATTCAGAAGCCGCTGCTTCAGCTGTACCAGGCGGTCTTCAATGACGCGGTACTTCATCTTCTTCGGACGGCGTTTCCCACCATTCGCATGCTGGAGTAGACGGATTTCATTCACGGCCTGCTCCTTCTGGAACAATTCTACCAGAGTGTAGATGTTTGGATGGGAATGGGTCAACAGACCATTGACCTTGTTGTGCCATCCTTCGACGTGGTTTGTGGTTCGTGGTCCTGGATTGTCAAAGTGGTTCCACATCGCCTTGTCGCCGCCTTCCACCCAATGCTCCGTTACGTAGTCCTTGAACGTGACTACGGATGCTGTGTCGTTGTCGTTGTTTTCTAGGGCATGGAACCACACGTCTTCAACCAGTCCGATCGGCACAAGAGGCAGGACACTAGCACGGCGCACCAACATTCTGAAGTCGTCGTTGTCTTTGAAGGTTGTCACAAGTCCACATGACTGAACCTTCCTCCAGATGCACTGTGAATAATGGAAGAAACACCCCCTCACTGTGACATCCGGATAGACAGCGATAACGGCACGTTTCGCTGCAACTTCGAAGTCCATCATAACAGTTCCTGGTTTGAGTTCGATGTTGTGTCGGTCACCAGCGCCCTGGACAAGTTCAAACAGCCGTCTGTAGGTGGTCTCACGTTTGTTCGGTAGCAGCGCATATATAAGAGTACACATGTACCCATCAACCATACCATGGATTGTGTACACCTGGTAGAAGTATGATGGACTGGAGTAGAACGTCCCATCGACATACCAAATGTCAGCTCTCGAGAGTTCCATTAAGTTCTCCAACGTAGCAAACACGAGGATGCGGTTTTCTTCCCCATCATCCGCGAGTAGGAACTTATCGCCCGCCGTTGTCTCTGTCCATTTTCCATCCAACGTCACGTCTTGTCGAACCTTAGGTAACGTAGGTTGTAGTTTCGCCCTTTGTCTGAAATGGAATAAAATATATGGGATATTATTCACTGTACATAAGATTGTTTTGTAAATACAGAGTAACAGACTAAAAACAGACCGCTTAAATTATATATGCATTTTCATAAAAAAAATCTTATTATTTACCTGTACAAAGCAGGACGAGCCGAATAGAATGTCGGTAACTTGATGGCGACATATCGTCGTATATGACAGGTATCGGCTCAATGGTCTCTCGCACTCGTTTCCGAACGTTGCTCATCAGTTGTTTCGCTGTAACTCCGAGAGGGTCCTGTGGATGGTTGTGATTCACCATGATCTTAGTTGGAATCCCATTCTGTGTGTTGATCTTCGCTGTACAATCCCGGTTCACACAGTTCCAGTAGCTGCGGTTGCCTCTTCTTGTCTTCAAACTGAACATGTACTCATTGTGTACCAGCGTCTGAGATCCCCGACTGTTCTCTATAAACCGTACTCCGACTTGAGCGTTTGCCATGATGCAAGTGTACAGTTCAACATATTTGGTGGAATATATATACACTTTCACAGTAGAGTTACAATTACATGTAATTATGGTACACACATTTATTGTAATTAATTAATCCAGTAATGTGAAATGTATTCACTGTAATCACTTGCATGTAGTTAAACCTAATTGTAATCAATTAACCAAGTAATGTGAAATATAGTCACTGTAATCACTGTAATCACATATCTGTAATTAACACTAATTGTAATTGAAACTATTGACACTATTAATTAATCAAGTATTCAATCATCAACTATCATCAAGTATCAGATATATACTGATCACTTGGTGAAAGTAATATATTAATATTAAACATGTGTGTAACGCAACTTTATGCCCAGCAGTATACTTTCCACACAGGTAAGGCAAAGGTGTGAAAGTTGAATGTTGGGAAAGTGAGACAGTCTAGACAGACCAAAAATCAAAATGTTGGGAAAGTGAGATCAACCGTACAGCACAGCGCATTGCTTTCCATACATATTAGTTTATACATATTTAGCTTAGCTCGATTGCGAAACAAGTTCTTACAACTTGTATTAATCACTATTGATACCTCATTCCTGATGGAATCCATCGCCACGAGGGAAATAGAATGTGGAATTTAAATGGCTTGCACAATCGTAAACAGTCAGTGCCTAATAAACCTTTCGTGATGACATCATATGTTCGCAGATGATATGATATGTAACACGCTGGACTGGTAACCCAGGGATCGCAGGTTTGATCCCCCGTCTGACCCTATTAAAATTAACAGTCTTTCAGATGGGTCTTTAAACCGAGGTCTTGTGTCGGTGCTGTACACCGTGCACGTAAAAGAACCAGAGGAGACTCTAGAATGGGTCTCTGTCTGTATAATTGCACTAACCTCCAAAAATCTAAAATGACCTAATCTCTTCAGGAGGCGTCGCTCATATTGGTAACCGGTAGCGACGATAAATAAACGTAAAACAGGTGGGTATTCGGTAACCTTTCATCTCTAAAACGTCTTTTTTATCAGAAGATAGGATACATAGAATATTAGGTTACTTGTCATAACTTGTAGCCCAACCCATTTGCTTTTGTCCCCCGCCCCCGATTAAATAGTATACAGCAATAATAATAAATCCTAATAAAAATTCATATTGTTTTCTACGTATTTCATTGTTTGTATAATTGCAATGTAATGTATGGGGAAAAATGCAATAAAATATTATTAAAACAAAAGGTTACTGTCTTTTATACATTTTAAATTATTAGGCTCGCCTCCGAAAAAAATTAATTTTCTCCAACTCGCCTAATAAATTAAAATTTATAAAAAGTAACCCAATATAGACTAAATAGAATATTGGGTTACTGTCTTATAAATTTTAATATATTCTGCTCATTTCCGAAAACATGTTTTCTCCAACTCGCCAAGAAAAACCCACGGGACTTCGTTCAAAAGCAGAATGGGTCGAAGGTGCGAAAGAAATAATAAATATTTTTCTAACTTAGAAAAGAAAAGAGATGAAGAAAAAAAACTATCAAACAATTAAGAATAAATAATGCATTAGACAATAATCAGACAAACATTCTTAATCAGGCAAAGAAATACTATAAAAATATATATAGCGAAAACCCCGATATAGACCACGAAAACAACAGTTTCTTTAATGAACCCGGCATCCAGCTGAAGAAAAATATTATGCGAAGGCCACATCAGTGAATATGAATGTCAAATATCTATTAAAGATATGAATGCACCTGGGTCGGATGGGCTAACAGCTGAGTTTTATAAACTTTATTGGAATGATATTAAACAATACTATGTCGCTTCTATTAACTACTGTTATGAAAATGGAACACTTACAGAACTTCAAAAGCAATATAGTATGCATACATGGTCAATCGATGAAGCTACAACTCATGGAATCATATTTGCAAATAATCAAAACGACTTGCATTAAACTTGACTCCCAAAACTAAATCATTCTAGCACTGCTTAAATAACAGTTTTCTGGAAGAAAATGGAATCTAACGTTAATTGGTAAGATAACAGTCTTAGTTTAAACAATATTTTATTCAAGAAAGGTACATAACATAGGAATAGTTGCAATAGCACAGTTAGGAGTTGGAAAAAAGTTACTAATAACAGTCTTAAAAACGTTTGCCTCACCAAAGCTGGATATCCATTAACGGTTCTCGAAGCACCAGCAGAGGAAATAATTACAGAAATAAATAACACTATGTACGACTTTCTTTGGGATGGCAAACCGGATAGAATATCGAAGAAAACTATCATACAAACATACGAAATTTTCGGGATTAAAATTATTAATATACATGCATTCATATATTCCTTGAACTGTTTATGGCTTAAACGACTAAAAGTTATACAGTCACTTAAAAATAGCATACAACGCTGAACTAGATAAATATGGGGGAGATTTGATATTAAAAAGTAATATTAACCTAATAGATGCTAGTAAAATCACAAATCGCTACCATTTTTTAAACGATATAATAGTTGCATGGAGCAAAATTAACTATACATAAAATCATGAACATTTTACTGCACTTGCAATCCGGTAAGCCATCAGCATTTTTCTTTTGTGTTGGTGGTTTAGCGTCGCAACAGCAGCTTAATGTGTATTATTGCTGGGGGAAGACCCCGTGTGCCCCTACAAAAAGTATGTCAGGTTTAGGCGGGTACCTGGGTGAACCAGCGACCTTCCGCAAGACACGTCATAATTTTACTGGACTTACAACCCCGTTATCCAACACCGTTCTACTGGACATGCAACCCCGCTAGCCAGCAACATTTTACTAAACTTGCAACCCCGTTAGCAATACCATTTTACTGAACTTACATCCCCGCTAGCCAACACTATTATACTGGACTTGCAATCCCGTTAGCCACACCATTTTACCGAACTTACAACCCCGCTAGCCAACACCATTTTACTGGACTTACAACCCCGTTAGCAACCCCATTTACTGGACTTACAACCCCGTTAGCAACCCCATTTACTGGACTTACAACCCCGTTAGCCACACCATTTACTGGACTTACAACCCCGTTAGCCACCCCATTTTACTGGAATTGCAACCCCGTTAGCCACACCATTTTACTGGAATTGCAACCCCGTTAGCCACACCATTTCCTGGACTTACAACCCCGTTAGCCACACCATTTACTGGACTTACAACCCCGTTAGCCACACCATTTATTGGACATACAACCCCGTTAGCCACACCATTTACTGGACTTACAACCCCGTTAGCCACACCATTTACTGGACTTACAACCCCGTTAGCCACACCATTTACTGGACATACAACCCCGTTAGCCACACCATTTACTGGACTTACAACCCCGTTAGCCACACCATTTACTTGACTTGCAACCCCGTTAGCCACCCCATTTTACTGGACTTGCAACCACGTTAGCCACACCATTTTACTGGACTTGCAACCACGTTAGCCACACCATTTTACTGGACTTGCAACCACGTTAGCCACACCATTTACTGGACTTGCAACCACGTTAGCCACACCATTTTACTGGACTTGCAACCACGTTAGCCACACCATTTTACTGGACTTGCAACCACGTTAGCCACACCATTTTACTGGACTTGCAACCACGTTAGCCACACCATTTTACTGGACTTGCAACCACGTTAGCCACACCATTTTACTGGACTTGCAACCACGTTAGCCACACCATTTTACTGGACTTGCAACCACGTTAGCCACACCATTTTACTGGACTTGCAACCACGTTAGCCACACCATTTTACTGGACTTGCAACCACTTTAGCCACACCATTTTACTGGACTTGCAACCACGTTAGCCACACCATTTTACTGAACCTGCAACCCAGCTAGCCAACAACATTCTACTGGACTTGCAAATCCGCTAGCAAGCACCATTTGACTGAACTTGCAACCCCGGTAGCCAGCACCATTTTACTGGAATATATCAGATCGAAATTATTTTAACAATTTTGGATTTACTAGCTGGGGTGACGTTCCACAAATCTTCTTAAAATGGACGCCATTTTGAAAATCGGAATGGAATTATTGCAGTTAATTTTGGATCGACTAGATACCCTGATGCTCCACATAAAGGTTTATCAAACGTGTACAAGCGATTCATGTAGAATCGAAAATAGATGTTCAAGATGAAAAGCGTCTCCGACAATTTTGAATATATCGGGTCCATTTTGAAGACGAGATTCATTTAATTTGCTTCATTACTAGCTGCCACCATGTTCCACAGTTTCATAGAATTGACCAAATGGTTGAGAAGTCAAAATATATTTTTTAAGTTGGTTGCCATTTGAATACCTGATTGTAATTATTTTTAAAGTTAGCTATTTTTATACATTTACATCGCTATTGCATCTCCTATGAACGCATATGCCACGTTTGTATCCATTTTCGTATGAAGTTCCTCACTAATGATATGCAGCTGACATGCGCATTCGCATGTTGGGCAGCATTCCTCACAAGAAAAGGTGTGTCTTACAGTTTACGCTGTTCCAACGATGATCGACACGCGGCAAGTCGCAAATCTGGACTAAATACATTTTAAATCCAGTGTGCTATAGTTTCTTTTCGTCATTGAAAAGACTAATTAAATTAATGTAAATATAAGTAATGAATCGCCGGTTAATAGTTTCCATCAGGGTATGAACTACATTGGTCGTGTCTGAGGTTAGCGTGGATGCTTTGACCTCCACATACTTCAACTACGCCCAATGTAGTTCATATCCCGGTGGAAACTATAAACCTGTGAATCATGCCTCAATACCAGCCTAGATGACATCATCACCACATCACATATTGCATCGGTTCAGGTCAAGTTGAAAATTGATTGTTTTTGATTTTTTTTGGATCGGTATGATGTTAGCAAGCTTTGATTTACTAGTTGCCCCGAAGTTTCATAGCCTAGTTTCATGAATGCTAATCCTGTGGTTTCAGAGATGTCATTTGAAGCAAAACGGAGACAACAGATGCAGGATACTAGTACAAGTCGCTTGTCAGGTGTGTGAGGCTCGTCATGTATGTGAGGCTCGTCAGGTGTGTGAGGGTTGTCGGGTGTGTGTGGATTGTCAGGTGTGTGAGGCTCGTTAGGTGTGAGAGGCTCGTCAGGTGTGTGAGGATTGTCAGGTGTGTGATGATTGTCAGGTGTGTGAGGCTCGTTAGGTGTGAGAGGCTCGTCAGGTGTGTGAGGATGGTCAGGTGTGTGAGGATCGTCAGGTGTGTGAGAGGCTCGTCAGGTGTGTGAGGCTAGTCAGGTGTGTGAGGCTCGTCAGGTGTGAGAGGCTCGTCAGGTGTGTGAGGATTGTCAG
>CM026403.1:35860647-35914788 GCA_014843695.1 Archivesica marissinica
CTCAATCATATATCCATAGCATAGCTCAATCATAGATGCATAGCATAGCTCAATCATATATCCATAGCATAGCTCAATCATATATCCATAGCATAGCTCAATCATAGATGCATAGCATAGCTCAATCATATATCCATAGCATAGCTCAATCATAGATGCATATCATAGCTCAATCATATATCCATAGCATAGCTCAATCATATATCCATAGCATAGCTCAATCATAGATGCATAGCATAGCTCAATCATAGATGCATAGCATAGCTCAATCATTGATATATGGCATAGCTCAATCATATATCCATAGCATAGCTCAATCATATATCCATAGCATAGCTCAATCATAAATGCATAGCATAGCTCAATCATAGATCCATAGCATAGCTCAATCATAGATCCATAGCATAGCTCAATCATAGATCCATAGCATAGCTCAATCATATATCCATATCATAGCTCAATCATAGATGCATAGCATAGCTCAATCATATATCCATAGCATAGCTCAATCATATATCCATAGCATAGCTCAATCATAGATGCATAGCATAGCTCAATCATATATCCATAGCATAGCTCAATCATAGATCCATAGCATAGCTCAATCATATATCCATAGCATAGCTCAATCATAGATGCATAGCATAGCTCAATCATATATCCATAGCATAGCTCAATCATAGATCCATAGCATAGCTCAATCATAGATCCATAGCATAGCTCAATCATAGATCCATAGCATAGCTCAATCATAGATCCATAGCATAGCTCAATCATATCCATAGCATAGCTCAATCATAGATCCATACATAGCTCAATCATAGATGCATAGCATAGCTCAATCATATATCCATACATAGCCAATCATAGATGCATAGCATAGCTCAATCATATATGATCATAGCATAGCTCAATCATAGATCCATAGCATAGCTCAATCATAGATCCATAGCATAGCTCAATCATATATCCATAGCATAGCTCAATCATATATCCATAGCATAGCTCAATCATAGATCCATAGCATAGCTCAATCATAGATCCATAGCATAGCTCAATCATATATCCATAGCATAGCTCAATCATAGATGCATAGCATAGCTCAATCATATATCCATAGCATAGCTCAATCATAGATGCATATCATAGCTCAATCATAGATCCATAGCATAGCTCAATCATAGATGCATAGCATAGCTCAATCATATATCCATAGCATAGCTCAATCATAGATGCATAGCATAGCTCAATCATAGATCCATAGCATAGCTCAATCATAGATGCATATCATAGCTCAATCATAGATGCATAGCATAGCTCAATCATATATCCATAGCATAGCTCAATCATATATCCATAGCATAGCTCAATCATAGATGCATAGCATAGCTCAATCATATATCCATAGCATAGCTCAATCATAGATGCATAGCATAGCTCAATCATATATCCATAGCATAGCTCAATCATAGATGCATAGCATAGCTCAGTCATAGATCCATAGCATAGCTCAATCATAGATCCATAGCATAGCTCAATCATATATCCATAGCATAGCTCAATCATATATCCATATCATAGCTCAATCATAGATCCATAGCATAGCTCAATCATAGATCCATAGCATAGCTCAATCATATATCCATAGCATAGCTCAATCATAGATGCATAGCATAGCTCAATCATATATCCATAGCATAGCTCAATCATAGATGCATAGCATAGCTCAATCATATATCCATAGCATAGCTCAATCATAGATGCATAGCATAGCTCAATCATAGATCCATAGCATAGCTCAATCATAGATCCATAGCATAGCTCAATCATATATCCATAGCATAGCTCAATCATAGATGCATAGCATAGCTCAATCATATATCCATAGCATAGCTCAATCATATATCCATAGCATAGCTCAATCATAGATGCATAGCATAGCTCAATCATATATCCATAGCATAGCTCAATCATAGATGCATAGCATAGCTCAATCATAGATGCATAGCATAGCTCAATCATATATCCATAGCATAGCTCAATCATAGATGCATAGCATAGCTCAATCATATATCCATAGCATAGCTCAATCATATATCCATAGCATAGCTCAATCATAGATGCATAGCATAGCTCAATCATATATCCATAGCATAGCTCAATCATAGATGCATAGCATAGCTCAATCATATATCCATAGCATAGCTCAATCATATATCCATAGCATAGCTCAATCATAGATGCATAGCATAGCTCAATCATAGATGCATAGCATAGCTCAATCATTGATATATGGCATAGCTCAATCATATATCCATAGCATAGCTCAATCATATATCCATAGCATAGCTCAATCATAAATGCATAGCATAGCTCAATCATAGATCCATAGCATAGCTCAATCATAGATCCATAGCATAGCTCAATCATATATCCATAGCATAGCTCAATCATATATCCATATCATAGCTCAATCATAGATGCATAGCATAGCTCAATCATATATCCATAGCATAGCTCAATCATATATCCATAGCATAGCTCAATCATAGATGCATAGCATAGCTCAATCATATATCCATAGCATAGCTCAATCATAGATGCATATCATAGCTCAATCATATATCCATAGCATAGCTCAATCATATATCCATAGCATAGCTCAATCATAGATGCATAGCATAGCTCAATCATATATCCATAGCATAGCTCAATCATAGATGCATAGCATAGCTCAGTCATAGATCCATAGCATAGCTCAGTCATAGATCCATAGCATAGCTCAATCATATATCCATAGCATAGCTCAATCATATATCCATATCATAGCTCAATCATATATCCATAGCATAGCTCAATCATATATCCATAGCATAGCTCAATCATATATCCATAGCATAGCTCAATCATAGATGCATAGCATAGCTCAATCATATATCCATAGCATAGCTCAATCATAGATGCATATCATAGCTCAATCATAGATCCATAGCATAGCTAATCATAGATGCATAGCATAGCTCAATCATATATCCATAGCATAGCTCAATCATAGATGCTAGCATAGCTCAATCATAGATCATAGCATATAGATATATAGCTCAATCATAGATCATAGCATAGCTCAATCATAATCATAGCATAGCTCAATCATATATCCATAGCATAGCTCAATCATAGATGCATAGCATAGCTCAATCATATATCCATAGCATAGCTCAATCATAGATGCATAGCATAGCTCAATCATATATCCATAGCATAGCTCAATCATAGATGCATAGCATAGCTCAATCATAGATCCATAGCATAGCTCAATCATAGATCCATAGCATAGCTCAATCATATATCCATAGCATAGCTCAATCATAGATCCATAGCATAGCTCAATCATATATCCATAGCATAGCTCAATCATAGATGCATAGCATAGCTCAATCATAGATCCATAGCATAGCTCAATCATAGATGCATAGCATAGCTCAATCATAGATGCATAGCATAGCTCAATCATATATCCATAGCATAGCTCAATCATATATCCATAGCATAGCTCAATCATAGATCATAGCATAGCTCAATCATAGATCCATAGCATAGCTCAATCATAGATCCATAGCATAGCTCAATCATATATCCATAGCATAGCTCAATCATATCATAGCATAGCTCAATCATAGATCATATATAGCATAGCTCAATCATAGATCCATAGCATAGCTCAATCATAATCTAGCATAGCTCATCATAGATCCATCATAGCTCAATCATAGATCCATAGCATAGCTCAATCATATATCCATAGCATAGCTCAATCATAGATGCATAGCATAGCTCAATCATATATCCATAGCATAGCTCAATCATAGATGCATAGCATAGCTCAATCATATATCCATAGCATAGCTCAATCATATATCCATAGCATAGCTCAATCATAGATCCATAGCATAGCTCAATCATAGATCCATAGCATAGCTCAATCATAGATCCATAGCATAGCTCAATCATAGATCCATAGCATAGCTCAATCATAGATCCATAGCATAGCTCAATCATAGATCCATAGCATAGCTCAATCATAGATCCATAGCATAGCTCAATCATATATCCATAGCATAGCTCAATCATATATCCATAGCATAGCTCAATCATAGATCCATAGCATAGCTCAATCATAGATCCATAGCATAGCTCAATCATAGATGCATAGCATAGCTCAATCATATATCCATAGCATAGCTCAATCATATATCCATAGCATAGCTCAATCATAGATGCATAGCATAGCTCAATCATATATCCATAGCATAGCTCAATCATAGATCCATAGCATAGCTCAATCATAGATGCATAGCATAGCTCAATCATAGATGCATAGCATAGCTCAATCATATATCCATAGCATAGCTCAATCATATATCCATAGCATAGCTCAATCATAGATGCATAGCATAGCTCAATCATATATCCATAGCATAGCTCAATCATAGATGCATAGCATAGCTCAATCATATATCCATAGCATAGCTCAATCATATATCCATAGCATAGCTCAATCATAGATGCATAGCATAGCTCAATCATATATCCATAGCATAGCTCAATCATATATCCATAGCATAGCTCAATCATAGATGCATAGCATAGCTCAATCATATATCCATAGCATAGCTCAATCATAGATGCATAGCATAGCTCAATCATATATCCATAGCATAGCTCAATCATAGATCCATAGCATAGCTCAATCATAGATCCATAGCATAGCTCAATCATAGATCCATAGCATAGCTCAATCATATATCCATAGCATAGCTCAATCATAGATGCATAGCATAGCTCAATCATAGATGCATAGCATAGCTCAATCATATATCCATAGCATAGCTCAATCATATATCCATAGCATAGCTCAATCATAGATGCATAGCATAGCTCAATCATATATCCATAGCATAGCTCAATCATAGATGCATAGCATAGCTCAATCATATATCCATAGCATAGCTCAATCATAGATGCATAGCATAGCTCAATCATAGATCCATAGCATAGCTCAATCATAGATCCATAGCATAGCTCAATCATATATCCATAGCATAGCTCAATCATATATCCATAGCATAGCTCAATCATATATCCATAGCATAGCTCAATCATAGATGCATAGCATAGCTCAATCATATATCCATAGCATAGCTCAATCATATATCCATAGCATAGCTCAATCATAGATGCATAGCATAGCTCAATCATAGATCCATAGCATAGCTCAATCATAGATCCATAGCATAGCTCAATCATAGATCCATAGCATAGCTCAATCATAGATCCATAGCATAGCTCAATCATATATCCATAGCATAGCTCAATCATAGATCCATAGCATAGCTCAATCATAATCATAGCATAGCTCAATCATAGATCATAGCATAGCTCAATCATATATCCATAGCATAGCTCAATCATAGATCATACATAGCTCAATCATAGATCCATAGCATAGCTCAATCATAGATCATAGCATAGCTCAATCATAGATGCATAGCATAGCTCAATCATAGATCCATACATAGCTCATCATAATCCATACATAGCTCAATCATATCCATAGCATAGCTCAGTCATTGATCCATAGCATAGCTCAATCATATATCCATAGCATAGCTCAATCATAGATCCATAGCATAGCTCAATCATAGATCCATAGCATAGCTCAATCATAGATCCATAGCATAGCTCAATCATAGATCCATAGCATAGCTCAGTCATAGATCCATAGCATAGCTCAATCATAGATCCATAGCATAGCTCAATCATAGATCCATATCATAGCTCAATCATAGATCCATATCATAGCTCAATCATAGATCCATACCATAGCTCAATCATAGATCCATAGCATAGCTCAATCATAGATCCATAGCATAGCTCAATCATATATCCATAGCATAGCTCAATCATATATCCATAGCATAGCTCAATCATAGATGCATAGCATAGCTCAATCATATATGCATAGCATAGCTCAATCATAGATGCATATCATAGCTCAATCATATATCCATAGCATAGCTCAATCATATATCCATAGCATAGCTCAATCATAGATGCATAGCATAGCTCAATCATATATCCATATCATAGCTCAATCATAGATCCATAGCATAGCTCAATCATATATCCATAGCATAGCTCAATCATAGATCCATAGCATAGCTCAATCATAGATCCATAGCATAGCTCAATCATATATCCATAGCATAGCTCAATCATATATCCATAGCATAGCTCAATCATAGATGCATAGCATAGCTCAATCATATATGCATAGCATAGCTCAATCATAGATGCATATCATAGCTCAATCATATATCCATAGCATAGCTCAATCATATATCCATAGCATAGCTCAATCGTAGATGCATAGCATAGCTCAATCATATATCCATAGCATAGCTCAATCATAGATCCAGAGCATAGCTCAATCATATATCCATAGCATAGCTCAGTCATAGATCCATAGCATAGCTCAATCATAGATCCATAGCATAGCTCAATCATAGATCCATAGCATAGCTCAATCATAGATCCATAGCATAGCTCAATCATAGATCCATAGCATAGCTCAATCATAGATCCATAGCATAGCTCAATCATAGATCCATAGCATAGCTCAATCATAGATCCATAGCATAGCTCAATCATAGATCCATAGCATAGCTCAATCATAGATCATACATAGCTCAATCTATCCATAGCATAGCTCAATCATAGATCCATAGCATAGCTCAATCATAGATCCATAGCATAGCTCAATCATAGATCCATAGCATAGCTCAATCATAGATCCATAGCATAGCTCAATCATAGATCCATAGCATAGCTCAATCATAGATCCATAGCATAGCTCAATCATAGATCCATAGCATAGCTCAATCATAGATCCATAGCATAGCTCAATCATAGATCCATAGCATAGCTCAATCATAGATCCATAGCATAGCTCAATCATAGATCCATATCATAGCTCAATCATAGATCCATAGCATAGCTCAATCATAGATCCATAGCATAGCTCAATCATAGATGCATAGCATAGCTCAATCATATATCCATAGCATAGCTCAATCATAGATGCATAGCATAGCTCAATCATATATCCATAGCATAGCTCAATCATAGATGCATAGCATAGCTCAATCATAGATGCATAGCATAGCTCAATCATAGATGCATAGCATAGCTCAATCATATATCCATAGCATAGCTCAATCATATATCCATAGCATAGCTCAATCATATATCCATAGCATAGCTCAATCATAGATGCATAGCATAGCTCAATCATATATCCATAGCATAGCTCAATCATATATCCATAGCATAGCTCAATCATAGATGCATAGCATAGCTCAATCATAGATGCATAGCATAGCTCAATCATAGATGCATAGCATAGCTCAATCATATATCCATAGCATAGCTCAATCATATATCCATAGCATAGCTCAATCATAGATGCATAGCATAGCTCAATCATAGATCCATAGCATAGCTCAATCATATATCCATAGCATAGCTCAATCATAGATGCATAGCATAGCTCAATCATATATCCATAGCATAGCTCAATCATATATCCATAGCATAGCTCAATCATAGATCCATAGCATAGCTCAATCATATATCCATAGCATAGCTCAATCATAGATCCATAGCATAGCTCAATCATAGATCCATAGCATAGCTCAATCATAGATCCATAGCATAGCTCAATCATAGATCCATAGCATAGCTCAATCATAGATCCATAGCATAGCTCAATCATAGATCCATAGCATAGCTCAATCATAGATCCATAGCATAGCTCAATCATAGATCCATAGCATAGCTCAATCATAGATCCATAGCATAGCTCAATCATATATCCATAGCATAGCTCAATCATATATCCATAGCATAGCTCAATCATAGATGCATAGCATAGCTCAATCATAGATGCATAGCATAGCTCAATCATATATGCATAGCATAGCTCAATCATAGATGCATATCATAGCTCAATCATATATCCATAGCATAGCTCAATCATATATCCATAGCATAGCTCAATCATAGATGCATAGCATAGCTCAATCATATATCCATAGCATAGCTCAATCATAGATCCATAGCATAGCTCAATCATATATCCATAGCATAGCTCAATCATAGATCCATAGCATAGCTCAATCATAGATCCATAGCATAGCTCAATCATAGATCCATAGCATAGCTCAATCATAGATGCATAGCATAGCTCAATCATAGATCCATAGCATAGCTCAATCATAGATCCATAGCATAGCTCAATCATATATCCATAGCATAGCTCAATCATAGATCCATAGCATAGCTCAATCATATATCCATAGCATAGCTCAATCATATATCCATAGCATAGCTCAATCATAGATGCATAGCATAGCTCAATCATATATCCATAGCATAGCTCAATCATAGATCCATAGCATAGCTCAATCATAGATCCATAGCATAGCTCAATCATAGATCCATAGCATAGCTCAATCATATATCCATAGCATAGCTCAATCATAGATCCATAGCATAGCTCAATCATAGATCCATAGCATAGCTCAATCATAGATCCATAGCATAGCTCAATCATAGATCCATAGCATAGCTCAATCATAGATCCATAGCATAGCTCAATCATAGATCCATAGCATAGCTCAATCATAGATCCATAGCATAGCTCAATCATAGATGCATAGCATAGCTCAATCATATATCCATAGCATAGCTCAATCATATATCCATAGCATAGCTCAATCATAGATGCATAGCATAGCTCAATCATATATCCATAGCATAGCTCAATCATAGATGCATAGCATAGCTCAATCATATATCCATAGCATAGCTCAATCATATATCCATAGCATAGCTCAATCATAGATGCATAGCATAGCTCAATCATATATCCATAGCATAGCTCAATCATAGATCCATAGCATAGCTCAATCATATATCCATAGCATAGCTCAATCATAGATCCATAGCATAGCTCAATCATAGATCCATAGCATAGCTCAATCATAGATCCATATCATAGCTCAATCATAGATCCATAGCATAGCTCAATCATAGATCCATACCATAGCTCAATCATAGATCCATATCATAGCTCAATCATAGATCCATAGCATAGCTCAATCATAGATCCATAGCATAGCTCAATCATAGATCCATATCATAGCTCAATCATAGATCCATAGCATAGCTCAATCATAGATCCATAGCATAGCTCAATCATAGATCCATATCATAGCTCAATCATATATCCATAGCATAGCTCAATCATAGATCCATATCATAGCTCAATCATAGATCCATAGCATAGCTCAATCATAGATCCATAGCATAGCTCAATCATAGATCCATAGCATAGCTCAATCATAGATCCATAGCATAGCTCAATCATAGATCCATAGCATAGCTCAATCATAGATGCATAGCATAGCTCAATCATAGATCCATAGCATAGCTCAATCATAGATGCATAGCATAGCTCAATCATATATCCATAGCATAGCTCAATCATAGATGCATAGCATAGCTCAATCATAGATGCATAGCATAGCTCAATCATATATCCATAGCATAGCTCAATCATAGATGCATAGCATAGCTCAATCATAGATCCATAGCATAGCTCAATCATATATCCATAGCATAGCTCAATCATATATCCATAGCATAGCTCAATCATAGATCCATAGCATAGCTCAATCATAGATCCATAGCATAGCTCAATCATAGATCCATAGCATAGCTCAATCATAGATCCATAGCATAGCTCAATCATAGATCCATATCATAGCTCAATCATAGATCCATAGCATAGCTCAATCATAGATCCATAGCATAGCTCAATCATAGATCCATAGCATAGCTCAATCATATATCCATAGCATAGCTCAATCATAGATCCATATCATAGCTCAATCATAGATCCATAGCATAGCTCAATCATAGATCCATAGCATAGCTCAATCATAGATGCATAGCATAGCTCAATCATATATCCATAGCATAGCTCAATCATAGATGCATAGCATAGCTCAATCATATATCCATAGCATTGCTCAATCATAGATGCATAGCATAGCTCAATCATAGATGCATAGCATAGCTCAATCATAGATGCATAGCATAGCTCAATCATATATCCATAGCATAGCTCAATCATATATCCATAGCATAGCTCAATCATATATCCATAGCATAGCTCAATCATAGATGCATAGCATAGCTCAATCATATATCCATAGCATAGCTCAATCATATATCCATAGCATAGCTCAATCATAGATGCATAGCATAGCTCAATCATAGATCCATAGCATAGCTCAATCATAGATCCATAGCATAGCTCAATCATATATCCATAGCATAGCTCAATCATATATCCATAGCATAGCTCAATCATAGATGCATAGCATAGCTCAATCATAGATGCATAGCATAGCTCAATCATATATCCATAGCATAGCTCAATCATAGATGCATATCATAGCTCAATCATATATCCATAGCATAGCTCAATCATATATCCATAGCATAGCTCAATCATAGATCCATAGCATAGCTCAATCATATATCCATAGCATAGCTCAGTCATAGATCCATAGCATAGCTCAATCATAGATCCATAGCATAGCTCAATCATAGATCCATAGCATAGCTCAATCATAGATCCATAGCATAGCTCAATCATAGATCCATAGCATAGCTCAATCATAGATCCATAGCATAGCTCAATCATAGATCCATATCATAGCTCAATCATAGATCCATAGCATAGCTCAATCATAGATCCATAGCATAGCTCAATCATAGATCCATAGCATAGCTCAATCATATATCCATAGCATAGCTCAATCATACACATAGCCAATCATAGATCATAGCATAGCTCAATCATAGATCCATAGCATAGCTCAATCATAGATCCATAGCATAGCTCAATCATATATCCATAGCATAGCTCAATCATATATCCATAGCATAGCTCAATCATAGATGCATAGCATAGCTCAATCATATATCCATAGCATAGCTCAATCATAGATCCATAGCATAGCTCAATCATATATCCATAGCATAGCTCAATCATAGATCCATAGCATAGCTCAATCATATATCCATAGCATAGCTCAATCATATATCCATAGCATAGCTCAATCATAGATGCATAGCATAGCTCAGTCATAGATCCATAGCATAGCTCAATCATAGATCCATAGCATAGCTCAATCATATATCCATAGCATAGCTCAATCATAGATCCATATCATAGCTCAATCATATATCCATAGCATAGCTCAATCATATATCCATAGCATAGCTCAATCATAGATGCATAGCATAGCTCAATCATATATCCATAGCATAGCTCAATCATAGATCCATAGCATAGCTCAATCATAGATCCATAGCATAGCTCAATCATAGATCCATAGCATAGCTCAATCATATATCCATAGCATAGCTCAATCATAGATCCATAGCATAGCTCAATC
This sequence comes from Archivesica marissinica, assembly GCA_014843695.1. NCBI lineage: Eukaryota > Metazoa > Mollusca > Bivalvia > Venerida > Vesicomyidae > Archivesica > Archivesica marissinica. The sequence continues at coordinate 35,872,239 of CM026403.1, forward strand.
ATAGATCCATAGCATAGCTCAATCATAGATCCATAGCATAGCTCAATCATAGATCCATAGCATAGCTCAATCATATATCCATAGCATAGCTCAATCATAGATCCATAGCATAGCTCAATCATATATCCATAGCATAGCTCAATCATAGATGCATAGCATAGCTCAATCATAGATCCATAGCATAGCTCAATCATATATCCATAGCATAGCTCAATCATATATCCATAGCATAGCTCAATCATAGATGCATAGCATAGCTCAATCATATATCCATAGCATAGCTCAATCATAGATCCATAGCATAGCTCAATCATATATCCATAGCATAGCTCAATCATATATCCATAGCATAGCTCAATCATAGATCCATAGCATAGCTCAATCATATATCCATAGCATAGCTCAATCATAGATCCATAGCATAGCTCAATCATAGATCCATAGCATAGCTCAATCATAGATCCATAGCATAGCTCAATCATAGATCCATATCATAGCTCAATCATAGATCCATACCATAGCTCAATCATAGATCCATAGCATAGCTCAATCATAGATCCATAGCATAGCTCAATCATAGATCCATAGCATAGCTCAATCATAGATCCATATCATAGCTCAATCATAGATCCATAGCATAGCTCAATCATAGATCCATAGCATAGCTCAATCATAGATCCATATCATAGCTCAATCATATATCCATAGCATAGCTCAATCATAGATCCATAGCATAGCTCAATCATAGATCCATAGCATAGCTCAATCATAGATCCATAGCATAGCTCAATCATAGATCCATAGCATAGCTCAATCATAGATCCATAGCATAGCTCAATCATAGATCCATAGCATAGCTCAATCATAGATCCATAGCATAGCTCAATCATAGATCCATAGCATAGCTCAATCATAGATGCATAGCATAGCTCAATCATAGATGCATAGCATAGCTCAATCATAGATGCATAGCATAGCTCAATCATAGATGCATAGCATAGCTCAATCATATATCCATAGCATAGCTCAATCATAGATGCATAGCATAGCTCAATCATAGATCCATAGCATAGCTCAATCATATATCCATAGCATAGCTCAATCATAGATGCATAGCATAGCTCAATCATAGATGCATAGCATAGCTCAATCATATATCCATAGCATAGCTCAATCATATATCCATAGCATAGCTCAATCATAGATGCATAGCATAGCTCAATCATATATCCATAGCATAGCTCAATCATAGATGCATAGCATAGCTCAATCATATATCCATAGCATAGCTCAATCATAGATGCATAGCATAGCTCAGTCATAGATCCATAGCATAGCTCAGTCATAGATCCATAGCATAGCTCAATCATATATCCATAGCATAGCTCAATCATATATCCATAGCATAGCTCAATCATATATCCATAGCATAGCTCAATCATAGATGCATAGCATAGCTCAATCATATATCCATAGCATAGCTCAATCATATATCCATAGCATAGCTCAATCATAGATGCATAGCATAGCTCAATCATATATCCATAGCATAGCTCAATCATATATCCATAGCATAGCTCAATCATAGATGCATAGCATAGCTCAATCATAGATCCATAGCATAGCTCAATCATAGATGCATAGCATAGCTCAATCATATATCCATAGCATAGCTCAATCATAGATCCATAGCATAGCTCAATCATAGATGCATAGCATAGCTCAATCATAGATGCATATCATAGCTCAATCATATATCCATAGCATAGCTCAATCATATATCCATAGCATAGCTCAATCATAGATCCATAGCATAGCTCAATCATAGATGCATAGCATAGCTCAATCATATATCCATAGCATAGCTCAATCATAGATGCATAGCATAGCTCAATCATAGATGCATAGCATAGCTCAATCATAGATGCATAGCATAGCTCAATCATATATCCATAGCATAGCTCAATCATAGATGCATAGCATAGCTCAATCATATATCCATAGCATAGCTCAATCATAGATCCATAGCATAGCTCAATCATAGATGCATAGCATAGCTCAATCATAGATGCATAGCATAGCTCAATCATATATCCATAGCATAGCTCAATCATAGATGCATAGCATAGCTCAATCATATATCCATAGCATAGCTCAATCATAGATGCATAGCATAGCTCAATCATAGATCCATAGCATAGCTCAATCATATATCCATAGCATAGCTCAGTCATAGATCCATAGCATAGCTCAATCATAGATCCATTGCATAGCTCAGTCATTGATCCATAGCATAGCTCAATCATAGATCCATAGCATAGCTCAATCATATATCCATAGCATAGCTCAATCATAGATCCATAGCATAGCTCAATCATAGATCCATAGCATAGCTCAATCATAGATCCATAGCATAGCTCAATCATAGATCCATAGCATAGCTCAATCATAGATCCATAGCATAGCTCAATCATAGATCCATAGCATAGCTCAATCATAGATGCATAGCATAGCTCAATCATAGATCCATAGCATAGCTCAATCATAGATCCATAGCATAGCTCAATCATAGATGCATAGCATAGCTCAATCATAGATCCATAGCATAGCTCAATCATAGATCCATAGCATAGCTCAATCATAGATCATAGCATAGCTCAATCATAGATCCATAGCATAGCTCAATCATAGATCCATAGCATAGCTCAATCATATATCCATAGCATAGCTCAATCATAGATCTATATCATAGCTCAATCATAGATCCATACCATAGCTCAATCATCGATCATATCATAGCTCAATCATAGATCCATAGCATAGCTCAATCATAGATCCATAGCATAGCTCAATCATAGATCCATATCATAGCTCAATCATAGATCCATAGCATAGCTCAATCATAGATCCATAGCATAGCTCAATCATAGATCCATAGCATAGCTCAATCATATATCCATAGCATAGCTCAATCATAGATCCATATCATAGCTCAATCATAGATCCATAGCATAGCTCAATCATATATCCATAGCATAACTCAATCATAGATGCATAGCGTAGCTCAATCATATATCCATAGCATTGCTCAATCATAGATACATAGCATAGTTCAATCAGAGATGCATAGCATAGCTCAATCATAGATGCATAGCATAGCTCAATCATATATCCATAGCATAGCTCAATCATATATCCATAGCATAGCTCAATCATAGATGCATAGCATAGCTCAATCATATATCCGTAGCATAGCTCAATCATAGATGCATAGCATAGCAATCATATCCATAGCATAGCTCATTCATAAATGCATAGCATAGCTCAGTCATAGATCCATAGCATAGCTCATCATATATCCATAGCATAGCTCAATCATATATCCATAGCATAGCTCAATCATAGATGCATAGCATAGCTCAATCATAGATGCATAGCATAGCTCAATCATATATGCATATCATAGCTCAATCATAGATGCATATCATAGCTCAATCATATATCCATAGCATAGCTCAATCATATATCCATAGCATAGCTCAATCATAGATGCATAGCATAGCTCAATCATATATCCATAGCATAGCTCAATCATAGATCCAGAGCATAGCTCAATCATATATCCATAGCATAGCTCAATCATAGATCCATTGCATAGCTCAGTCATTAATCCATAGCATATCTCAATAATAGATCCATAGCATAGCTCAATCATATATCCATAGCATAGCTCAGTCATAGATCCATAGCATAGCTCAATCATAGATCCATAGCATAGCTCAATCATAGATCCATAGCATAGCTCAATCATAGATCCATATCATAGCTCAGTCATAGATCCATAGCATAGCTCAATCATAGATCCATAGCATAGCTCAATCATAGATCCATATCATAGCTCAATCATAGATCTATATTATAGCTCAATCATAGATCCATACCATAGCTCAATCATCGATCCATATCATAGCTCAATCATAGATCCATAGCATAGCTCAATCATAGATCCATAGCATAGCTCAATCATAGATCCATAGCATAGCTCAATCATAGATCCATATCATAGCTCAGTCATAGATCCATAGCATAGCTCAATCATAGATCCATAGCATAGCTCAATCATAGATCCATATCATAGCTCAATCATAGATCTATATTATAGCTCAATCATAGATCCATACCATAGCTCAATCATCGATCCATATCATAGCTCAATCATAGATTCATAGCATAGCTCAATCATAGATCCATAGCATAGCTCAATCATAGATCCATATCATAGCTCCATCAGGGATCCATAGCATAGCTCAATCATAGATCCATACCATAGCTCAATCATAGATCCATAGCATAGGTCAATCATAGATGCATAGCATAGCTCAATCATATATCCATAGCATTGCTCAATCATAGATGCATAGCATAGCTCAATCATATATCCATAGCATAGCTCAATCATAGATGCATAGCATAGCTCAATCCTATAGTCATAGCATAGCTCAATCATAAATGCATAGCATAGCTCAGTCATAGATCCATAGCATAGCTCAGTCATAGATCCATAGCATAGCTCAATCAAATATCCATATCATAGCTCAATCATATATCCATATCATAGCTCAATCATATATCCATAGCATAGCTCAATCATAGATGCATAGCATAGCTCAATCATATATCCATAGCATAGCTCAATCATAGATGCATAGCATAGCTCAATCATATATCCATAGCATAGCTCAATCATAGATGCATAGCATAGCTCAATCATAGATCCATAGCATAGCTCATTCATAGATGCATAGCAAAGCTCAATCATAGATGCATAGCAAAGCTCAATCATATATCCATTGCATAGCTCAGTCATTGATCCATAGCATAGCTCAATCATAGATCCATATCATAGCTCAATCATAGATCTATATCATAGCTCAATCATAGATCCATACCATAGCTCAATCATCGATCCATATCATAGCTCAATCATAGATCCATAGCATAGCTCAATCATAGATCCATATCATAGCTCAATCATAGATATATAGCATAGCTCAATCATAGATCCATAGCATAGCTCAATCATCGATCCATTTCATAGCTCAATCATATATACATAGCATAGCTCAATCATAGATCCATATCATAGCTCAATCATAGATCCATAGCATAGCTCAATCATATATCCATAGCATAGCTCAATCATAGATGCATAGCATAGCTCAATCATATATCCATAGCATTGCTCAATCATAGATACATAGCATAGCTCAATCATAGATGCAGAGCATAGCTCAATCATATATGCATAGCATAGCTCAATCATATATCCATAGCATAGCTCAATCATATATCCATAGCATAGCTCAATCATAGATACATAGCATAGCTCAATCATATATCCATAGCATAGCTCAATCATAGATGCATATCATAGCTCAATCATAGATCCATAGCATAGCTCAATCATATATCCATAGCATAGCTCAATCATAGATGCATAGCATAGCTCAATCATATATCCATAGCATAGCTCAATCATATATCCATAGCATAGCTCAATCATAGATCCATAGCATAGCTCAATCATAGATCCATAGCATAGCTCAATCATATATCCATAGCATAGCTCAATCATATATCCATATCATAGCTCAATCATATATCCATAGCATAGCTCAATCATAGATGCATATCATAGCCAATCATAACCATAGCATAGCTCAATCATATATCCATAGCATAGCTCAATCATAGATGCATAGCATAGCTAATCATATATCCATAGCATAGCTCAATCATATATCCATAGCATAGCTCAATCATAGATGCATAGCATAGCTCAATCATAGATCCATAGCATAGCTCACATAGATGCATAGCATATCTCGATCATATATCCATAGCATATTTCAATCATAGATGCATAGCAAAGCTCAATCATAGATGCATAGCATAGCTCAATCATAGATGCATATCATAGCTCAATCATAGATGCATAGCATAGCTCAATCATATATCCATAGCATAGCTCAATCATAGATGCATAGCATAGCTCAATCATAGATGCATAGCATAGCTCAATCATATATCCATAGCATAGCTCAATCATAGATGCATAGCATAGCTCAATCATAGATGCATAGCATAGCTCAATCATATATCCATAGCATAGCTCAATCATATATCCATAGCATAGCTCAATCATAGATGCATAGCATAGCTCAATCATATATCCATAGCATAGCTCAATCATAGATGCATAGCATAGCTCAATCATATATCCATAGCATAGCTCAATCATATATCCATAGCATAGCTCAATCATAGATCCATAGCATAGCTCAATCATAGATGCATAGCATAGCTCAATCATATATGCATAGCATAGCTCAATCATAGATCCATAGCATAGCTCAATCATATATCCATAGCATAGCTCAGTCATAGATCCATAGCATAGCTCAATCATAGATCCATAGCATAGCTCAGTCATTGATCCATAGCATAGCTCAATCATAGATCCATATCATAGCTCAATCATAGATCTATATCATAGCTCAATCATAGATCCATACCATAGCTCAATCATCGATCCATATCATAGCTCAATCATAGATCCATAGCATAGCTCAATCATATATCCATAGCATAGCTCAATCATATATCCATAGCATAGCTCAATCATAGATGCATAGCATAGCTCAATCATATATCCATAGCATAGCTCAATCATAGATCCATAGCATAGCTCAATCATATATCCATAGCATAGCTCAGTCATAGATCCATAGCATAGCTCAATCATAGATCCTTGCATAGTTCAGTCATTGATCCATAGCATAGCTCAATCATAGATCCATATCATAGCTCAATCATAGATCTATATCATAGCTCAATCATAGATCCATACCATAGCTCAATCATCGATCCATATCATAGCTCAATCATAGATCCATAGCATAGCTCAATCATAGATCCATAGCATAGCTCAATCATAGATCCATATCATAGCTCAATCATAGATCTATAGCATAGCTCAATCATAGATCCATAGCATAGCTCAATCATCGATCCATTTCATAGCTCAATCATATATCCATAGCATAGCTCAATCATAGATCCATAGCATAGCTCAATCATAGATCCATATCATAGCTCAATCATAGATCCATAGCATAGCTCAATCATAGATCCATACCATAGCTCAATCATAGATCCATATCATAGCTCAATCATAGATCCATAGCATAGCTCAATCATAGATCCATAGCATAGCTCAATCATAGATGCATAGCATAGCTCAATCATATATCCATAGCATAGCTCAATCATATATCCATAGCATAGCTCAATCATATATCCATAGCATAGCTCAATCATAGATGCATAGCATAGCTCAATCATAGATGCATAGCATAGCTCAATCATATATCCATAGCATAGCTCAATCATAGATGCATAGCATAGCTCAATCATAGATGCATAGCATAGCTCAATCATATATCCATAGCATAGCTCAATCATAGATGCATAGCATAGCTCAATCATAGATGCATAGCATAGCTCAATCATATATCCATAGCATAGCTCAATCATATATCCATAGCATAGCTCAATCATAGATGCATAGCATAGCTCAATCATATATCCATAGCATAGCTCAATCATAGATGCATAGCATAGCTCAATCATATATCCATAGCATAGCTCAATCATAAATGCATAGCATAGCTCAATCATAGATCCATAGCATAGCTCAATCATAGATGCATAGCATAGCTCAATCATATATCCATAGCATAGCTCAATCATAGATCCATAGCATAGCTCAATCATATATCCATAGCATAGCTCAGTCATAGATCCATAGCATAGCTCAATCATAGATCCATAGCATAGCTCAGTCATTGATCTATAGCATAGCTCAATCATAGATCCATATCATAGCTCAATCATAGATCTATATCATAGCTCAATCATAGATCCATACCATAGCTCAATCATAGATCCATATCATAGCTCAATCATAGATCCATAGCATAGCTCAATCATATATCCATAGCATAGCTCAATCATATATCCATAGCATAGCTCAATCATAGATGCATAGCATAGCTCAATCATATATCCATAGCATAGCTCAATCATAGATCCATAGCATAGCTCAATCATATATCCATAGCATAGCTCAGTCATAGATCCATAGCATAGCTCAATCATAGATCCATTGCATAGCTCAGTCATTGATCCATAGCATAGCTCAATCATAGATCCATATCATAGCTCAATCATAGATCCATATCATAGCTCAATCATAGATCCATACCATAGCTCAATCATCGATCCATATCATAGCTCAATCATAGATCCATAGCATAGCTCAATCATAGATCCATAGCATAGCTCAATCATAGATCCATATCATAGCTCAATCATAGATCTATAGCATAGCTCAATCATAGATCCATAGCATAGCTCAATCATAGATCCATTTCATAGCTCAATCATATATCCATAGCATAGCTCAATCATAGATCCATAGCATAGCTCAATCATAGATCCATATCATAGCTCAATCATAGATCCATAGCATAGCTCAATCATAGATCCATAGCATAGCTCAATCATAGATCCATATCATAGCTCAATCATAGATCCATAGCATAGCTCAATCATAGATCCATAGCATAGCTCAATCATAGATGCATAGCATAGCTCAATCATATATCCATAGCATAGCTCAATCATAGATGCATAGCATAGCTCAATCATATATCCATAGCATAGCTCAATCATAGATGCATAGCATAGCTCAATCATAGATGCATAGCATAGCTCAATCATAGATGCATAGCATAGCTCAATCATAGATGCATAGCATAGCTCAATCATATATCCATAGCATAGCTCAATCATATATCCATAGCATAGCTCAATCATAGATGCATAGCATAGCTCAATCATATATCCATAGCATAGCTCAATCATAGATGCATAGCATAGCTCAATCATATATCCATAGCATAGCTCAATCATAGATCCATAGCATAGCTCAATCATAGATCCATAGCATAGCTCAATCATAGATGCATAGCATAGCTCAATCATATATCCATAGCATAGCTCAATCATAGATGCATAGCATAGCTCAATCATAGATGCATAGCATAGCTCAATCATAGATGCATAGCATAGCTCAATCATATATCCATAGCATAGCTCAATCATAAATGCATAGCATAGCTCAGTCATAGATCCATAGCATAGCTCAGTCATAGATCCATAGCATAGCTCAATCATATATCCATAGCATAGCTCAATCATAGATGCATAGCATAGCTCAATCATATATCCATAGCATAGCTCAATCATAGATCCATAGCATAGCTCAATCATATATCCATAGCATAGCTCAATCATAGATCCATAGCATAGCTCAATCATAGATCCATAGCATAGCTCAGTCATTGATCCATAGCATAGCTCAATCATAGATCCATAGCATAGCTCAATCATATATCCATAGCATAGCTCAATCATAGATCCATAGCATAGCTCAATCATAGATCCATAGCATAGCTCAATCATAGATCCATAGCATAGCTCAATCATAGATCCATATCATAGCTCAATCATAGATCCATAGCATAGCTCAATCATAGATCCATAGCATAGCTCAATCATAGATCCATAGCATAGCTCAATCATAGATCCATAGCATAGCTCAATCATATATCCATAGCATAGCTCAATCATAGATCCATATCATAGCTCAATCATAGATCCATAGCATAGCTCAATCATATATCCATAGCATAGCTCAATCATAGATGCATAGCATAGCTCAATCATATATCCATAGCATAGCTCAATCATAGATCCATAGCATAGCTCAATCATAGATGCATAGCATAGCTCAATCATATATCCATAGCATAGCTCAATCATATATCCATAGCATAGCTCAATCATAGATCCATAGCATAGCTCAATCATATATCCATAGCATAGCTCAATCATAGATGCATAGCATAGCTCAATCATATATCCATAGCATAGCTCAATCATATATCCATAGCATAGCTCAATCATAGATGCATAGCATAGCTCAATCATATATCCATAGCATAGCTCAATCATAAATGCATAGCATAGCTCAGTCATAGATCCATAGCATAGCTCAGTCATAGATCCATAGCATAGCTCAATCATATATCCATAGCATAGCTCAATCATATATCCATATCATAGCTCAATCATATATCCATAGCATAGCTCAATCATAGATGCATATCATAGCTCAATCATAATCCATAGCATAGCTCAATCATATATCCATAGCATAGCTCAATCATAGATGCATAGCATAGCTCAATCATATATCCATAGCATAGCTCAATCATATATCCATAGCATAGCTCAATCATAGATGCATAGCATAGCTCAATCATAGATCCATAGCATAGCTCAATCATAGATGCATAGCATAGCTCAATCATATATCCATAGCATAGCTCAATCATAGATGCATAGCATAGCTCAATCATAGATGCATAGCATAGCTCAATCATAGATCCATAGCATAGCTCAATCATAGATGCATAGCATAGCTCAATCATATATCCATAGCATAGCTCAATCATAATCCATAGCATAGATCATAGCATAGCTCAATCATATATCCATAGCATAGCTCAATCATAGATGCATAGCATAGCTCAATCATAGATCCATAGCATAGCTCAATCATATATCCATAGCATAGCTCAATCATATATCCATAGCATAGCTCAATCATAGATGCATAGCATAGCTCAATCATAGATGCATAGCATAGCTCAATCATAGATGCATAGCATAGCTCAATCATATATCCATAGCATAGCTCAATCATATATCCATAGCATAGCTCAATCATAGATGCATAGCATAGCTCAATCATATATCCATAGCATAGCTCAATCATAGATGCATAGCATAGCTCAATCATATATCCATAGCATAGCTCAATCATAGATGCATAGCATAGCTCAGTCATAGATCCATAGCATAGCTCAATCATAGATCCATAGCATAGCTCAATCATATATCCATAGCATAGCTCAATCATATATCCATATCATAGCTCAATCATATATCCATAGCATAGCTCAATCATAGATGCATAGCATAGCTCAATCATAGATCCATAGCATAGCTCAATCATATATCCATAGCATAGCTCAATCATAGATGCATAGCATAGCTCAATCATATATCCATAGCATAGCTCAATCATATATCCATAGCATAGCTCAATCATAGATGCATAGCATAGCTCAATCATAGATCCATAGCATAGCTCAATCATAGATGCATAGCATAGCTCAATCATATATCCATAGCATAGCTCAATCATATATCCATAGCATAGCTCAATCATAGATGCATAGCATAGCTCAATCATATATCCATAGCATAGCTCAATCATAGATCCATAGCATAGCTCAATCATATATCCATAGCATAGCTCAATCATAGATCCATAGCATAGCTCAATCATAGATCCATAGCATAGCTCAATCATAGATCCATAGCATAGCTCAATCATAGATCCATAGCATAGCTCAATCATAGATCCATAGCATAGCTCAATCATAGATCCATAGCATAGCTCAATCATAGATCCATAGCATAGCTCAATCATAGATCCATAGCATAGCTCAATCATAGATCCATAGCATAGCTCAATCATAGATCCATATCATAGCTCAATCATAGATCCATAGCATAGCTCAATCATAGATCCATAGCATAGCTCAATCATAGATCCATAGCATAGCTCAATCATAGATCCATAGCATAGCTCAATCATAGATCCATAGCATAGCTCAATCATAGATCCATAGCATAGCTCAATCATATATCCATAGCATAGCTCAATCATAGATCCATAGCATAGCTCAATCATAGATCCATAGCATAGCTCAATCATATATCCATAGCATAGCTCAATCATATATCCATAGCATAGCTCAATCATAGATGCATAGCATAGCTCAATCATATATCCATAGCATAGCTCAATCATAGATCCATAGCATAGCTCAATCATAGATGCATAGCATAGCTCAATCATAGATCCATAGCATAGCTCAATCATAGATGCATAGCATAGCTCAATCATATATCCATAGCATAGCTCAATCATAGATGCATAGCATAGCTCAATCATAGATGCATAGCATAGCTCAATCATAGATGCATAGCATAGCTCAATCATAGATGCATAGCATAGCTCAATCATATATCCATAGCATAGCTCAATCATATATCCATAGCATAGCTCAATCATAGATGCATAGCATAGCTCAATCATAGATCCATAGCATAGCTCAATCATAGATGCATAGCATAGCTCAATCATATATCCATAGCATAGCTCAATCATAGATGCATAGCATAGCTCAATCATATATCCATAGCATAGCTCAATCATATATCCATAGCATAGCTCAATCATAGATGCATAGCATAGCTCAATCATATATCCATAGCATAGCTCAATCATAGATCCATAGCATAGCTCAATCATATATCCATAGCATAGCTCAATCATAGATCCATAGCATAGCTCAATCATAGATCCATTGCATAGCTCAGTCATTGATCCATAGCATAGCTCAATCATATATCCATAGCATAGCTCAATCATAGATCCATAGCATAGCTCAATCATAGATCCATAGCATAGCTCAATCATAGATCCATAGCATAGCTCAATCATAGATCCATAGCATAGCTCAATCATAGATCCATAGCATAGCTCAATCATAGATCCATATCATAGCTCAATCATAGATCCATAGCATAGCTCAATCATAGATCCATAGCATAGCTCAATCATATATCCATAGCATAGCTCAATCATATATCCATAGCATAGCTCAATCAATGATGCATAGCATAGCTCAATCATAGATGCATAGCATAGCTCAATCATATATGCATAGCATAGCTCAATCATAGATGCATATCATAGCTCAATCATATATCCATAGCATAGCTCAATCATATATCCATAGCATAGCTCAATCATAGATGCATATCATAGCTCAATCATATATCCATAGCATAGCTCAATCATAGATCCAGAGCATAGCTCAATCATATATCCATAGCATAGCTCAGTCATAGATCCAGAGCATAGCTCAATCATATATCCATAGCATAGCTCAATCATAGATCCAGAGCATAGCTCAATCATATATCCATGGCGCTATAATAATTACACAATTATCAATCACCTGGATATGACACAATGTGTTATAGGTGAAGACTATGTGTTCAACCAAAATTCACAAATAGTGAATTGAACACAGTATCTAAAATTACAGACGGATCTGTAGTCCAGTGGTAACACGCTGGACTGGTAATCCAGGCATCGCAGGTTCGATCCCCCGTCTGACCCTAATACAATTAACAGTCTTTCAGTTGGGACTTTAAACCGAGGTCTCGTGTCGGTGCTTTACACCGTGCACGAAAAAGAACCAGACTGGTTTATACAAATTTATTTTAGCTCGATTGCGAAACAAGTTATTTCAACTTATATAAATCACTCTCGAGACCTCATTCCTGATGGAATCCATCGACACGAGGGAGAGAGAAGAGGCAACGTGGAATTTAAATGCCTTGCCTAAGGGCACAATCGTAACGGCTCCAGTGGGGTTCGAACTCCGGACCTTTCGCACCTGAAGCGAACGCGCATCTACTGCGCTATCACGACTTCCAAGAACCATACTCTGGAATGGGTCTCTGTCTGTATCATTGCACTATCCTCCAAACATCTGAAATGACTTATCTCTTCAGAAGGCGTCGCTCATAATGGCAACCGGTAGCGACGATAAATAAACGTAAAACACATATCTAAATTTATTTGAGAATACATTAAAATATGTTAGGAGAAGTAAACGAAAAAGCATGTCACAGAGTGTATTCTTTATTTACTTGTTCACAAACATATTAAAGCGACAATACATTGCCAGCACCAAAACAATACAAATGCTACGCATAAATGGCATTGCTCAGACACATGTCATGTAACAGTCAGCTACGCTCCTTCCTGAATTGGCATTTGTTTATTATTGGAGTATATGCTCACGGCGTGATACTTTCGCTTAGAGATAATTTTAATCTGATTAGTCTAAAAATAATTATACATATGTACAAATGTGAGATATAGCTATAAACATGTACAATGCATGTTTGTATTCATGATACACGCGTTGTATTACGCACGTATTACGCAATGTTGACAATATTTACATTTTGTTTATGTCAACACACATCGTATACGACGATGTTTATTTGTTGAAATACTCATATTCTGCGTAAATTATGTGTGGGCCAACTCCTAGAAAGAACCGCGTTGCACGAGTTTGGACCGCATTGATGCACGAATAGTGTTTATAACCCCACATTGCTGCACTGTAATATCAAACGGGCCAAACAAGGCAGTCGTATGGTTTGGTAAATACATTATATGGAATTCCACCAGCGGAATGACATTTAGCTATAAGAAGACCGAGGGAGCGACGAGCACTCTGCACAACACTTTTAGCAGTTATATTATAAACTAAATGTTCATGCAACACAATACCAAGATATAAATAGTTATCAACTATTTATAGCTCGACAGATCCACATGTAAACGAGATATTTGTTACCGGAGTAGATTCCTGGCGAAAATGAACTATTTTACTTGTGTCACTATTAATACACATATCATTTAAATTGCACCAGTCTTTCAAAGCACTTAACAATACTTGCAGGTCATTTGGGTTTTCAGATAAAAGTACAATGATATCTGCATATAATAATAAACAAATGGTATCATCACCGTAGGTGACACCTACTCCAAGAGATTTCAGATACAAAGCGGCGTTATTTATATATACATTAAATAGTAACGGAGAAAGACTACATCCCTGGTGTAAACCGCAAGTTATGTGCTAAAATAGGGAATTAATCTCTATGGATATTTGCTTTTTTCACCGATGTAGTGACGCTTTAAGGACATATAGGATAATGATTTTATATTAAACACTAAATATACAGTTAGAATGATCTGGTAATGACAAGGTTAACTGATTAGCAAGTACTATGTTATGACTTTCATTTGCATTGTATATCTGAACTGTGACCAATAACCGAAAATAACCTTGGACAATGGTCACAATGGAAAGCCGATACGACTAACAATGTATGCTATACATGTATAGTAAATATTGATAAAATTATATACTAATTAATACAGTTTAGTACAAACTGGGGGTACATTTCGTTCTTTCTGCTGTGTGTCTACTACCTATATGTCGATACTTGACAAATCGTCCTAGATTGTTTTAATGCATGCTGTCATTACGAAGATCGCCAACAATGTATCATAATCACATAAACTAAGTATTTTATTAATGTCAGATAGACTTTGTGTCATAATATTTGGATAAGTGTATGATCTACCGAACTTTTATGTCATGGTCGTATGTTTGTGTGTCAGGTAATACAAATGAGTTTAATGTTTAACTGTGGTGGCATGGTGTTACTAGTTAGCGATGACACATTCAGCTTACAAAAAAATGCTAGACCTTGTGCGGGACTCGTTGACTGTGCTGTTGTCGCCGTTGTGTTGATGGAGTGATTGTTCGCAGGAGATATGAGTCAATGCACGATTCTGAGAACACGTCTGATCTGGGTTACTTTATGATTATGTGCAATATCAATTCACATTCATTCTGTTCCAAATACCACGCACAATAACATTCTCAGAAACTGTATCATGTCCATTTCGGACACTAAGCGATGACTTGGGAATAGTTTTATATTTAATAAGTTCATGAATTATATAATTCCCTAGGTGAGGTGTGACCTATGACATAATACACAAGAGTGCCCATAGTTTTACATATTTGCTGCAAGGCATTTCTATTGCCATAATTAAATTCCCCATTACCCCATTCTAGCCACTACGATTGCATTTCTATCACATCTATGGGCCACGATATAGCGATTTAAAGTGTGACAGCGGCCATTTTGAAAAAAGACCCTAGTAACCTTATGTCCGGGGTAGAATTTTTTTATTTGATTTTGTTTTTACACCTGGGTATGTTGTACCTTAAGAATTTGAAGAATTTTGGTCCGGGCATAAAAATGCATACAGGACTCCCCTCAGCCACTAGAGTTAAGGTTCGTAATACTCTGACTGATCTAGCCGAGTAGCCGAGTATTTAGTGCTGCTCTGCTATCCGAGAGATTCCTCTATCTTACATAACTTTCCGGCTATACAAGGTAGCCTGTAATTCCATAACAGAGAAGCTTGGATGGTAAGAACGAGCTATTCTGAGTCCATATCCAATCAGTGATCACTTGTTATGTAAGGGTGTGATATAATCTCACTTGGTATTTCCAGAGGTAGAAGGAAATCCTGTGACACCACAGACGGATCTGTAGTCCAGTGGTAGCACGCTGGACTGATAATCCAGGGATCGCAGGTTCGATCCCCCGTCTGACCCAAATAAAATTAACAGTCTTTCATATGGGACGTTAAACCGGGGTCTCGTATCGGTGCTTTACACTGTACACGTAAAAGAACCAGAGGAGACTCTGGAATGGGTCTCTGTCTGTATCATGCACTATCCGCCAAAATCTAAAATGACAAATCTCTTCAGGAGGCGTCGCTCATATGGGCCACCGGTAGCGACGATAAATAAACGTAAACACACATAAAAATCCTGTGACACCCAAACTGGATAACAATTTGATACATATTGTTATTAAACATGGTCGTGCAATAATAGACTGGGGCTAGCGAACATTTAGAGTAATTCATCATAGCTAAGGTATGGGTGTTATACAAATTAGTTTATACAAAGTTATTTTTAGCTCGATTGCGAAACAAGTTCTTACAACTTATATTAATCACTCTCGAGACCTCATTCCTGGTGGAATGCATCGCCACGAGGGTGAGAGAAGAGGCAACATGGAAATTAAATGCCTTGCCTAAGGGCATAATCGTAACGGCTCCAGCGGGGTTCGAATTCCGGACCGTTCGCACCTGAAGCGAACGCGCATCCACTGTGTGTGGGTTCTGTACGTCTTTGAGTGGTTGTTTGTAAGTATGTGAGTGGTTTCTGTAAGTCTATGAGTGGTTTTCTGTACGTTTGTGAGTGGTTGTCTGTACATTTGTGAGTGGTTGTCTGTATGTCTGTGAATGGTTATCTGTAAATCTGTGAGTGGTTTCTGAAAGTTTGTGAGTGGTTTCTGTATGTCTGTGTGTGGTTATCTGTATGTATGTGAGTGGTTATCTGTAAATCTATGTGTGGCTCATGTATGGCTGTGAGTAGTTTATTTAAATCTTAGGTGTGTGAATGGTTGTCTGTAAGTTTGTGAGTGGTTGTCTGTAAGTATTAGGTGTTTGAGTAGTTGTCTGTAAGTTTGTGAGTGGTTGTCTGTAAGTATTAGGTGTTTGAGTGGTTGTCTGTAAGTTTGTGAGTGGTTGTGTGAAAGCCTGTGGGTGGTTTCTGTAAGTCTGTGGGTGGTTTCTGTAAGTATATGGGTGGTTTCTGTAAGTATGTGGGTGGTTTCTGTAAGTATGTGGGTGGTTTATGTAAGTATGTGGGTGGTTTCTGTAAGTATGTGGGTGGTTTCTGTAAGTATGTGGGTGGTTTCTGTAAGTATGTGGGTGGTTTCTGTAAGTATGTGGGTGGTTTCTGTAAGTATGTGGGTGGTTTCTGTAAGTATGTGGGTGGTTTCTGTAAGTATGTGGGTGGTTTCTGTAAGTATGTGGGGGTTCTGTAAGTCTGTGGGTGGTTTCTGTAAGTATGTGGGTGGTTTCTGTAAGTATGTGAGTGATTTCTGTAAGTCTGTAGGTGGTTTCTGTAAGTCTGTGGGTGGTCTGTAAGTCTGTGAGTGGATTCGGTAAGTCTGTGAGTGGATTCTGTAAGTATGTGGGTGGTTTCTGTAAGTCTGTGGGTGGTTTCTGTAAGTCTGTGGGTGGATTCTGTAAGTTGTGAGTGGTTGTCTGTAGTATGTGAGTGGATTCTGTAAGTATGTGAGTGGTTGTCTGTAGTCTGTGAGTGGATTCTGTAAGTATGTGAGTGGTTGTCTGTAGTCTATGAGTGGATTCTGTAAGTCTGTGAGTGGTTTCTGTAAGTATGTGGGTGGTTTCTGTAAGTATGTGAGTGATTTCTGTAAGTCTGTAGGTGGTTTCTGTAAGTCTGTGGGTGGTTTCTGTAAGTCTGTGAGTGGATTCGGTAAGTCTGTGAGTGGTTGTCTGTATGTCTGTGGGTGGATTCGGTAAGTATGTGAGTGGTTGTCTGTAAGTCTTGAGTGGTTTCTGTAAGTCTGTGAGTGGTTGTCTGTATGTCTGTGGGTGGATTCGGTAAGTCTGTGAGTGGTTGTCTGTATGTCTGTGGGTGGATTCGATAAGTATGTGAGTGGTTGTCTGTATGTCTGTGGGTGGATTCGGTAAGTCTGTGAGTGGTTGTCTGTATGTTTGTGGGTGGATTCGGTAAGTCTGTGAGTGGTTGTCTGTATGTCTGTGGGTGGATTCTGTAAGTATGTGAGTGGTTGTCTGTAAGTCTTGAGTGGTTTCTGTAAGTCTGTGAGTGGTTGTCTGTATGTCTGTGGGTGGATTCGGTAAGTCTTGATTGGTTTCTGTAAGTCTGTGAGTTGTTGTCTGTATGTCTGTGAGTGGATTCGGTACGTCTATGAGTGGATTAGGTACGTCTGTGGGTGGATTCGGTAAGTCTGTGAGTGGATTAGGTAAGACTATGAGTGGATTCGGTAAGTCTATACGTCTGTGGGTGGATTCGGTAAGTCTGTGAGTGGATTAGGTAAGACTATGAGTGGATTCGGTAAGTCTGTGAGTGGATTAGGTAAGACTATGAGTGGATTCGGTAAGTCTGTGAGTGGATTAGGTAAGACTGTGAGTGGATTAGGTAAGACTGTGAGTGGATTAGGTAAGACTATGAGTGGATTCGGTAAGTCTGTGAGTGGATTAGATACGTCTGTGAGTGGATTCGGTACGTCTATGAGTGGATTAGGTACGTCTGTGAGTGGATTCGGTAAGTCTGTGAGTGGATTAGGTAAGACTATGAGTGGATTCGGTAAGTCTGTGAGTGGATTAGGTAAGACTGGTGGCTGTTGAAAGTCTGTGAGTGGTTCCTGCCTAATAAAATCCATTTACAACATACATAGAAGCTCAAAAATGCCAGCCCAAATGGCGTATAAGTTACATGTGTACATTGGCATCAGAAGTGAGGTCCCGGACTAGATGGGGAATACTGTTGTACGCGTATTGTTTACATGTATACACACTATATCATTCACGCATCTTGTTCATGACAAACTGCGTGCATATAAACGCGACATGTTTGAACATGTCCGGGACTTCGGCATTATAAAGCAGACATCCTATATAGACGCATTTTCCACGCCAACATATAATGGAACACATTAGGATCAATGGAAGCACATTTAAACTAGTTTCATTAACCGACAGTGCATAAGTTATATTTGAGCCGCCCAAAGCACGCTGTTGTTGGAACACAACATTATCAGAAGTCGTGATAGTTAGTTTAATGTGCGAAAGGCCCGGAGTTCGAGCCCCGCTGGAGCCGTTACGATTGTGTCCTGACTCCTTAGGCAAGGCATTTAAATTCCATATCGCCTCTTCTCTCTCCTTCATAGCGATGGATTCCATCAGGAATGATGTCTCGAGAGTGATTAATATAAGTTGAAATAACTTGTTTCGCAATCGAGCTAAAATAAATTTGTATAATCTAAAAATATACGATGTGACGGATACACATGGGAATCAAGCCCCTACGGGCGAGCGACTTCGGTAGCTCAGTTACAGTGCAGGCATGTGTGTTTTACGTTTATTTATCGTCGCTACCTGATGCCCATATGAGCGACGCATCCTGAAGAGATTAGTCATTTTAGATAAATGCAGGCATTGTTGTTGTTTTACGTTTATTTATCGTCGCTACCGGTTGCCCATATGAGTGACGCCCCGTGAAGAGATTAGTCATTTTAGATTGCAGGCATTCGGGCAAGCAGACCTTTATAGTCGCGAACAAACAACACCGAGACAAAGTGTAGCCAGACTGACTGTCTCGACCAAACGGATCGAACGATACATGCAGGTAGTGTGTCACCCGGCGGACATAGACAGTGATAAGTTAAATACGCTTTCATTGTTTACGCAATGATATAAAAGTCGATCGTTCATCTGTACACATTTACAATGTTCGATCTGTACAAATTTACAATGTTCGATCCCCCATGACCCTAATAAAAATTAACAGTCTTTCAGATGGGACGTTAAACCGAGGTCTCGTGTCTGTGCTTTACATCGTGCGCGTAAAAGAACCAGAGGAGACTCTGGAGTGCGTCTCTCTCTGTATCATTGCACTATCCTCCAAAAATCTAAAATGACTAATCTCTTCAGGAGGCGTCGCTCATATGTGCAACTGGTAGCGACGATAAATAAACGTAAAACACACAAAGTACAAATCAATAATCTTGTCCATGTCTGCATGCATTTCCTGTGATATTATAATCGAAATTAACCGATTTGAACAGCATAAACGCACATTATGTGGGAGATCAAATGTAGTATTCAAATGGCTCATTTACGCTCAATTTAATCTGGTTAGCTTATGGAAACATATTGTGTGTCCCCGAAAGCCAATAATTCTCGATGGGCGTCGCACATAACGAGGCAAATGTTGGCCATAATAAATAAAATGAATAAACAAATTGTTTGGACAGAATGGCTAACAAGAATTACCATTAAGTAGGTGATCTGCTTGTTCATGATGTGAATGCCTGGCCTGACAGGGAAGATAGAGATGTGTCCATTTGATATATTTTGTGAACGGTTCTTTTTATCATTACTTTACAATGTATGTCTATGAAGTGATTATTTATCAATTCCACGAGGTGCATTCCATCATCTAATGCGAAGTGTGCACAGGTGGAGAGTACGACAGGTTGAAGATCCCTGTATCCTAGGCTGATGTTCAGGGATATGCCCCCAGTGCAGTGCGACATGTACACCGTGACGAGATCAGCCGGTCGGCGATATAGTTAATACAAATTTATTTTAGCTCGATTGCGAAACAAGTTCTTACAACTTATATTAATCACTCTCGAGACCTCATTCTTGATGGAATCCATCGCCACGAGGGAGAGAGAAGAGGCAACGTGGAATTTAAATGCCTTGCATAAGGGCACAATTGTAACGGCTCCAGCGGGGCTCGAACTCCAGACCTTTCGCACCTGAAGCGAACCCGCATCCACTACGCTATCACGACTTCCACAGCGGTCGAAATCTGTTTCACTATGCAAGTTCATCATTGGATATGTTGACAGTCATGCATGATAGATTGACTCGATTGTTTAAATGGGTTTCTCGTTAAATAAAGTATGTTATCATTATTATTTATTATTATTTATTATTATTATTATTTATTATTATTATTTATTATTATTAATATGATGGGTATTATTATCAAAGATGAAAAAAGCTGGCCTTTGTTATAAAACAACTATCAATAAACGGACGAAAACATCCTTGACATTTGAGAACATACATTTTTCATAGATCAGCAAACCCGTATATAAATTGGGATGTATGTGTTGTACGTGCATATTTGTGCACGTACGTGAGACTGGAAAAACATAGACAGCCCAGGGTGACATCTAGCCATGTTTTGTCGATTCTGGTTGGGCAACAGTCGAACAACAACATCATAGCTGTGACACAAACAATCCCATAAAAGTTTCAAAATTATCGGCCATGTAAGTATTTTCGAATATAATTTTATGGTGCAATTTCGACAGATCGATTGGACAAGAGTATATATGTACATGTATTGATGGAGTATATATGTACATGTATTGATGGAGTATATATGTACATGTATTGATGGAGTATATATGTACATGTATTGATGGAGTATATATGTACATGTATTGATGGAGTATATATGTACATGTATTGATGGAGTATATATGTACATGTATTGATGGCATGTGAGTTTATCCATATGTTCCTCGTAGAACCACAACAATAGCATGCAACCCTGCAACATTTGTCCTTGTTCAATTTTCAACAGACTTATAGTTGGCGTGATTTGTGGGATATATTTGTGATATTATATTTGTGCAAGATATTTACGACGCTCTAATCCCGGAAGCATTCCTGGTCGACTTGTATACCAGCGCATGCCACGGTACATATGAAGTCTGTTTATTGTCCATGGCTTAATGGAGGCCTCCGTCGATAGCTGAATGGGGGCATCAGTCCATGGCCGAATGGAGGCCTCCCTCCATCCATGGCCGCATAGGGACTCCGTACATGGCCGCATGGTTAAGGTCGTTGACTAGCCTCTCATCAATGTAGGTTCGAATCCAACGATGGATGTGGACTACTTTCATGCGAGGACGTTGGCTTGTGGAATGTCGGTGCAATACCCGGAGAACATCCGACACACCTTGCTTATATTTCTGGCGTTACTTTAACGCACATTTGCGGAACTTGAGCGGTTGTGACCAACAACTTGCCTGAACCAGAACATGCGAAGCATACCGTAACCACCGGGATGATCGATTATGTTTTACTTTTTGTTCTAGTGCACACTCATTACCAATTAATTAGATATTTCTACGTGTGATTTATGGTGTTTTAGCTGTTGTTATTTATAATCTGGAAGAAGTAGGCTCTGAGAAATTAATGCAATATACTAACTGACAACGACTGTAGATCAAATACTTAATCATCATCTGTCGTCATTATATAATGACATAGCTCGGCAAATTTCATTAATTTTGATAAATCGTGACCCCATTTTGCAAAAACCCAAAAATGAATAAAATTGAAATTAATCTTATTTGTGTTATATAACTGTAAATCATGGTGTAAGAAATGAAGGGTTTTCTATAGGAATACCATTAAAGATGTATTTCAATTCAGAAAGTTGCAACATGCACTGTATGCGAGTGTCCCGTGTTTTATGCTTGCAATGTGAATAAGACATGCGAACATTGATTTACACACAATCAGTTATTTACTAAGCGGATGGAACATATTTGACCCCCCCCCCCCCGCTCACACACACACAGACAATTGATAAGCCACTCGGGAAAGCTCGGAAACGCTCGGTGATACGAATTTGCATACGGTGGTCTATTTTTAGAACTTATTTAAATTAGATCTAGAATATGAGTAGCTATGGAATCATCAGAACGATTTTCGGCCAAATTCGGATAAAATTTTCCAGATAAGACTTCGTTAGTCAAACAAATATTTTTATTATTTTCGAACACATTTCCGTCAACTGTCTTTGATTTCATGTGTTTACTGAGATAGTTGGATCATAATATTTCGTAATACATTTGCATTATCAGGATCATCTATTTGGAATTCATTGCCTCACTCAGTTCAAAATGCTCCATCTATTACACATTTTAAAGTTCTCGACTTAAGGCGAACAATAACGATACAAACTAATCACATATTTCTACTATTTAGGGATGGCAACGAATAGCGATTTCACAATCTGAATCAGTAAGGTATTCGAATATTCGGTTTAATTCTATTAAAAACTCAAAATCACTCAAACTCTTATAAGAAATGCCAAATTAAGCTACTTTAAAATTACTAAACGTCATCTTCTTCATGTAAGGCCATGCAAATATGACGACGATTCATTCAATTATTGTTATCGGCCACTGTACATTTATGGGCGTTTTCACAAATGAAGCCGATGTCACTTGAACTGCTTTCGAATGTTCGTTGCCACACCTACTACTATTATTACTTCAGATGATAGTGTACACATTCTTTATCACAGTTGTGCATTACCATTGCAATAGAAACTAGATTCTGTGAATGGCTGTCTATAAGCTGATTTCATACTGATTCAAGATACAGTAATATCTGTATATTATTATACTATATATATTGTCAATAATTGTCCCATTCCCCTTTTCTACTCTAATAGACAATGCCATATATCATCATATTCCATAATATTATCTCGTAAAATAAAGTCATTATTATTATTAATGAGTTTGTAATGTGTATACTGATATGATTGTTTTAGAAATTGTGACAGTGATTTTGAACAGGACTACATCTTTAACGATGAAGAGCATCATGCACCAGAATAACTGAGTGGGGTGAAATCCATCGAGCCGTTACCAGGACATGTATTCAGCTAAGCGCGGAGTTCATTTATGTACATCGTATGAATAACTGAGGGGCCGCCCACTGCATTTGTGAGGGACCGCCCACTGCATTTGTAAGGGACAGCCTACTGCATTTGTGAGGGACCGCCCATTGCATTTGTGAGGGGCCGCCTACTGCATTTGTGAGGGGCCGCCAACTGCATTTGTGAGGAGCCGCCAACTGCATTTGTGAGTGACCGCCAACTGCATTTGTGAGGGTCCGCCTACTGCATTTGTGAGGAGCCGCCAACTGCATTTGTGAGTGACCGCCTACTGCATTTGTGAGGGGCCGCCAACTACATTTGTGAGGGGCCGCCCACTTGGTAACTGTTGTTGTTCAGAGTAATATAACAGATACATATTATATTATATTATACTTATTATATGCTACTAGTTATTAACGGCTGTCCGATTAGCGCAGTGGTTAGCGCGCTCGCTTCTCACCAATGAAACCCGGGTTCGATCCTTGCTTGCTTGCTTGCTTGCTTACTTACTTACTTACTTACTTACTTATAATATATCATGTATAATAGGGGTAATTTACTAACATAGATCATATCTCTAGCTCAACTGGGGCGTAGATTTCTCTCGTCTAATGCCCCATTGTACTCATATTACATAAAGCATTATTGTATAAGACCAATAATCTGTACATCTAATATATGCGATAAATCAGATGCTTAAAGTGTGCCCCTCCCACAATTACATCATTACTTTTGACTTTATACTCATCGCGTGACAGACGCCGTGATGCGTGCGCTGTGAGTAGATGCTCCGCTTATTGACATTGCACTACTAGTTAGTCCGCCCAATAACGCCCATCATGTGGTGGTGGATGTTTACGTTTATTTATCGTCGCTACCGGTTGCCAATATGAGCGACGTCTCCTGAAGAGATTAGTCATTTATTTTAGATTTTTGGAAGATAGTGCAATGATACAGACAGAGACCCATTCCAGAATCTCCTCTGGTTCTTGTACGTGCACGGTGTAAAGCACCGACACGAGTCCTCGGTTTAAAGTCCCATCTGAAAGACTGTTAATGTTATTAGGGTCAGACGGGGGATCGAACCTGCGATCCCTGGATTACCAGTCCAGCGTGTTACCACTGTACGACAGATCCGTCTGTGATGCCTATGGTCTGCACACATCTACATATATAGTACATTGAACTCCATTATTCGCATACCGCTTGCGCATTATGCCTGCAGCTCGGTAGGCGGGGCCCAATGTCCAGTATAGACATGCAATAAATAAATAAGTAACATATTAGTTTCATAAAAAACAAACGTCGCAATATGGCAATAATTTCGCCATTTTAAACGAAATATAGGCTTTTCATTGTCTTAGAACGACGTTTTAAGCGAAATAGAGGCTTTTGATTGGTTTGGAAACTAGGACAAACTGTCCGGGTTCGCGCCCAGATGTAGCATTTACAAATATGCCCTAAGACAATGCAATTAAATTCCACGTTGCCTCTTATCTCTTCCTCATGGCGATGTATTCCATCAGGAATGAGGTCTCGAGAGCGATTAAGCTAACGTTGTAAGGACTTGTTTCGCAATCGCGCTAAAATAAATTTATTTAAACTAAACTGAAAATACACCCCGGCTGGCATGCCCCAGACAATATAGAACTCCGTATTTATATATTTTTCAGCCAAGGTCCGCTCATACATCTCAACTAACTAGTTCATCAATACAGATCAGACAGCTCGCTATAAATAAACTCATTCATAATATTACTAATGACTTGGTTATCAACTAGATGTACAACTCCAGACTATAGTCTGTCCTATGTATCAGTACACATCAGTGTTGAAGTACATCTGTATCGAGTATAGTTTATACACATTTATTTCAGCTCGATTGCGAAACAAGTTCTTTCACGTGTCATACTAACCAACAGTTTATTACTTTACTTGCAGAGACAAATATGAATACAGTCAAACCTGCGTTAGTTTAGTTTAAACATATTTTATTTTATCAATATTTACATCATGTTGTAACATTAATATACAAGAACAAATGGATTAAATCGAAAGCTAGTAGCTTATTTAGATTTTCTCCTGCGTTAGTTGTCATCCCCATTAAGCAGCCAACATGTATTAAGCAGCCAGTTTCCAGATTCCCAATATCTTGTTTTATTATACATTTGATACTATTTCATATTAACCTATATGTTTAGGCCATGTATAAGACTGATATAAAAATCTGTTCTGTTCTGTTATGTATTGTTTGCTATAAATATGTGTTCATATTTAATACAATAATTAATAATGATATAAGTAAATGCATGGACACCTTCCTTATAATTACACACTATGCATACATTGAAAAGCCAGGCAAACCTCGAGGTTCTTGTCTTAGCAGCAGAGACACGCACCGGAACAATGTAAAAAGAAACACCACAGTATCGAAATAATGTTTCCGTTTTCTTAACGAAATATTGGCGTCTGATTGGTTTGTAAAACGGCACACAAATATAGCAGCCACAGTATTGCTTATAACACTAAAAACGTTGTTGATACCTCAAGTTATAAACATTACAGCAATGTTCGTGATGTCACAACCACAACAACAACAATGTTTATTTCTGGCATATCAGTAAAATGATATTCAGATTCTACAACATTTAAATTACAGTGTTCACAAATTTGGTATTTAACCATATTGTATTGCAAATCAGTAGTACATATGTCATACATATAATGATAAAATACATAGCATGAAAATACAAATGGTTTGGGCCATAAGTTTTAACAACATTAGAAAACGGTAGACTTGGACTTGACCCAGTTATTACACTCAATTGTAGGCTGAACGGTTCGGGTGGCACACACGGATATGTAGTCCAGTGGTAACACGCTGTACTGGCCATCCAGGGATCGCAGGTTCGATCCCCCGTCTGACCCTAATCAAATGTAAAGTCTTTCAGATGTGACGTTAACACGAGGTCTCGTGTCGGTGCTTTACACCGTGCACGTAAATGAACCAGAGGAGACTCTGGAATGGGTTCCTGTCTGTATCATTGCACTATCCTCCAAAAAGCTAAAATGACTAATCTCTTCAGGAGGCGTCATTCATATGGGCAACCGGTAGCGACGATAAATAACTTTCAATAAAACCAGCTACGTTTAACCTTATCGATAATCGCTATTACCAGTGTTACCAGTGAGGCATCCGTGGTCCAGTGGTAGAGCGTCGGATTTGGAATCGATCGGTCCCGTGTTCGATACTCGGTCAGGCCACGTATGTAGTGTCATTGGGCAAGGCACCTCACACACATCGCTTAGTGACTGGTTAACCACTTAGGTCGGCTAAGCTTGCCCAGGAAAACATGTCTAGGTCCCCGCAAGAGGTTTGACATTAATGGAACACACATACATATAACCAGCCATTATAAATGTATACATATCTAGATTATCTTACCATGGTACGAGAAATAGAAATAAATGTTTACAAATAAAACGAACTCTTACCTCCGATATGACCGGTCAATATTACCCTGTAACATTTCTAGCATGGCCTCAAACAATTAGTGTTCATCAAGAAAAGAGCAGTTTGATAAATGTGCCCACCTGTAAGCTTGCACTCTGTGTGCGTTTTCGATTACATAACATAACTGACTTACACAAGTAGGTCGTGGTATATCTTTAAGCACTGACACAGACTACATTGTCATTGACAGACTAGTTTTATCACTGACCTCTGAGCAAAGAAGCTGACACAGACAAACAAATCATGTGAAGCTACAACTGTCATGGATTAAGGGCCTGTCACACCTGCAAGTGCTCGTGTGGCGTTCATATCACGACAGAGAAATATAGTGAATAAACCGTGGTGAAAACGCCGAGTACGGCGTGGGGACACATCAATACGTGCTGGAACTTGATAGGAGCGTAAACTCACTTCCTTGAATGAAAGGTCGCCACATAAAACAAGACGAGCATCCGCGGTCTGACCAGAACGGGTTAAGAACTAGTTATGAACGCAACTTACGAACGTTACTTGTACGACGGTGACATACCTACAATCGGGGGCAACGTAGTAACAACTGTGTAACTTGCAGGAGTCGTGATAGCGCAGTGGATGCGCGTTCGTTTCAGGTGCGAAATGTCCGGAGTTCGAACCCCACTGGAGCCGTTACGATTGTGCCCTTAGGCAAGGCATTTAAATTCCACGTTGCCTCTTCTCTCTCACTCGTGGCGATGGATATTTTTCCCATCAGGAATGAGGTCTCGAGAGTGATTAATATAAGTTGTAAGAACGTATTTCGCAATCGAGCTAAAATAAATTTGTATAAACTAACAGCTGTGTAAGCTCGTGCATGATTGTGTATAATAGGCACCTATGTACATACAACTGCAGTCTACATTCGCTATGTCAAAGTCGGTTATGTCGAATTCTCTGGTTATCTCGAAGTCGGATCAAAGTCCCGTTTCAGACTCTATCCATTTTACATATAACTTTTTCCGGTTATATCGAATTTCGTTAGCTCAAACTTCGGTTATGTCGAAGTATTGTGTTCGGTCCGACGGAATTCGACTAACGGGTGTAGACTGTGTATATATAATTAGATATACATGTACATGTATGTTCATTTCCTTAATTGGTATATTGATGAGTTATGTATGTATGTATGTATGTATGTATGTATGTATGTATGTATGTATGTATGTTCCTTTAATGTCAAACCCCTCGCGAGGACCTAGACATGTTTTCCTGAGCAGGCTTAGCCGACCTAAGCGATTAACCAGTACTAAGCAAGGTGTGTGAGGTGCCTTGCTCAATGGCACTATATACGTGGCCTGGCCGAGTATCGAACCCGGGACTGTTCGATTCCAAATCCGACGCTCTACCACTGGACCACGGACGCCACATGATTTCACTAATAAGACAGTATCATCCATTGTATATCTGGATTTACACTCCATGACTGATAGGACTGAATCCTCGCTGATGGAGTTAGCTCTTGATATACATGTGTTGTACTTTGAATGTATTTGGGAGGCGTGTCTCCAAAATGCATCTACAAATAGCTCAATGCTATAGAATTAGCATAAAACATACTAATCATATGCATATGACGTTGAATTCTGCAAGTCAGCCGATGTGTGATTGGTTACAGGATGCATTGACATTTGTTTAAGATGTATGTTGCATTCGTAGGCTGTCCGATTAGCGCAGTGGACCGGGAAGTATGTGAGATGGTACGGTGGTCACCAGATCGGACAGATGGGTTTTCCTGGGGAACTCCGGTTTCCTCCCACACAAATGACCACATTTACGCTTTCATCCGCGCCAACGAGAGTGATTAATATAAGGTGATAAGCTTGTTTCGCAATCGTTGTAAAATAAATAATGTTTCTGTTGCATCACTTTAATTAGTTTCAGCCGGTTCCTCATCAGGGACGTACTTGTGTAACTAGAATTTTAATGCCATATTGTAATATAAAACGGCCTACGATTATTTAGGGAGACAGAAATTTGGCTGTATATTATCTAACTAGATATCATGTTTCGTTGACTCTTTAATTCATGTATGCAGGACGATGCATTTTGAAATTAATACCTAAATAAAAGTTATATTCTGCTATAAGTGTTAATTGAATTTTCATCTCACTATACGGTTACATAGGGTCACGAAATACGGAACGACGTTACGCTACACATGAATATAGCGCTTCTCTCAGCGTCTCTTACGTTTATGTCGTTCTAACCTACTGTGTATGCGGACGCAATGTATGCCGTGCGTACTTGTATTTTGACTTGACTTGAACTCATAGAAAAATGAGGTACGGGATATACTTTCCGTGAATATAACCTCGCATAGACTGTCCGTGAACGGGAATTGGACGATATATAGCCTCGCTCAGACTGTCCATGAACGGGAATTGGATGAGATATAGCCTCACATAGACTGTCCGTGAACGGGACTTGGATGAGATATAGCCTCGCATAGACTGTCCGTGAACGAGAATTGGATGAGATATAGCCTCGCATAGACTGTCCGTGAACGGGAATTGGATGAGATATAGCCTCGCATAGACTGTCCGTGAACGGGAATTGGATGAGATATAGCCTCGCATAGACTGTCCGTGAACGGGAATTGGATGAGATATAGCCTCGCATAGACTTATGAAGATCACCAAGCCAATGGCGACATAAGTCCTGACCAACTTTATTCATATTTTAAGAATTTCAACAACGTCGCAGGAACGTGAAATGCGGGGAGGTCTAATTATTGCAGGACCATTACACACATTAGGATACACTCATCGATCACCGACATATACTCGTAACTGATAAACACTGGCCACAGGTATGCAGTGACAATATAAATAGACTTACCACTAACATAGATGGACAGAAAATATATAGAGACCAGTGTAATAGACGGGTCTTATACTATTGTGTATGGCAATAATGTGCAATGGTTGTTGAAACTGTTACATTAAACAGCAACACATCATGGTTGTTGGAACTGTTACATTAAACAACAAAACATCATGGTTGGTGGAACTGTTACATTAAACAACAAAACATCATGGTTGGTGGAACTGTTACATTAAACAGCAACACATCATGGTTGTTGGAACTGTTACATTAAACAACAACACATCATGGTTGTTGGAACTGTTACATTAACTACCAACACATCATGGTTGTTGGAACTGTTACATTAAACACCAAAACATCATGGTTGTTGGAACTGTTACATTAAACAACAACACATCATGGTTGTTGGAACTGTTACATTAAACAACAAAACATCATGGTTGTTGGAACTGTTACATTAAACAACAAAACATCATGGTTGTTGGAACTGTTACATTAAACAACAAAACATCATGGTTGTTGGAACTGTTACTTAAACACAAACATATGGTTGTTGGAACTGTTACATTAAACAACAATACATCATGGTTGTTGGAACTGTTACATTAAACAACAAAACATCATGGTTGTTGGAACTGTTACATTAAACAGCAAAACATCATGGTTGTTGGAACTGTTACATTAAACAGCAAAACATCATGGTTGTTGGAACTGTTACATTAAACACCAAAACATCATGGTTGTTGGAACTGTTACATTAAACAACAATACATCATGGTTGTTGGAACTGTTACATTAAACAGCAATACATCATGGTTGTTGGAACTGTTACATTAAACAGCAATAATCATGGTTTTGGAACTGTTACATTAAACAGCAATACATCATGGTTGTTGGAACTGTTACATTAAAAGCAATAATCATGGTTTTGGAACTGTTACATTAAACAGCAAAACATCATGGTTGTTGGAACTGTTACATTAAACAACAATACATCATGGTTGTTGGAACTGTTACATTAAACAACAAAACATCATGGTTGTTGGAACTGTTACATTAAACAACAAAACATCATGGTTGTTGGAACTGTTACATTAAACAACAATACATCATGGTTGTTGGAACTGTTACATTAAACAGCAATACATCATGGTTGTTGGAACTGTTACATTAAACAACAATACATCATGGTTGTTGGAACTGTTACATTAAACAACAATACATCATGGTTGTTGGAACTGTTACATTAAACAACAAAACATCATGGTTGTTGGAACTGTTACATTAAACAACAATACATCATGGTTGTTGGAACTGTTACATTAAACAACAATACATCATGGTTGTTGGAACTGTTACATTAAACAACAATACATCATGGTTGTTGGAACTGTTACATTAAACAACAAACAAAACATCATGGTTGTTGGAACTGTTACATTAAACACAATACATCATGGTTGTTGGAACTGTTACATTAAACAACAAAACATCATGGTTGTTGGAACTGTTACATTAAACAACAATACATCATGGTTGTTGGAACTGTTACATTAAACAACAATACATCATGGTTGTTGGAACTGTTACATTAAACAGCAATACATCATGGTTGTTGGAACTGTTACATTAAACAACAATACATCATGGTTGTTGGAACTGTTACATTAAACAACAAAACATCATGGTTGTTGGAACTGTTACATTAAACACCAACACATCATGGTTGTTGGAACTGTTACATTAAACAGCAATACATCATGGTTGTTGGAACTGTTACATTAAACAACAAAACATCATGGTTGTTGGAACTGTTACATTAAACAACAAAACATCATGGTTGTTGGAACTGTTACATTAAACACCAACACATCATGGTTGTTGGAACTGTTACATTAAACAACAATACATCATGGTTGTTGGAACTGTTACATTAAACAACAATACATCATGGTTGTTGGAACTGTTACATTAAACAACAATACATCATGGTTGTTGGAACTGTTACATTAAACAACAAAACATCATGGTTGTTGGAACTGTTACATTAAACAACAAAACATCATGGTTGTTGGAACTGTTACATTAAACAACAATACATCATGGTTGTTGGAACTGTTACATTAAACAACAAACATCATGGTTGTTGGAACTGTTACATTAAACAACAATACATCATGGTTGTTGGAACTGTTACATTAAACAACAATACATCATGGTTGTTGGAACTGTTACATTAAACAACAATACATCATGGTTGTTGGAACTGTTACATTAAACACCAAAACATCATGGTTGTTGGAACTGTTACATTAAACAACAAAACATCATGGTTGTTGGAACTGTTACATTAAACAGCAAAACATCATGGTTGTTGGAACTGTTACATTAAACAACAAAACATCATGGTTGTTGGAACTGTTACATTAAACAACAATACATCATGGTTGTTGGAACTGTTACATTAAACAGCAATACATCATGGTTGTTGGAACTGTTACATTAAACAACAATACATCATGGTTGTTGGAACTGTTACATTAAACAACAATACATCATGGTTGTTGGAACTGTTACATTAAACAACAATACATCATGGTTGTTGGAACTGTTACATTAAACACCAACACATCATGGTTGTTGGAACTGTTACATTAAACAACAATACATCATGGTTGTTGGAACTGTTACATTAAACAGCAAAACATCATGGTTGTTGGAACTGTTACATTAAACAACAAAACATCATGGTTGTTGGAACTGTTACATTAAACAACAATACATCATGGTTGTTGGAACTGTTACATTAAACAACAATACATCATGGTTGTTGGAACTGTTACATTAAACAACAATACATCATGGTTGTTGGAACTGTTACATTAAACAACAATACATCATGGTTGTTGGAACTGTTACATTAAACAGCAAACCATCATGGTTGTTGGAACTGTTACATTAAACAGCAATACATCATGGTTGTTGGAACTGTTACATTAAACAGCAAAACATCATGGTTGTTGGAACTGTTACATCAACAGCAATACATCATGGTTGTTATAACTGTTACATTAAACAGCAAAACATCATGGTTGTTGGAACTGTTACAATAAACAGCAAAACATCATGGTTGTTGGAACTGTTACATTAAACAGTAAAACATCATGGTTGTTGGAACTGTTACATTAAACAACAATACATCATGGTTGTTGGAACTGTTACATTAAACAACAAAACATCATGGTTGTTGGAACTGTTACATTAAACACCAACACATCATGGTTGTTGGAACTGTTACAGTAAACAACAAAACAACATGGTTGTTGGAACTGTTAAATTAAACACCAACACATCGTGGTTGTTGGAACTCTTACATTAAACAACAAAACATCATGGTTGTTGGAACTGTTACATTAAACAACAAAACATCATGGTTGTTGGAACTGTTACATTAAACAACAAAACATCATGGTTGTTGGAACTGTTACATTAAACACCAACACATCATGGTTGTTGGAACTGTTACATTAAACAACAATACATCATGGTTGTTGGAACTGTTACATTAAACAACAATACATCATGGTTGTTGGAACTGTTACATTAAACAACAAAACATCATGGTTGTTGGAACTGTTACATTAAACAACAAAACATCATGGTTGTTGGAACTGTTACATTAAACAGCAAAACATCATGGTTGTTGGAACTGTTACATTAAACAGCAAAACATCATGGTTGTTGGAACTGTTACATTAAACAACAACACATCATGGTTGTTGGAACTGTTACATTAAACAGCAAAACATCATGGTTGTTGGAACTGTTACATTAAACACAAACACATCATGGTTGTTGGAACTGTTACATTAAACAACAATACATCATGGTTGTTGGAACTGTTACATTAAACAGCAATACATCATGGTTGTTGGAACTGTTACATTAAACAACAACACATCATGGTTGTTGGAACTGTTACATTAAACAGCAAAACATCATGGTTGTTGGAACTGTTACATTAAACAGCAATACATCATGGTTGTTGGAACTGTTACATTAAACAACAATACATCATGGTTGTTGGAACTGTTACATTAAACAACAATACATCATGGTTGTTGGAACTGTTACATTAAACACCAAAACATCATGGTTGTTGGAACTGTTACATTAAACAGCAATACATCTGGTTGTTGGAACTGTTACATTAAACACAAAACATCATGGTTGTTGGAACTGTTACATTAAACAACAATACATCATGGTTGTTGGAACTGTTACATTAAACAACAATACATCATGGTTGTTGGAACTGTTACATTAAACACCAACACATCATGGTTGTTGGAACTGTTACATTAAACAACAATACATCATGGTTGTTGGAACTGTTACATTAAA
Source organism: Archivesica marissinica (assembly GCA_014843695.1). Lineage (NCBI taxonomy): Eukaryota > Metazoa > Mollusca > Bivalvia > Venerida > Vesicomyidae > Archivesica > Archivesica marissinica. Next base: position 35,907,258 of record CM026403.1, read on the forward strand.
CAACAAAACATCATGGTTGTTGGAACTGTTACATTAAACAACAAAACATCATGGTTGTTGGAACTGTTACATTAAACAACAATACATCATGGTTGTTGGAACTGTTACATTAAACAACAAAACATCATGGTTGTTGGAACTGTTACATTAAACAACAATACATCATGGTTGTTGGAACTGTTACATTAATCACCAACACATCATGGTTGTTGGAACTGTTACATTAAAGAGTAAAACATCATGGTTGTTGGAACTGTTACATTAAACAGTAAAACATCATGGTTGTTGGAACTATTACATTAAACAACAACACATCATGGTTGTTGGAACTGCTACATTAAACAACAAAACATCATGGTTGTTGGAACTGTTACATTAAACAACAATACATCATGGTTGTTGGAACTTTTACATTAAACAACAAAACATCATGGTTGTTGGAACTGTTACATTACGCAGCAATACATCATGGTTGTTGGAAATGTTACATTAAACAACAATACATCATGGTTGTTGGAAATGTTACATTAAACAACAATACATCATGGTTGTTGGAACTGTTACATTAAACAACAATACATCATGGTTGTTGGAACTTTTACATTAAACAACAATACACCATGGTTGTTGGAACTGTTACATTAAACAACAATACATCATGGTTGTTGGAACTGTTACATTAAACAACAATACATCATGGTTGTTGGAACTGTTACATTACACAGCAATACATCATGGTTGTTGGAAATGTTACATTAAACAAAAATACATCATGGTTGTTGGAACTGTTACATTAAACAACAATACATCATTGTTGTTGGAAATGTTACATTAAACAACAATACATCATGGTTGTTGGAACTGTTACATTAAACAACACTACATCATGGTTGTTAGAACTGTTACATTAAACACCAACACATCAGGGTTGTTGGAACTGTTACATTAAACAACAATACATCATGGTTGTTGGAACTGTTACATTAAACAGCAAAACATCATGGTTGTTGGAACTGTTACATTAAACAACAATACATTATGGTTGTTGGAACTGTTACATTAAACAACAATACATCATGGTTGTTGGAACTGTTACATTAAATAACACAACATCATGGTTGTTGGAACTGTTACATTAAACAGCAAACCATCGTGATTGTTGGAACTGTTACATTAAACAGCAAAACATCATGGTTGTTGGAACTGTTACATTAAACACCAAAACATCATGGTTGTTGGAACTCTTACATTAAACAACAATACATCATGGTTGTTGGAACTGTTACATTAAACAGCAATACATCATGGTTGTTGGAAATGTTAAATTAAATAGCAAATAATCCTGGTTTAGGAACTGTTACATTAAACAGCAATACATCATGGTTGTTGGAAATGTTACATTAAATAGCAAATAATCCTGGTTTAGGAACTGTTACATTAAACAGCAAAACATCATGGTTGTTGGAACTGTTACATTAAACAACAATACCTCATGGTTGTTGGAACTGTTACATTAAACAGCAATACATCATGGTTGTTGGAACTGTTACATTAAACAACAATACATCATGGTTGTTGGAACTGTTACATTAAACAGCAATACATCATGGTTGTTGGAACTGTTACATTAAACAGCAATACATCATGGTTGTTGGAACTGTTACATTAAACAGCAAAACATCATGGTTGTTGGAACTGTTACATTAAACACCAAAACATCCTGGTTGTTGGATCTGTTACATTAAACAACACAACATCATGGTTGTTGGAACTGATACATTAAACAACAACACATCATGGTTGTTGGAACTGTTACATTAAACAGCAATACATCATGGTTGTTGGAACTGTTACATTAAACAACAACACCTCATGGTTGTTGGAACTGTTACATTAAACAGCAATACATCATGGTTGTTGGAACTGTTACATTAAACAACAATACATCATGGTTGTTGGAACTGTTACATTAAACACCAACACATCAGGGTTGTTGGGACTGTTACATTAAACAACAATACATCATGGTTGTTGGAACTGTTACATTAAACAGCAAAACATCATGGTTGTTGGAACTGCTACATTAAACAACAATACATCATGGTTGTTGGAACTTTTACATTAAACAACAATACACCATGGTTGTTGGAACTGTTACATTAAACAACAATACATCATGGTTGTTGGAACTGTTACATCAACAGCAATACATCATGGTTGTTATAACTGTTACATTAAACAGCAAAACATCATGGTTGTTGGAACTGTTACAATAAACAGCAAAACATCATGGTTGTTGGAACTGTTACATTAAACAGTAAAACAACATGGTTGTTGGAACTGTTACATTAAACAACAATACATCATGGCTGTTGGAACTGTTACATTAAACAACAAAACATCATGGTTGTTGGAACTGTTACATTAAACACCAACACATCATGGTTATTGGAACTGTTACAGTAAACAACAAAACAACATGGTTGTTGGAACTGTTAAATTAAACACCAACACATCATGGTTGTTGGAACTGTTACATTAAACAACAAAACATCATGGTTGTTGGAACTGTTACATTAAACAACAAAACATCATGGTTGTTGGAACTGTTACATTAAACAACAAAACATCATGGTTGTTGGAACTGTTACATTAAACACCAATACATCATGGTTGTTGGAACTGTTACATTAAACAACAATACATCATGGTTGTTGGAACTGTTACATTAAACAACAATACATCATGGTTGTTGGAACTGTTACATTAAACAACAAAACATCATGGTTGTTGGAACTGTTACATTAAACACCAAAACATCATGGTTGTTGGACTGTTACATTAAACACAAACATCATGGTTGTTGGAACTGTTACATTAAACAACAACACATCATGGTTGTTGGAACTGTTACATTAAACACCAAAACATCATGGTTGTTGGAACTGTTACATTAAACAGCAAAACATCATGGTTGTTGGAACTGTTACATTAAACAACAACACATCATGGTTGTTGGAACTGTTACATTAAACAGCAAAACATCATGGTTGTTGGAACTGTTACATTAAACAACAATACATCATGGTTGTTGGAACTGTTACATTAAACACCAACACATCATGGTTGTTGGAACTGTTACATTAAACAACAATACATCATGGTTGTTGGAACTGTTACATTAAACAGCAAAACATCATGGTTGTTGGAACTGTTACATTAAACAACAATACATCATGGTTGTTGGAACTGTTACATTAAACAACAATACATCATGGTTGTTGGAACTGTTACATTAAACAACAATACATCATGGTTGTTGGAACTGTTACATTAAACAACAATACATCATGGTTGTTGGAACTGTTACATTAAACAACAATACATCATGGTTGTTGGAACTGTTACATTAAACAACAAAACATCATGGTTGTTGGAACTGTTACATTAAACAACAATACATCATGGTTGTTGGAACTGTTACATTAAACAACAAAACATCATGGTTGTTGGAACTGTTACATTAAACAACAATACATCATGGTTGTTGGAACTGTTACATTAAACAACAATACATCATGGTTGTTGGAACTGTTACATTAAACAACAAAACATCATGGTTGTTGGAACTGTTACATTAAACAGCAATACATCATGGTTGAATCCAAGCCCGTATTGGGAAAGCACGACATGCCTTTGTGACGTTGAAGCCAGTATGGAACAACAATAACATCCACCTCAAGACAAAGCTCAAACTGTTTGAGACGAATGTTAAGACAGTCCTCTTGTACGGAGCTGAGACCTGGAGACGCACCAAGGGCCTTGACCACAAACTACAGGTATTCATCAACAACTGCCTCAGACAGATCCTACACATCAGATGGCCAGAAAAGATCACCAACCAGGAGTTGTGGCGGCAAACAAGACAGGACCCCATCACAGACTCTATCACACAGAGGAAGTGGCGGTGGATAGGGCACACTCTACGACGAGACCAGCCCAACATAGCACGCCAAGCACTGGATTGGAATCCACAGGGCACACGGAAAAGAGGTCGACCAGTTACGACATGGCAAAGGACTCTGGACAGTGATCTGCACCGAAGCAGGATGTCCTGGGGGGAAGCCAAAGCAGCAGCAACGGACCGGTCCAAGTGGAGAGCAGTGGTGAAGGCCCTATACCCCAACCGGGGTGAAGAGGATTGATGATGATGATAGTCAATTTTAAACAATTTATACCGTGATTCTCAATTTATTCCGCGGCCAGAGGGACGGACTTATGCTCTGTACTATAGTCAATTTTAAACAATTTATACCGTGACTCTCAATTTATTCCGCGACCAGAGTGACCTATGCTCTGTACTATAGTCAATTTTAAACAATTTATACTGTGACTCTCAATTTATTCCGCGGCCAGAGGGACCTATGCTCTGTACTATAGTCAATTTTAAGCAATGTATACCGTGACTCTCAATTTATTCCGCGGGCAGAGGGACATATGCTCTGTACTATAGTCAATCTTAAGCAATTTATACCGTGACTCTCAATTTATTCCGCGGCAAGAGGGACTTATGCTCTGCAATATAGTCAATTTTAAACAATTTATACCGTGACTCTCAATTTATTCCGCGGCCAGAGGGACGGACTTATGCTCTGTACAATAGTCAATTTTAAACAATTTATACCGTGAATCTCAATTTATTCCGCGGCAAGAGTGACCTATGCTCTGTACTATAGTCAATTTAAAACAATTTATATCGTGACTCTCAATTTATTCCGCGACCAGAGGGACGGACTTATGCTCTGTACTATAGTCAATTTTAAACAATTTATACCGTGACTCTCAATTTATCCCGCGGCCAGAGGGACATATGCTCTGTACTATAGTCAATTTTAAACAATTTATACCGTGACTCTCAATTTATTCCGCGGCCAGAGGGACCTATGCTCTGTACTATAGTCAATTTTAAGCAATTTATACCGTGACTCTCAATTTATTCCGCGGACAGAGGGACTTATGCTCTGTACTATAGTCAATTTTAAACATTTATACCGTGCTCTCAATATATTCCGCGGCCAGAGGGACGGACATATGCTCTGTACTATAGTCAATTTTAAACAATTTATACCGTGACTCTCAATTTATTCCGCGACCAGAGTGACCTATGCTCTGTAGTATAGTCAATTTTAAACAATTTATACCGTGACTCTCAATTTATTCCGCGGCCAGAGGGACCTATGCTCTGTACTATAGTCAATTTTACTCAATTTATACGGTGACTCTCAATTTATTCCGCGGCCAGAGGGACTTATGCTCTGTACTATAGTCAATTTTAAACAATTTATACCGTGGCTCTCAATTTATTCCGCGACCAGAGGGACGGACTTATGCTCTGTACTATAGTCAATTTTAAACAATTTATATCGTGACTCTCAATTTATTCCGCGGTCAGAGTGACCTATGCTCTGTACTATAATCAATTTTAAACAATTTATACCGTGACTCTCAATTTATTCCGCGGCCAGAGGGACCTATGCTCTGTACTATAGACAATTTTAAACAATTTATACCGTGACTCTCAATTTATTCCGCGGCCAGAGGGACGGACTTATGCTCTGTACTATAGTCAATTTTAAACAATTTATACCGTGACTCTCAATTTATTCCGCGGCCAGAGTGACCTTCTCTGTAATATAGTCAATTTTAAGCAATTTATACCGTGACTCTCAATTTATTCCGCGCCAGAGGGACTTATGCTCTGTACTATAGTCAATTTTAAACAATTTATACCGTGACTCTCAATTTATTCCGCGGCCAGAGTGACCTATTCTCTGTACTATAGTCAATTTTAAGCAATTTATACCGTGACTCTCAATTTATTCCGCGGCCAGAGGGACTTATGCTCTGTACTATAGTCAATTTTAAACTTTATACCGTGACTCTCAATTTATTCCGCCAAGAGGGACGGACTTATGCTCTGTACTATAGTCAATTTTAAACTTTATACCGTGACTCTCAATTTATTCCGCGGCCAGAGGGACTTATGCTCTGTACTATAGTCAATTTTAAACAATTTATACCGTGACTCTCAATTTATTCCGCGGCCAGAGGGACATATGCTCTGTACTATAGTCAATTTTAAACAATTTATACCGTGACTCTCAATTTATTCCGCGGCCAGAGGGACCTATGCTCTGTACTATAGTCAATTTTAAACAATTTATACCGTGACTCTCAATTTATTCCGCGGCAGAGGGACTTATGCTCTGTACTATAGTCAATTTTAAACAATTTATACCGTGACTCTCAATTTATTCCGCGGCCAGAGGGACGGACATATGCTCTGTACTATAGTCAATTTTAAACAATTTATACCGTGACTCTCAATTTATTCCGCGGCCAGAGTGACCTATGCTCTGTACTATAGTCAATTTTAAACAATTTATACCGTGACTCTCAATTTATTCCGCGGCCAGAGGGACCTATGCTCTGTACTATAGTCAATTTTAAACAATTTATACGGTGACTCTCAATTTATTCCGCGGCCAGAGGGACTTATGCTCTGTACTATAGTCAATTTTAAACAATTTATACCGTGGCTCTCAATTTATTCCGCGGCCAGAGGGACTTATGCTCTGTACTATAGTCAATTTTAACAATTTATATCGTGACTCTCAATTTATTCCGCGGTCAGAGTGACCTATGCTCTGTACTATATCAATTTTAAACAATTTATACCGTGACTCTCAATTTATTCCGCGGCCAGAGGGACCTATGCTCTGTACTATAGTCAATTTTAACAATTTATACCGTGACTCTCATTTATTCCGCGGCCAGAGGGACGGACTTTGCTCTGTACTATAGTCAATTTAAACAATTTATACCGTGACTCTCAATTTATTCCGCGGCCAGAGGGACCTATGCTCTGTACTATAGTCATTTTAAGCAATTTATACCGTGACTCTCAATTTATTCCGCGGCCAGAGGGACTTATGCTCTGTACTATAGTCAATTTTAAACAATTTATACCGTGACTCTCAATTTATTCCGCGGCCATAGGGACCTATGCTCTGTACTATAGTCAATTTTAAGCAATTTATACCGTGACTCTCAATTTATTCCGCGACCAGAGTGACGGACTATGCTCTGTACTATAGTCAATTTTAAACAATTTATACCGTGACTCTCAATTTATTCCGCGTCAGAGTGACCTATGCTCTGTACTATAGTCAATTTTAAACAATTTATACCGTGACTCTCAATTTATTCCGCGGCCAGAGGGACCTATGCTCTGTACTATAGTCAATTTTAAACAATTTATACCGTGACTCTCAATTTATTCCGCGGACAGAGGGACTTATGCTCTGTACTATAGTCAATTTTAAACAATTTATACCGTGACTCTCAATTTATTCCGCGGCCAGAGGGACGGACATATGCTCTGTACTATAGTCAATTTTAAACAATTTATACCGTGACTCTCAATTTATTCCGCGGCCAGAGTGACCTATTCTCTGTACTATAGTCAATT
>CM026403.1:35915788-36013286 GCA_014843695.1 Archivesica marissinica
AAACATCATGGTTGTTGGAACTGTTACATTAAACAGCAATACATCATGGTTGTTGGAACTCTTACATTAAACACCAAAACATCATGGTTGTTGGAACTGTTACATTAAACAGCAAAACATCATGGTTGTTGGAACTGTTACATTAAACAGCAATACATCATGGTTGTTGGAACTGTTACATTAAACATCAAAACATCATGGTTGTTGGAACTGTTACATTAAACAACAAAACATCATGGTTGTTGGAACTGTTACATTAAACAACAAAACATCATGGTTGTTGGAACTGTTACATTAAACAACAACACATCATGGTTGTTGGAACTGTTACATTAAACAACAAAACATCATGGTTGTTGGAACTGTTACATTAAACAACAATACATCATGGTTGTTGGAACTGTTACATTAAACAACAATACATCATGGTTGTTGGAACTGTTACATTAAACAACAAAACATCATGGTTGTTGGAACTGTTACATTAAACAGCAAAACATCATGGTTGTTGGAACTGTTACATTAAACAACAATACATCATGGTTGTTGGAACTGTTACATTAAACAACAAAACATCATGGTTGTTGGAACTGTTACATTAAACACCAACACATCATGGTTGTTGGAACTGTTACATTAAACAACAAAACATCATGGTTGTTGGAACTGTTACATTAAACACCAACACATCATGGTTGTTGGAACTGTTACATTAAACAACAAAACATCATGGTTGTTGGAACTGTTACATTAAACAACAAAACATCATGGTTGTTGGAACTGTTACATTAAACAACAAACATCTGGTTTGGAACTGTACATTAAACAGCAAAACATCATGGTTGTTGGAACTGTTACATTAAACAGCAATACATCATGGTTGTTGGAAATGTTACATTAAACAGCAAAACATCCTGGTTTAGGAACTGTTACATTAAACAACAAAACATCATGGTTGTTGGAACTGTTACATTAAACACCAACACATCATGGTTGTTGGAACTGTTACATTAAACAACAAAACATCATGGTTGTTGGAACTGTTACATTAAACAACAAAACATCATGGTTGTTGGAACTGTTACATTAAACAACAATACATCATGGTTGTTGGAACTGTTACATTAAACAACAATACATCATGGTTGTTGGAACTGTTACATTAAACAACAATACATCATGGTTGTTGGAACTGTTACATTAAACACCAAAACATCATGGTTGTTGGAACTGTTACATTAAACAACAATACATCATGGTTGTTGGAACTGTTACATTAAACAACAAAACATCATGGTTGTTGGAACTGTTACATTAAACAACAATACATCATGGTTGTTGGAACTGTTACATTAAACAACAAAACATCATGGTTGTTGGAACTGTTACATTAAACAGCAATACATCATGGTTGTTGGAACTGTTACATTAAACAGCAAAACATCATGGTTGTTGGAACTGTTACATAAACACAATACATCATGGTTGTTGAACTGTTACATTAAACACAAACATCATGGTTGTTGGAACTGTTACATTAAACAACAAAACATCATGGTTGTTGGAACTGTTACATTAAACAACAAAACATCATGGTTGTTGGAACTGTTACATTAAACAACAAAACATCATGGTTGTTGGAACTGTTACATTAAACAACAATACATCATGGTTGTTGGAACTGTTACATTAAACAACAATACATCATGGTTGTTGGAACTGTTACATTAAACAACAATACATCATGGTTGTTGGAACTGTTACATTAAACAACAATACATCATGGTTGTTGGAACTGTTACATTAAACAACAATACATCATGGTTGTTGGAACTGTTACATTAAACAACAAAACATCATGGTTGTTGGAACTGTTACATTAAACAACAATACATCATGGTTGTTGGAACTGTTACATTAAACAACAATACATCATGGTTGTTGGAACTGTTACATTAAACAGCAATACATCATGGTTGTTGGAACTGTTACATTAAACAACAATACATCATGGTTGTTGGAACTGTTACATTAAACAACAAAACATCATGGTTGTTGGAACTGTTACATTAAACACCAACACATCCTGGTTGTTGGAACTGTTACATTAAACAGCAATACATCATGGTTGTTGGAACTGTTACATTAAACAACAAAACATCATGGTTGTTGGAACTATTACATTAAACAACAAAACATCATGGTTGTTGGAACTGTTACATTAAACAACAAAACATCATGGTTGTTGGAACTGTTACATTAAACACCAACACATCATGGTTGTTGGAACTGTTACATTAAACAACAATACATCATGGTTGTTGGAACTGTTACATTAAACAACAAAACATCATGGTTGTTGGAACTGTTACATTAAACACCAACACATCATGGTTGTTGGAACTGTTACATTAAACAGCAATACATCATGGTTGTTGGAACTGTTACATTAAACAACAAAACATCATGGTTGTTGGAACTGTTACATTAAACAACAAAACATCATGGTTGTTGGAACTGTTACATTAAACACCAACACATCATGGTTGTTGGAACTGTTACATTAAACAGCAATACATCATGGTTGTTGGAACTGTTACATTAAACAGCAATACATCATGGTTGTTGGAACTGTTACATTAAACAACAATACATCATGGTTGTTGGAACTGTTACATTAAACAACAATACATCATGGTTGTTGGAACTGTTACATTAAACACCAACACATCATGGTTGTTGGAACTGCTACATTAAACAACAAACCATCATGGTTGTTGGAACTGTTACATTAAACAACAATACATTATGGTTGTTGGAACTGTTACATTAAACACCAAAACATCATGGTTGTTGGAACTGTTACATTAAACAACAAAACATCATGGTTGTTGGAACTGTTACATTAAACAGCAATACATCATGGTTGTTGGAACTGTTACATTAAACACCAAAACATCATGGTTGTTGGAAATGTTACATTAAACAGCAAAACATCCTGGTTTAGGAACTGTTACATTAAACAGCAAAACATCATGGTTGTTGGAACTGTTACATTAAACAGCAAAACATCATGGTTGTTGGAACTGTTACATTAAACAACAATACATCATGGTTGTTGGAACTGTTACATTAAACAACAAAACATCATGGTTGTTGGAACTGTTACATTAAACACCAACACATCATGGTTGTTGGAACTGTTACATTAAACAACAATACATCATGGTTGTTGGAACTGTTACATTAAACAACAATACATCATGGTTGTTGGAACTGTTACATTAAACAACAAAACATCATGGTTGTTGGAACTGTTACATTAAACAACAAAACATCATGGTTGTTGGAACTGTTACATTAAACAACAATACATCATGGTTGTTGGAACTGTTACATTAAACAACAACACATCATGGTTGTTGGAACTGTTACATTAAACAACAATACATCATGGTTGTTGGAACTGTTACATTAAACAACAATACATCATGGTTGTTGGAACTGTTACATTAAACACCAACACATCATGGTTGTTGGAACTGTTACATTAAACAACAATACATCATGGTTGTTGGAACTGTTACATTAAACACCAACACATCATGGTTGTTGGAACTGTTACATTAAACAGCAAAACATCATGGTTTTGGAACTGTTACATTAAACAACAAAACATCATGGTTGTTGGAACTGTTACATTAAACACCAACACATCATGGTTGTTGGAACTGTTACATTAAACAACAAAACATCATGGTTGTTGGAACTGTTACATTAAACAACAATACATCATGGTTGTTGGAACTGTTACATTAAACAACAAAACATCATGGTTGTTGGAACTGTTACATTAAACAACAAAACATCATGGTTGTTGGAACTGTTACATTAAACAACAAAACATCATGGTTGTTGGAACTGTTACATTAAACAACAAAACATCATGGTTGTTGGAACTGTTACATTAAACAACAAAACATCATGGTTGTTGGAACTGTTACATTAAACAACAATACATCATGGTTGTTGGAACTGTTACATTAAACAACAATACATCATGGTTGTTGGAACTGTTACATTAAACAACAATACATCATGGTTGTTGGAACTGTTACATTAAACAACAATACATCATGGTTGTTGGAACTGTTACATTAAACAACAATACATCATGGTTGTTGGAACTGTTACATTAAACACCAACACATCATGGTTGTTGGAACTGTTACATTAAACAACAATACATCATGGTTGTTGGAACTGTTACATTAAACAGCAATACATCATGGTTGTTGGAACTGTTACATTAAACAGCAATACATCATGGTTGTTGGAACTGTTACATTAAACAACAATACATCATGGTTGTTGGAACTGTTACATTAAACAACAATACATCATGGTTGTTGGAACTGTTACATTAAACACCAAAACATCATGGTTGTTGGAACTGTTACATTAAACAACAAAACATCATGGTTGTTGGAACTGTTACATTAAACAGCAAAACATCATGGTTGTTGGAACTGTTACATTAAACAGCAAAACATCATGGTTGTTGGAACTGTTACATTAAACAGCAATACATCATGGTTGTTGGAAATGTTACATTAAACAGCAAAACATCCTGGTTTAGGAACTGTTACATTAAACAGCAAAACATCATGGTTGTTGGAACTGTTACATTAAACAACAAAACATCATGGTTGTTGGAACTGTTACATTAAACAACAACACATCATGGTTGTTGGAACTGTTACATTAAACAACAACACATCATGGTTGTTGGAACTGTTACATTAAACAACAATACATCATGGTTGTTGGAACTGTTACATTAAACAACAAAACATCATGGTTGTTGGAACTGTTACATTAAACAACAAAACATCATGGTTGTTGGAACTGTTACATTAAACAACAAAACATCATGGTTGTTGGAACTGTTACATTAAACAACAACACATCATGGTTGTTGGAACTGTTACATTAAACAACAAAACATCATGGTTGTTGGAACTGTTACATTAAACAACAATACATCATGGTTGTTGGAACTGTTACATTAAACAACAATACATCATGGTTGTTGGAACTGTTACATTAAACAACAATACATCATGGTTGTTGGAACTGTTACATTAAACAACAATACATCATGGTTGTTGGAACTGTTACATTAAACACCAACACATCATGGTTGTTGGAACTGTTACATTAAACAACAATACATCATGGTTGTTGGAACTGTTACATTAAACAACAAAACATCATGGTTGTTGGAACTGTTACATTAAACAACAAAACATCATGGTTGTTGGAACTGTTACATTAAACAACAATACATCATGGTTGTTGGAACTGTTACATTAAACAACAATACATCATGGTTGTTGGAACTGTTACATTAAACAGCAATACATCATGGTTGTTGGAACTGTTACATTAAACAACAATACATCATGGTTGTTGGAACTGTTACATTAAACAACAAAACATCATGGTTGTTGGAACTGTTACATTAAACACCAACACATCCTGGTTGTTGGAACTGTTACATCAAACAGCAATACATCATGGTTGTTGGAACTGTTACATTAAACAACAGAACATCATGGTTGTTGGAACTATTACATTAAACAACAGAACATCATGGTTGTTGGAACTGTTACATTAAACAACAAAACATCATGGTTGTTGGAACTGTTACATTAAACAACAACACATCATGGTTGTTGGAACTGTTACATTAAACAACAACACATCATGGTTGTTGGAACTGTTACATTAAACAACAATACATCATGGTTGTTGGAACTGTTACATTAAACAACAAAACATCATGGTTGTTGGAACTGTTACATTAAACAACAAAACATCATGGTTGTTGGAACTGTTACATTAAACAACAATACATCATGGTTGTTGGAACTGTTACATTAAACAACAAAACATCATGGTTGTTGGAACTGTTACATTAAACAACAAAACATCATGGTTGTTGGAACTGTTACATTAAACAACAAAACATCATGGTTGTTGGAACTGTTACATTAAACAACAAAACATCATGGTTGTTGGAACTGTTACATTAAACAACAATACATCATGGTTGTTGGAACTGTTACATTAAACAACAAAACATCATGGTTGTTGGAACTGTTACATTAAACAACAATACATCATGGTTGTTGGAACTGTTACATTAAACAACAATACATCATGGTTGTTGGAACTGTTACATTAAACAAAATACATCATGGTTGTTGGAACTGTTACATTAAACAACAAAACATCATGGTTGTTGGAACTGTTACATTAAACAGCAAAACATCATGGTTGTTGGAACTGTTACATTAAACACAAAACATCTGGTTTGGAACTGTTACATTAAACACAAACATCATGGTTGTTGGAACTGTTACATTAAACAACAATACATCATGGTTGTTGGAACTGTTACATTAAACAGCAAAACATCATGGTTGTTGGAACTGTTACATTAAACAACAATACATCATGGTTGTTGGAACTGTTACATTAAACAACAATACATCATGGTTGTTGGAACTGTTACATTAAACAACAATACATCATGGTTGTTGGAACTGTTACATTAAACAACAAAACATCATGGTTGTTGGAACTGTTACATTAAACAACAAACATCATGGTTGTTGGAACTGTTACATTAAACAACAAAACATCATGGTTGTTGGAACTGTTACATTAAACAACAAAACATCATGGTTGTTGGAACTGTTACATTAAACAACAAAACATCATGGTTGTTGGAACTGTTACATTAAACAACAATACATCATGGTTGTTGGAACTGTTACATTAAACAACAAAACATCATGGTTGTTGGAACTGTTACATTAAACAACAACACATCATGGTTGTTGGAACTGTTACATTAAACAGCAAAACATCATGGTTGTTGGAACTGTTACATTAAACAACAACACATCATGGTTGTTGAAACTGTTACATTAAACACCAAAACACCAACTAACGTCATATCTTCCACAATGACAATTAACAATAAAAAGAGATTACTGTAAGTTCAAAATTTAAATTCATAATTAATTGCATACCAAATAACATTATCCTGGACAAGTTATAATAATAACTTAATCAGCTTGAGCACAATAGACAAATGCAAATCTAATATAGAACATCAAACAAAGAATTTAAATTATAAATGTAGATTTATTGATGACTTGTGTGTTCAGTCAACAAGTGCCGCACGTCTCGACTTGCAAGCAGAATAAATATCTAAGTACTCCTCTAATAATACGTGCACTATTGTCGTTTCGATTAGTGATGTCGTTTCCTAGGTAGTTCCTATCCTTCTGAATATGTTTTTTCATCGCTGGACTTTTCGAATCTCCCCCAGCTTCTTCCACCTACTCCGTACGTACAGAACAACGTTAGTTTGTTGTACCTTGTCTATATGAACAACGTTACTTTGCTGTACCTTGTCTATATGAACAACGTTACTTTGCTGTACCTTGTCTTTATGAACAATGTTACTTTGTTGTACCTTGTCTATATGAACAACGTTACTCTGGTTTATTAACAACGTTACTTTGTTGTACCTTGTCTTTATTGCAGTTGTGATCATATGGAATATTTGCCGACATACCCGCTGGTTAAATATCTGCCGTTCGCTGTTTCCTTTTATGTTGGGATACTGTCCCGATTGTTGTGGCGCAATGCTTGTTCTATGAACAGGTCCTGTGAATTTGTTGTAGGAGAGAAACTATATAAACCCTGCTTCCGTTTGAATCCTTTCCTATATACTTACTTCTTTGATTTCGTGTACATGTATTGTTTTGTGAACGTATATAGTGGAATAAATATGCTTAAACCAATTTGATATAGTCTTGTAGCTGCTTCGTGATATGTGTGTGTTTTTACGTTTATTTATCGTCGCTACCAGTTGCCCATATGAGCGACGCCTCCTGAAGAGATTAGTCATTATTTATGTGTGGAGGATAGTGCATGATACAGACAGAGACCCATTCCAGAGTCTCCTCTGGTTCTTTTACGTGCACAGTGTCCAGCTCCGACACGAGACTTCGGTTTAAAGTCCCATCTGAAAGACTGTCAATCTTATTATGGTCAGAGGGGGAATCGAACCTGCGATCCCTGGATTACCAGTCCAGCGTGTCAACCACTGGACTTATGCTATGCAGCTGACATGCGCAATCGAAGTTACGGGCATGCGCACTCGCAGTGTTATGCAGCATTCATCGCGCGACAAGGCGTGTGTTACAGTTTACGCTGTTCCAAGGATGATCTATTTACTTGTTCCAGTACGTCGTAAGTGCTAATCTGGACTGAAAACATTTTTAACGTAAAGTGTGCTACATTTACATTGTGTCATTGCAAAGAATAAGTAATGTAAATATAAGTAATGAATCATGGGTTATTAGTTTCCATCGTGGTATGAAATACATTGGGCGTATTTAAGGCTAGCCTGGACGCTTTCGGCCTCCACATACTTTAACCACGCTCAATGTAGTTCATACCCCGATGGAAACTATTAACCCGCGATTCATTCCTTAAATCATATTGGGAACTACAATATGCATAGACTAAGAAATATGTTGTGAGACATGCATGTGATGTATCGCCATTTGTCCTCGACAACACTTATGAAATTGATATGGCTAAGTTGCGGCAGAAACATGCCATCAAATGTTTCAAATAAAATAGGATACGTCATTTAATGTGAACTTACATCAATTCTAATTTATAGCACCAATTATTCTTCATTTGACGCAGGGTTGTGCCCGCGGTGCACGCTTAATACCACATGAATCACACCCAGTGCGCCCAGTTAGCAGACGATGATGGAATATGCTTAACGTATTCTCTCGTAGGTTTGAGTGCCTCCCAGTTTGCGCAGTTTTGTTTTCGAGAAAAGCATATTCAATCACACTAAAGTGGAATTTCTGTCACGTTTAGTATTTTATCATCTGTAGTCACGTTTTGTTTCAATCAATTCAAGAGACATATGTCCTCTGCCCTGTAAGTCGAGTGATCTACGCGATCGCATCTGATATACACAGTATGTTTTTGATTTATTTACACGTCGTCGTAGTTCGAATTATTCCTTGCATAGTAGGATTAAATCATATTTTATTGCAAATCAATAGTACTTATGTCATACACATACGGATACAAAACATAGCATGAAAATACAAATGGTTTGCTTGCATGGTAGGATTAAAATGAATCATATTTTATTGCAAATCAATAGTACATATGTCATACATATACGGATACAATACATAGCATGAACATACAAATGGTTTGGGCCACAAGTTTTAACAACATTAGACAACGGTCCGCACCAATAGGTGTAAGATAGTAGGGTGCTGGATATTTGTTATATGTTGGGTTTTTTTGTTAGGGTTAGGGGTTATTTTGTGTTTTGGTGATCACTCGATGAAATAAGACCCTATCTTACACTAATAAACACAACTCTTATTTTTGTTTATTATTCCCATAGAAAACGCACACCTACATTATATGATTATTATTACATGAAAACGAAATACGAAGGATTCCATCAAAAGATATATCACATCTTTATTACAAAACACAAACTGAACAACTAAAAATATTCCAAAATGTTTAAAACTATGTATTTATATAGTTATTGTTTTTCATGTAAAAACACACGTATCCGAAGTGTGTGTTTTCTATGTCCTCTAGTATACATGTATGTAAACTAATGATTTCAAACGTCTTCTCATTTTGTAATACAAATACTCGAGAGTATTGCATGTACATCCATCTAGCTCAGATACAACACTACGAAGTGGTGTGTGTTTTACGCGTATTTATCGTCGCTACCGGTTGGCCATATGAGCGACGCCTCCTGAAGGGATTAGTCATTTTATATTGTTGGAGGATAATGCAATGATACAGACAGAGATCCATTCCAGAGTCACCTCTGGTTCATTTACGTGCACAGTGTAGAGCACCGACACGAGACCTCGGTTTAAAGTCCCATCTGAAAGACTGTCAATTTTATTATGGTCAGACAGGGGATCGAACCTGCGATCCCTGGATTATCAGTCCAGCGTGTTACCACTGAACAACAGATCCGTCTACGAAGTGGAACGTTGCTTGTTGAAGTAGCTAAACATCTCCGCTCAACCAATCTATTCACACTCTTCAATCTTCAGTAGTTATAATCCTCATCTGTCTCTCAGCCCATTAAGAGGTGCACGTGTTGACCTGATCTTGCTACCGAGATTGTGGATGAGCTTATGGATCAACGTGTCATGGCTGATACAAGCATCACAATTGATAGAGGCAACATAGGTTTATAATAATATATAAATAAATATACACTTCGAAAATGAGGCCCACGCATATTTGGTACATATATTAGATAGATAAGTGTGCGTGTATCTATATTTAATACACTGTCGTGACGTCATACCTTTGTACTTGCAGTCAATTATTATTAATATTGGACTGGTGTCAAAAGGCAAGAGTATTATATTAAATCCTACGCGTAAATGTACGATTAGTAGGATCTTGTTATATAAGTGTGTGTTTTAAGTAAGATATAAGCCTCAAACGGATCCAATATGTAAACTATTTTACATATTGGATCGTTTTCGGCTTATATCCTATACCTATACACTGTGTTTGTATTACACAGGCGGCTGTTTAATTGAGGTCAAATGTAAATGTATAATAAAACAACATATTGGGAATCTGCAAACTGGCCCATTAATACAGGTTGGCTGCTTAATGGAGGTGACCACTAACACAGGCTTGACTGTATATTGACATGTGTAATCAAAATAATAAAAAACAAATAGGGAATCTGCAAACTGGCTCGTTAATACAGCTTGGCTGCTTAATGGAGGTAACCCTAACACAGGTTTGACTGTACATATGGTTAATTAAGGAAAGACGGAATTGCATACACCGCTATCTTGAAACCGGCGAGAGTGTGTGTTACGTTTATTTATCGTCGCTACCGGTTGCCCATATGAGCGACGCCTCCTGAAGAGATTAGTCATTTTAGATGTTTGGAGGATAGTGCAATGATACAGACAGAAACCCATTCCAGAGCCTTCTCTTGTTCTTGTTCGTGCACGATGTAAAGCATCGAAACAAGACCTCTGTTTAAAGTCCCATCTGAAAGATGATTTTATTAGGGTCAGACGGATGAAATCGAACTAGCGATCCCTGGATTACCAGCCCAACGTGTTAACCACTGTACTACAGAGCCGTCTGTCTGAAACCGGCCCTTTGTTATGACAACAATATAGTTATGTGGTAACAGTTTGTTCACATGTCAGGTATATCTGGGGTTTAAAAGAAACATGGCTTTCTTTCACTGGTCAATATCAAACAGTTCATATCTGATTTCTGCTTGAAATGCTCAGTTTACAATATTAATGGCACGTCTTATCACGAGATAGTTGACGTTTGATTGATGCTTGATCGTTAGTAAAGCATACGTACTCCTGTTTTTGCATGTAAAATACGAAAACGTACAAGAGTAAGATATGTCGTTCGTAATTTAGTGTTTATACAAAAAAGATGAAATCGTGTGTCAGTCTAGTTACACCATTGGTTTGTGGATAGCGTAACGGGTTCAACCAATAGCAATGCCGCATTGAGTCTTAGTCATGACATGAAGGTCATTGCTCGAGTAACACATTACGTGCACAACAAAACTGTTCAATGCAAAGGTCAAAAGTATGTAACATGAGACAATTGTTTGTTGTAAACAAACAGTCCATACAGTATAGCGTGCACGTTTGATTGTAGTTGCGCAATTTAAATGTACGTCAGATACGATCGAAATATACCTCTAGTCATTATTATGTTATATAAGTATATTGAAATTACAATAATTAAGTCATTAAAATTAACCGCGACTAGAAACAGGGAATGAAGGCTTGGTTGAGTTTAATTCGAATAATTCAATCAATGATTTTTACAGTCAAACTTGCATAAATAGACCACCCAAGTGACAGAGGAAAATCAGTCTATTAATGTATCATGCGGATGGGCAACTCACAACGGGAGGTCACGTAACCCTGTCAGAATGTGCGTTGGAGTATATCCTAGCTTTGTACAGTATGCATGTCAGAATGTGTGTTGGGGTATATCCTAGCTTTGTACAGTATGCATGTCAGAATGTGTGTTGGGGTATATCCTAGCTTTGTACAGTATGCATGTCAGAATGTGTGTTGGGGTATATCATAGCGTTGTACAGTATGCATGTCAGAATGTGTGTTGGGGTATATCCTAGCTTTGTACAGTATGCATGTCAGAATGTGTTTTTGGGGTATATCCTAGCTTTGTACAGTATGCATGTCAGAATGTGTGTTGGGGTATATCCTAGCTTTGTACAGTATGCATGTCAGAATGTGTGTTGGGGTATATCCTAGCTTTGTACAGTATGCATGTCAGAATGTGTGTTGGGGTATATCATAGCTTTGTACAGTATGCATGTCAGAATGTGTGCTGGGGTATATCCTAGCTTTGTACAGTATGCATGTCAGTAATCCATACATAAATCAAATAGTATGCGGCGGGGCTTATCAACGGTATACACGTTCGCTTCAGGTGCGAACGTTCCGAAGTTCAAACCACGCTAGAGCCGTTACGATTGTGCCCCTAGGCAAGGCAATTACATTCCACATTGCCTCTTCTCTCTCCCTCGTGGCGATGGATTCCATCAGGAATGATGTCCCGAGAGTGATTAATATAAGTTGTAAGAACTTGTTTCGTAATCGAGCTAAAATAAATCTGTATAAACTAACGGTATACACTCAACAACATTCCTAATCGGTCATATTGTGTTTTATAATATTGGGAGCCCAACTAATAATCGTACAATATCATTAAAATCTTTTCATTTAGGGCATTTAATCCATATACTTATATTTATCTGTAATAAAAATGGATGATACATGTATGTATGAATATTAGTATTATATGGTCATTAGTTTGCTCCAAATCCTGTAAAATCACAGATGGCCGATTAGGAATTTAGTTGAGTGTATGTCCATTACGGTGGAGCTGGTGTGGGGTGCAATTCCATATGGATGGGCTTATAATGGGTGTCAGCAACATGTTGTGTAGCCCAAGATTGGTGTACATCTCACGTGAGGGTGTTTACAATGTGTGGCGATCACATACTGGTGGGCTATAAGTGGTACCAACCACATGCGGCAGTGTGGTGCTTAACATACATGGCAATCACGTGCTGCGGGACTTATAGTGGGTGGAGCTATAAAGAATAAGAGGTGTAAATCACATTGGTGTTAATTATATGTCGCTTGGCCTGAGAATGCAATCATTAGATGTGTGTTTTTACGTTTATTTATCGTCGCTACCGGTTGCCCATATGATCGAGCGGCGCCTCCTGAAGAGATTAGTCATTTATATGTTTGGAGGATAGTGCAATGATACAGACAGAGAGCCATTCCAGCGTCTCCTCTGGTTCTTTTACGTGCACGGTGTAAAGCACGGACACGATACCTCGGTTTAAAGTCCCAATCTGAAAGATGTTAATTTGATTAGGGTCAGACGGAGGATCGAACCTGAGATCCATGGATTACCAGTCCAACGTGTTACTACTGGACTACAGATTTGCCCATTAAAACCATATATACCTGACAAATCATGATGCATGCAAGCATCTAAACAACAGTTGAACTATTACCACGTGTATATTATGCTACCTTCATTATTCATTTTACTCTATAAATAATTATTTCGCTGCATGTCAACAATTTGAAATAATGCATGCATCAACCATGTCACTCTAAAGGTATATTTCAAGATTGCACCCATGCACACATCCAATCGGTAAACAAAATCACACGTTGATGCAGAAGAGAAATAGCTTATTTCAAATATACATAGCAACAACATGCTGGTGTATAATGTTGGTGTATAATGTAGGTTAAATATGTCCTGTGATCAAATATCACTGGGTAAGAACTAATTATGAGTACGGCCAACATGGTGTTGGTTTCCGAGAAATAAATGTGAACGGCCGACTATAAAACTATAGCTGACTTTGGTTTCCGAGAACTACATGTGAACTGAAAACTATAACTGACTTTGGTTTCCGAGAACTGTATGTGAACGGCAAACTGTAACTGACTTTGCTTTCCGAGAACTATATGTGAACGGCAAACTGTAACTGACTTTGCTTTCCGAGAACTGTATGTGAACGGCAAACTGTAACTGACTTTGCTTTCCGAGAACTATATGTGAACGGCCAACTATATCTGACTTTGCTTTCCGAGAACTATATCTGAACGGCCAATCATAACTGACTTTGCTTTCCGGGTTACCTTCATAAAGCAACACATATGTGAGGGTCATTTATTAAAGTATATATCGAGTGTAAATAACTATATGCGACTTTATTTAACATTGAACTTAGTTGTGCATACGAATAGTGATCAGCTGCAACCTTATAACATAAAACATAATATTATATTACATCGCATAGCAGTTTCCAAGTGTAGAACATCGTAACAATCATTCAGATATTGGCATATAATACTCCTAGAACAGTACAAAAATAGTCCAACTGTTACTTCTTAGAACAGTACTTCTTGCATAAATGTATAACATATTATAGAATATCCGCCTCAAGTTACACTCGATTTTAGTATTATTCTTTATACCTACCGAAAACGTTGCAAATATTTATTATATAATTTCCATTGGAGAGGAATTAATATAAATTTTCTGAAAACTTGTTTTCCAATCCAAATCATTCACAATTTATGTAATTTGTAACATATTTTGTGTTATACATGTAAATTTATTGGAATAAATACTGTTTAAACCAATACTCTAGAAAGTGTCGTCATTATAGTTTGTTGTCTTAGAACGTATAATTATGTTCTCTTTCTGTTGCACGAGTTGACCATACACGTGCATTGGCTGAACTACATTTTCATCTGTCTCCTATTACTAGATCTTCTGGTATGTGTGTGTGTGTGTGTGTTTTACGTTTACTTATCGTCGCTACCGGTTGCCCATATGAGCGACGCCTCCTGAAGAGATTAGTCATTTTAGATTGTGGAGGATAGTGCAATGATACAGACAGAGACCCATTCCAGAGTCTCCTCTGGTTCTTTTACGTGCACGGTGTAAAGTACCGACACGAGACCTCGGTTTAACGTCCCATCTGAAAGACTGTTAATTTTATTAGGGTCAGACGGGGGATCGAACCTGCGATCCCTGGATTACCAGTCCAGCGTGCTACCACTGGACTACAGATCCGTCTGTTCTCTTCTGGTATCTGATCCGTCGGTCATCGTGTAATTGACTTCAGTGAGTAACTTCAATCCGGCTTTGTGGGCATGTACCGGCACCGAATGATCACTGCTTTCTCACCCACAGAGGTGCAATAATGTAGGATTTATCTTCACGACAGAGTGGAGATTCTCATTTATTTCGCAAACTGTGTCGAGTATAACGAGATCTGCCATGGTCATACTACGATTCTTATAATATAACTGACTGGCCCATCAATCATTCTATGTATTGCTGTCCTTAAGTTGATTTCATACATATTTTGAAGATACCACTACAAGTCAAATCTGCACATTGTTAGATAGATCTAATATCATTAATTGTCTCATTCCCATTTTCTACTCTGCTAGCCAATTCCATATATCATCATATTCCATTACATATTAAATATAGTTTCTCTATTTTTCAGCTTTTACATTACTATATTATTCCAATGTGCAGTTCTCACTTATAGTGCTATCTTTTGATTGCATTTGATTGTATATATGTTGAGGGCCTCATGGTAGATTAACTTTTGTTAAATGAGTACTCTCGTTAAATAAAGTCTTTATTATTATTATTATTATTAATCCTTGATCTTGGCCCGCAACAATGCACACATATGCTTTGCTTCGGCGATGGACTTCTCTCCTCTCCTCTCTCTCTCTCTCTTCCCTCTCTTCTCTCTCTCTCTCTTTCTCCCTCTCTCTCTCTCTCACTCTCCTTCCTCTCTCTCTCTCTCTCTCCTCTCTCTCTCTCCTCTCTCTCGCTCGCTCTATCTCTCCTCTCTCCTCTCTCGCCTATCTTTCTCTCATGGCGAGTGATTCCATAAGGAATGAAGTCCAGAGAGCGATTCGACTAATAATTTTAGAAAGAGTTTTTTGTTGATGTTTTTTTAAACTTATATTTTACAACGATTGCGAAACAAGTTTTAACAACTTATATTAATCACTCTCGTTGGCGCGGATGAAAGCGTATATGTGGCCATTCTTCTGGGAGGAAACCGGAGTACCCGGAGAAAACCCACCTGTCCGATATGGCGACCACCATACCATCTGCCTATTGAACGAACTGTCAGATATAAAACATATCGTTGTATATGCTTGGTATACCTGTAGCGGGAGATCGGTGGTTCGAATCTCGTCAGGTGTTCGTTCTGATATGGCAGGTTGGTGAGCCGCCAGCTAGTGCAATAATGGTAATTGATTGCCTACCAGCCTGTCGCCTGGCATACAAGCATAGGATTCGGGAAGTACTGATATTCCTAAATAGAGATGTCTCATAAGTCAGAAATGGCTGGCCCTTTAAACAGGGGCGACACTATAATAAACAAACACTTTCCTTTACTTGTGTAGCTTTTAAAGCTGTTTCAATCTATTTGTGTACACATAGTTTACATAATCTATTCACTCTTTCTATGTTATTATATCTGCCAAATTCAAAGTATATGTTGGGTGAAAATAGAACTGAAGCATATGAACGCAAATACTAGCTTAATTGGACAGGTAGATATGTGTGTTTTACGCTTATTTATCGTCGCTACCGGTTGCCCATATGAGCGACACCTCCTGAATGGATTAGCCATATTTAGATTTTGGAGGATAATGCAATGATACAGACAGTGACCCATTCCAGTGTATCCTGTGTTTCCTATACGTGCACGGTGTTCAGGAGACGCCGCTCATACTGACAACCGGTAGCGACGATCAATAAATGTAAAACAACCACCCCCAAAAAAATAGTGATATGATATTTGCGGCGTGACCACTGAACATATGTTTGCATACCTTTTGGTCTTGGCTTGTTTAACCACCATTATTGGTTGTTTGTTCTTAGGCAATCTAATGACAGTTGTAATATTTTACGGGAACAAAACTAGGACAACAAGCTATATTTATCTTATAAATATACGCAGCCGTTACTCAGTCAGTATAATGTGTACGTACAATGGAGTAACGTGTCGATCGTGTACTATCTGTTATTTTGATTGTCTGTGATTTTATTAAAACACTGTGTTTTCCGTAATTTGTAATTATCAAACAATTTATCGCTTTATTATAATACATAACGCTAGTGATTCACTACACCTACTAGTCATTTAGTAAGTATGTTTTTCTTGCAAATTGTATTTTTCTATGATACTGTTTGTGTATTCTACGGAACGGTTCGGCAGGGGCCATCGTAGCCGGTTGTTTACGGTCGTTGACTTCAAATCGCTTACCCCTGTCCGCTGTAGGTTGGAATCCCAATTTGGTATCGAATTATTTCATGCGAGGAAGCTAGCCATTGGCTTGTGGAAGGCCGATGGTTCTAGTCCGGTGGTTATCAGTGTCTGAAATACTGTTCGAAGAAGCGGGGTCTTCCTTCACAAATAATAACAGGAGAGTCGACATATCACTTAAGATATGTAGTTTCTCTACTTTTCAGCTTTAACATTACTATATAATTGCAATGTGCAGTTGTATAGCCATATCCTTCGATTTGGTAATATTTTATTATGTATGTTACAATTACAAATACATAATTAGCAAATGGGTTGGGCCACAAGTTCTAACAACATTAGTGAATGGCCCTCCCCATATAATTGATTTGAACACTGCATAATTTAAATGGCTTAATTAAAGCGGACACATGTATATAACGCAGTTTACAAGATATAATATATGTATTGGTTCAATGTTAGTGTTCGAATGTATTCGGAAGAATGTTTAATAGCTATGCATGTATACGTTAAGAAATGCATTTTATTTGCTTTTTGCGATGTAATGTCGCTTTAATGTCCTTTTATAACATAATAAATGAAAATTTGGAAGTGCGCACACACAGAATATGAGTAATTAACACATAACTGGTTTTGCAATATTTTAATGGAATACCAAATTTGCCTATATTTTTTTCTAAAAAGACATAAATATTTTTACCTCTAAGGCAAGTGCACGGTTTCTTTTTGGTGTCAGTATATATGAAGAATAATTACTAAGTAACCCCCAAATACCCCCTCCCTCACCTACACCATACGTGGAACCTGCTCCTTTTCTGACCCACCAGCCCTTTTGTCCACTCTAGACTCAACGCTATATACAGCATGTTTATATACATACAATTTTATATATTACATAAAAATGAAACACACTAATTGATATTATTAGACTTAAATGCTAACAGAGTAGGGGGGTGTATGTCCTGTATGTCCTGTATGTCCTGTATGTTGTATGTCCTGTATGTCCTGTATGTCCTGTATGTCCTGTATGTCCTGTATGTTCTGTATGTCCTGTATGTTCTGTATGTCCTGTATGTCCTGTATGTCCTGTATGTTCTGTATGTTCTGTATGTCCTGTATGTTCTGTATGTCCTGTATGTCCTGTATGTTCTGTATGTTCTGTATGTTCTGTATGTTCTGTATGTCCTGTATGTCCTGTATGTCCTGTATGTCCTGGATGTCCTGTATGTCCTGTATGTTCTGTATGTCCTGTATGTCCTGTATGTCTTGTATGTCCTGGATGTCCTGTATGTTCTGTATGTCTTGTATGTCCTGGATGTCTTGTATGTCCTGGATGTCTTGTATGTCCTGTATGTCTTGTATGTCCTGGATGTCCTGTATGTTCTGTATGTCCTGTATGTCCTGTATGTCTTGTATGTCCTGGATGTCCTGTATGTCCTGTATGTCCTGTATGTCCTGTATGTCCTGTATGTCCTGTATGTTCTGTATGTCCTGTATGTCCTGTACTGTATGTCCTGTATGTCCTGTATGTCCTGTATGTACTGTATGTCCTGTATGTTCTGTATGTCCTGTATGTCCTGTATGTACTGTATGTCCTGTATGTCCTGTATGTCCTGTATGTCCTGTATGTACTGTATGTCCTGTATGTCCTGTATGTCCTGTATGTCTTGTATGTCCTGTATGTCCTGTATCTCCTGTATGTCCTGTATGTTCTGTATGTCCTGTATGTCCTGTATGTCCTGTATGTCCTGTATGTTCTGTATGTCCTGTATGTTCTGTATGTCCTGTATGTCTTGTATGTCCTGGATGTCCTGTATGTCCTGTATGTCCTGTATGTCCTGTATGTCTTGTATGTCCTGGATGTCCTGTATGTCCTGTATGTCCTGTATGTCCTGTATGTTCTACCAAGCAATGAATACACCTGTACCATATTCAAATTGTTTTCTGTTGACAAATTACAAAAGTAGGACATTTATTTTAGCTCGATTGCGAAACTTGTTCTTACAACTTATATTAATCACTCTCGGTACCTCATTCCTGATGGAATCCATCGCCACGAGGGAGAGAGAAGAGACAACGTAGAGTTTAAATGCATTGCCTAAGAGCACAATCGTAACGGCTACAGTGGTGCTCGAACTCCGCGCCGTTCGCACCTGAAGCGAACGCACTACAGCTATCACGATTACCACTTATTTGGGTTTAAATCAGGACACAGGTTGCCCTTGCAAGAGAGAAATCCAATAAGTGTTTAGCTTTCATTTCAATCCACTTGTATTTATTGTGTACATAATTATTTGTTGTAATTTATGTTATATAATGTCGAATAAACCAAGCTTACGCCAAGAGGGCTCTAATATCAAATTAATGTTGATATGTGCTAGACGCGTGCAACTGTTGTTTTATATTTTAATGGACAGCCAGTACTATACCACTTATTTGGTTGTCGTGCAATGTGCAGTTCGCGTATTTAAATGACGATATTGTGTGTGTTGTGTTTTTACGTTTATTTATCGTCGCTACCGGTTGCCCATATGAGCGACGCCTCATGAAGACATTAGTTATTTTAGATTTTGGAGGATAGTGCAATGATACAGACAGAGACCCATTCCAGAATCTCCTCTGGTTCTGTTACGTGCACGATGTAAAGCATCGACACGAGACCTCGGTTTAACGTCCCATCTGAAAGACTGTTAATTGTATTAGGGTCAGACGGGGGATCGAACCTGCGATCCCTGGATTACCAGTCCAGCGTGTTACCACTATACTACAGATCCGTCTGTATGACGATATTTACCAAGAGGCTTACATTAATCTCAATGCGTCTTATGATTTCATCTTCAATGAAGCATGCGAGTCGGCAGTGAGTATATCCCACCATATATATATATTAAACGGCAGATTGACAATCGCCAGTCGTTAATGGGTCTCATAGTCGTAAACCGATGTCGTAATTCTGTCCCGAATACAGTTGATTTATTAATTCAGACTTGACAAATCTCTAACTACGACTGTCCACTTTGTTATTTTTAGATTCATTATTCTGCTGGACAGTGTGTATGTCGGAGTAGCGTCGTCGTGAGGAGTTAATTCAGACAATGTAATGGATAGAGTTCGTTACCAACAATTTGGACAGTGGACATTCTCAGAAATGACAATTCTGTTATTATTGTTTATAATATGTCTACACCACCCAGTGGGTAAGTAGTTATTCGTGTAATAGATTCGAGTCTTCAGAAATTAAAATTAAAAATTAAATTAAAAAATATATTAAACTGTATTATGTAACTGTATTATTCTTATTTTTAAATGCAATATTATTTAGCATCGTTATGGGACAGCACTTAACGACATCGAGATGGAAGGGGCTGTTTTTGCAATATTTTCCACGTGAAAAGTGAGAAAATAAATCCAAGCATTTCATTGTTCCGTCAATATTTACAGAAACAAATAAGCTTGACATTGCAAGTTTATTAAGAGATTTGAAATTATGGTCTTTTAAATATGACCTAAATTATGGTATTTAGAAATCCCAGTATTATAATAATAATAATAATGACTATTTTACGAGATAACTCATTTAGCTTAAATTAATCTACTATGAGGTCCTCAACATATATATATACATATACAAATGAAATGCAATCAAACAAATTGGAACTATAAGTGAAAATTGCACATTGGAATTATATAGTAATGTTAAAGCTGAAAAGTAGAGAAACTATATATAATATGTTATGGAATATGATGATATATGAAATTGTCTAGCAGAGTAGGATAGGGGAATGAGACAAATAATGACAATAAATCTAAGTAGCAATTCCATCTGGTCTCGACAGGGATTAAACTAAAGTTATAAGAATTTGTTTCGCAATCGAGCTAAAATAAATGTATAATATTATATAATATGCTATGGAATGAGATGATATTTTCTTTCAATTAAACACAAAAAATACAAATTTTAATATCATTACAATGCATGAACATAAAGTGTATGAGGGGGAAGGGAGGAGGGGGTACATACACGTACTATGTGTGGATAAAGCAATCCAATGTTGGATAGATGTTCAAACCTCAATCCTAAAAGCTGATCAAATTATCGTTAAAGCCCAAGTATGTGCTTACTAACAATGTGCTGCACACCTAGACATTGTAAGGTGCAGATGATAGTTTGATTGTGCTGCACACCTAGACATTGTAAGGTGCAGATGATAGTTTGATTGTGCTGCACACCTAGACATTGTAAGGAGCAGATGATAGTTTGATTGTGCTGCACACCTAGACATTGTAAGGAGCAGATGATAGTTTGATTGTGCTGCACACCTAGACATTGTAAGGTGCAGATGATAGTTTGATTGTGCTGCACACCTAGACATTGTAAGGTGCAGATGATAGTTTGATTGTGCTGCACACCTAGACATTGTAAGGTGCAGATGATAGTTTGATTGTGCTGCACACCTAGACATTGTAAGGAGCAGATGATAGTTTGATTGTGCTGCACACCTAGACATTGTAAGGAGCAGATGATAGTATTGATTGTGCTGCACACCTAGACATTGTAAGGAGCAGATGATAGTTTGATTGTGCTGCACACCTAGACATTGTAAGGTGCAGATGATAGTTTGATTGTGCTGCACACCTAGACATTGTAAGGAGCAGATGATAGTTTGATTGTGCTGCACACCTAGACATTGTAAGGAGCAGATGATAGTTTGATTGTGCTGCACACCTAGACATTGTAAGGTGCAGATGATAGTTTGAATGTGCTGCACACCTAGACATTGTAAGGTGCAGATGATAGTTTGAATGTGCTGCACACCTAGACATTGTAAGGTGCAGATGATAGTTTGAATGTGCTGCACACCTAGACATTGTAAGGTGCAGATGATAGTTTGAATGTGCTGCACACCTAGACATTGTAAGGTGCAGATGATAGTTTGAATGTGCTGCACACCTAGACATTGTAAGGTGCAGATGATAGTTTGAATGTGCTGCACACCTAGACATTGTAAGGTGCAGATGATAGTTTGAATGTGCTGCACACCTAGACATTGTAAGGTGCAGATGATAGTTTGAATGTGCTGCACACCTAGACATTGTAAGGTGCAGATGATAGTTTGAATGTGCTGCACACCTAGACATTGTAAGGTGCAGATGATAGTTTGAATGTGCTGCACACCTAGACATTGTAAGGTGCAGATGATAGTTTGAATGTGCTGCACACCTAGACATTGTAAGGTGCAGATGATAGTTTGAATGTGCTGCACACCTAGACATTGTAAGGTGCAGATGATAGTTTGAATGTGCTGCACACCTAGACATTGTAAGGTGCAGATGATAGTTTGAATGTGCTCTTATATTTGCATTTTTCAATAATATATTATTATGGTAAAAAGCAAAATTGGGGAAATATGACCACAAACGAACCGCCTAATGTGAAATTACCATTTGTAAGTTACCTCCCGTTATGGATATTTGTAAACAAAATCATCAATACCTCTGTAAATGGTGGTTTACTAAAGGTAACACTAGGATAAATTTGCATATTCATTCTAGAATTCTTTATCCAACTGAAGTCGTGGAAGTCGTGATGCGCAGTGGTAGCGCGTTCGCTAC
Organism: Archivesica marissinica; assembly: GCA_014843695.1. Taxonomy (NCBI): domain Eukaryota; kingdom Metazoa; phylum Mollusca; class Bivalvia; order Venerida; family Vesicomyidae; genus Archivesica; species Archivesica marissinica. Next base: position 35,938,944 of record CM026403.1, read on the forward strand.
AAGGTGAGAAAGGCCCGGAGTTCAAACCCCGCAAGGCAATTAAATTCCACGTTGCCTCTTCTCTCTCCCTCGTGGCGATGAATTCCACCAGGAACGAGGGCTCGAGAGTGATTAACATATGAACTTGTTTCGCAATCGAGCTAAATAAATTTGCATAAACTAATCCAACGGAAGAACAAAAACATTAAGGACTGCAAATTGACGACAGTTGTTATAATTTTCGAGAACGACAGTGATTAATTTTCATAATATTTTTTATAATAATTTTTTATAATAATTTTTTTAATACTTATTATAATTCGTTGTCCAACAACCCACGGTGATTGTTGGGCGAGTGTGTGTTTTACGTTTATTTATCGTCGCTACCGGTTGGCCATATGAGCGACGCCTCCTGAAGATATTAGTCATTTTAGATTTTTGGAGGATTGTGCAATGATACAGACAGCGTCTCCTCTGGTTCTTTTACGTGCACGGTGTACAGCACTGACACGAGACCTCGGTTTAACGTCCCATCTGAAAGACTGTTAATTTTATTAGGGTCAGTCGGTGGATCGAACCTGCGATCCATGGGTTACCAGTTCAGAGTGTTACCACTGGGCTACAGATTCGCTAGTATTTTTGCCGAGAATCGGCACTGTGTATTATATTGTTAATTGTGTAAGTCGTGATAGCGCAGTGGTAGTGCGTTCGCTTCAGGTGCGAACGGGCTGGAGTTCGCGCCCATCTGTAGCCGTTACGATTGTACCCTTAGGCAAGGCACTTTAATTCCACATTGCCTCTTCTCTCTCCCTTGTGGCACTGGATTCCATTAGGAATGAGGTCGTGGGAGCGATTAATCTAGCTTTGTAATGCGAGTAACTTGTTTCGGAATCGAACTAAAATAATGTTGTATGAACGAAGCTATTGTCAAAGATATATTCCTTTGATACGGAGAAATGGAGTTAGTTTATACAAATGTATTTTAGTTCGATTGTGAAACAATTTCTTTCAACTTATATTAATCACTCTCGAGACGTCATTCCTGATGGAATCCATCGCAACGAGGGAAAGAGAAGAGGCAACGTGGCATTTCAAATGCCTTGCCTAAGGGCACAATCGTAACGGCTCCAGCGGGGCTCGAACTCCGGACCTCTTGAAATGGAGTTACGAAGAGTGCCGAATGAAAAAATGCAGCCCGAGTCAGAATAAGAGAACACGGTTTTTCAACAATGTCAAGTAAATTCAAATGGCAATATGGATGTATTTCATTACTGCAAAGCTCAGTGTGTGGTAGTGATTCTACAACGAATACAATTGTATGATAGCAACAATTACATAAACTGTGATAACCAGATTGAACAGGAATACTGCTTTAAAAGATTAAACTGTAGCTGAAATGAGGCCTGCCTTCCGCGAACAAATATAATATTATATATAATATACACGAATGACCAGTTACGCTTTCATCTGCGCCAACGAGAGTGATTAATATAAGTTGTTAAAACTTGCTTCGCAATCGTTGTAAAATAAATAAAATATAAAAAAAAATAGTGGATGTCGTGATAGCGCAGTTGTAGCGCGTTTGGTTCAGGTGCAAAAGGCCCGGAGTTCGATACCAGCTGTAGCCGATAACAGTGTGCTCGTGTGCAAGGCATTTAAATTGCATTCTATCTCCCTCGTGGCGATCAGCAATGATACTAAGTTGGAAGAACTTGTTTCGCAATCGGGCTAAAATAAATGTGTATAAGCTAAACTAACAAAGATAATACTAAAGAGGATACGTCAATACGAGAGGTTGTAAGTTCGAGCCCCGTCACGAACGCGGTTGAGGTGTCCTTAGGTCCTTACCTAAATCCATATTGCCTTCTCTCTCTCTTCCTCGTGGCTATGGATTCCACCAGGGCAGCTGGTCTCTAGAGTGAGCAATCTAACGTTGTAAAAACGTGTTCCACAATCGAGCTAAACTAAATTTGGGTAAACCAACATGAATACGTATATTCCGAATTTAATGCCGATGAGCATGTGGTAAGCCTCTACACCAACCATCATTGTGTCTAGGACAGTTGTATGAATTGAGTAATGGTTTCAACACTGACATTGTAAGCATTTCCCCTTGGGAGCTGCTGCATTTCCTTCTTCGTTCCAATTGCTTATATACAGTCAGTCCTGTGTTAGTGGCTACCTCTATTAAACAGCCAACCAGCATTAAGCAGCCAGCTTCCAGATTCCCAATATCTTGTTTTATATATATACAGTTGCTCGTTATTAAGCAACCATCTGTGCTAAGCAGTCATTTTCTGTGAGTCCCTTGGCTGGCTGCTTAAAGACAGGTTTGATTGTATTTGGGTCGTGGGGTTAGTGCAGCATGTAGCGTGCTCGCGCTCATCACCAATTCAGCCCACGTTCGATCCACGTACCGAGAAGTATGTGAGATGGTACAGCGGTCGCCAAATCACACAGGTGGGTTTTCTCCAAGTACTCCAGTCCCCCCCCCCCCACACACACACGATTAATGACCGCATATTCGTACGCGCCAGTGAGAGTGATACATATCAGTTGTTAACGCTTCGTCGCAAGCATTGTGAAATAAATAAAAGTTTATACTTTAAAAATAATTAATGTCCCCCATTTAAAACGAGAGGTCCACCATGTGCCTCTGGAGTATAATATTTCAAATTGAAATTAATAGTTTAGAAAATATTACAACGCTGTCATATCGTAACTGCATTAAGTAGTTAGTTTATACACATTTATTTTAGCTCGATTGCGAAACAAGTTCTTTCAACTTATATTAATCACTCTCGATACCTCATTTCTGATGCAATCCATCGCCATAAAGGAGAGGGAAGATGCAACGTGGAATTTAAATGCCTTGCCTGATGATGATTGAGCTTATTTACCCTCGCCGCCGGCGAACTATATGGGCGAGCAGATGCCTTGCCTAAGGGCACAATCATATTAAGTACCTTGCTATAGGAGACGACCTCTCTAAGTTATAGCTTTCGGTTCTAATCCGTTTTCATTCATGTATCTAAATATAATGTAACATGTATATTTGCATATCTTGTATTGTTTGAAATAAATGTTTATACTAAAGCAAAATAAAAGTATAAACTTTTTAAACAAGCTTTAACAACATATGTAAATCGTACTGTGGGATGAAGTTAGCAGTGAGCAGTGTACTGCAAGTGTACTGCTGTACTGCTGGCAGTGAACAGTGTACTGCTGTACTGCTAGCAGTGAGCAGTGAGTAGTGTACTGCCAGTGTACTGCTGTACTGCTGGCAGTGAACAGTGTACTGCTGTACTGCTAGCAGTGAGCAGTGTACTGCCAGTGTACTGCTGTACTGCTAGCAGTGAGCAGTGAGTAGTGTACTGCCAGTGTACTGCTGTACTGCTAGCAGTGAGCAGTGAGTAGTGTACTGCCAGTGTACTGCTGTACTGCTGGCAGTGAACAGTGTACTGCTGTACTGCTGGCAGTGAACAGTGTACTGCTGTACTGCTAGCAGTGAGCAGTGAGTAGTGTAATCCAGCAGTGAGTTATGTATTCTAGTAGTGAATGATGTGTATATGCCAAATTTCACAAAACGAGCAAATGTACTCTCAACATCATACTAGAGTGAGGGAGAGAGAGAGAGAAAAAACGTGACAAAATTATTGTCGAGTTATCCCATGCTGACAAATAATGGTGTTAGCATTATGTAATGGCCATTTCATGATAAAAATATGTGTTGGTTTTATTATAAGCAATAAATCTTGTCCATTGCATAATGTTTTGTACTTAGTAATGTCGTCAGAGGTCAGACTGTAAGTAAAACGCCTACATGCAACCGCGATGGTTCAACATCCATTTGAAAAAATGACATTTATTAGTTAAGATTCCAGCATGCAATCAGAACATCTCACCGTGGGCAGATTCTTGGTAGGGTGTTAGTCAACGCCTAATGAGAAACATTAGTCAGTTACTGCCCCTGAATACTCATAATAGTATATTGGTCCTCTTAATTATTTTCCTCTGTTTTTATCGTTGTTTGCTTTGCACCACATGTGTTCCATTCTCATCCGCACTCTCGTCTTATAATTATGAAATTATTAAATCTCGACAGATATCCTTTAGCATGTCCAATGCATACCTTACTGTAAAATTTGGTTCAATTAATTAACATGATTTTGATAACATTACATGTATCCTAACGTAACATATGTTTAGACGACAACAGTAAAAACAAAGGATTCCAACTAAAAGGACCAATATACATTTAGGGATAAATCTGACTTTATCCATCAAGGGAGGTAAAAGAAAAACCATTAATGTCTCTCATTTAGTAGAACAAATATATACGCATAGGACAATTATGTGTAGAACGTAACGTATAAAGAACCATATAACAACACTCAAATGTGCACACGCATGGTTGGTTATACAGGGAAATGATTAAACAGAATAACAAATATACAAATCATAACGAAGCAATCTACAATGTGGCCTCAATTAATTTTAAAACTTTTAACAAGTTTAAACTTTATTTATTTTACAACGATTACGAAGCAAGTTCTAACAAACTTATATTAATTACTCTTGTTGGCGCGGATGAAAGCGTATATGTTGTAATTCGTATGGGAGGAAACCGGAATACCCGGAGAAAACTAACCTGTCCGATCTGGCGACCATCATACCATCTCAACTTATATTAATCACTCTCGTTGGCGCGGATGAAAGCGTATATGTGGTCATTCGTGTGGGAGGAAACCGGAATACCCGGAGAAAACCCACCTGTCCGATCTGGCGACCATCGTACCATCTCAACTTATATTAATCACTCTCGTTGGCGCGGATGAAAGCGCATATGTGGTCATTCGTGTGGGAGGAAACCGGAGTACCCGGAGAAAACCTACCTGTCCGATATGGCGACCATCGTACCATCTCAACTTATATTAATCACTCTCGTTGGCGCGGATGAAAGCGTATATGTGGTCATTCGTGTGGGAGGAAACCGGAATACCCGGAGAAAACCCACCTGTCCGATCTGGCGACACTCGTACCATCTCAACTTATATTAATCACTCTCGTTGGCGCGGATGAAAGCGTATATGTGGTCATTCGTGTGGGAGGAAACCGGAGTACCCAGAGAAAACCAACCTGTCCGATCTGGCGACCACCGTACCATCTTACAAACATTTGATATCACAAAACACGAACAGACTGATGTGGGTTAAAACATGACCTCACACACAACACATGATGTTCAACAATCTGTCAGACAATGTAAGAGGCATGTAATTTTCTATTTCATAACCATGATACTTACTCGTTTATCATTAACGTACCTCAAGCGACCACGAGTTCATAGCTCATATACAGTCTACATTCGTTATGTCGAATTCCGTCGGACCGAACAAAATACTTCGACATAACCGAAGTTTGACTTAACGAAATTCTATATAAACGTAGCCAGTTATATGTAAAATGATAGTGTCTGAAACGGGACTTGGATCCGACTTCGAGATAACGGGAGAATTCGACATAACCGACTTTGACATAACGGATGTAAACTGTATTTCAATTTGTATGCTGCTGTACAATTAAGACTGTCGATTTAGCGTATTTACTAATATATCACAGCAGTATTCTTCCATGTTAAAGTTTAAACTTTATTTATTTTACAACGATTGCGAAGCAAATTTTAACAACTTATATTAATCACTCTCGTTGGCGCGGATGAAAGCGTATATGTGGTCATTCGTGTGGGAGAAAACCGGAGTACCCGGAGAAAACCCACCTGTCTGATCTGGCGACCACCGTACCATCTCTTCCACGTTAGAGATATGTACTCCGAACACCTCGCACAACATCAACAAAGGGTGGAAGTCGTGATAGCGCTGTGGATGAGCGTTCGCTTCAGGTGCGAAAGGTCCGGAGTTCGAGCCCCGCTGTTCGAGCCCCTTAGGCAATGCATTTAAATTCCACATTGCCTCTTCTCTCTCCCTCGTGGCGATGGATTCCATCAGGAATGAGGTCTCGAGAGTGATTAATATAAGTTGAAAGAACTTGTTTCGCAATCGAGCTAAAATAAATTTGTATAAACTAACAAAGGGGGCATGCAGTAAGAAATGAACTGTTCCATAGTATAACCAAGATCAAAACATGGTTTACGTGGAATATCCGTTTGCAATGGTCTCTTTTTTTTGTTCAAAACAATTTCTCCATTCTTTTTAGCTTAATCATATTTTATTGCAATTCAAAAGTATAGAATGATACAATAGTAAAAGTATATATGTCGTGCATAGAATGATACAATAGTAAAAGTATATATGTCGTGCATAGAATGATACAATAGTAAAAGTATATATGTCGTGCATAGAATGATACAATAGTAAAAGTATATATGTCGTGCATAGAATGATACAATAGTAAAAGTATATATGTCGTGCATAGAATGATACAATAGTAAAAGTATATATGTCGTGCATAGAATGATACAATAGTAAAAGTATATATGTCGTGCATAGAATGATACAATAGTAAAAGTATATATGTCGTGCATAGAATGATACAATAGTAAAAGTATATATGTCGTGTATAGAATGATACAATAGTAAAAGTATATATGTCGTGCATAGAATGATACAATAGTAAAAGTATATATGTCGTGCATAGAATGATACAATAGTAAAAGTATATATGTCGTGCATAGAATGATACAATAGTAAAAGTATATATGTCGTGCATAGAATGATACAATAGTATGAAAATAAAGACGGTTTGGGCTGCAAGTTTTGATAACATTAGACAACAGCACACACCGATTATTGTTGAGGGCAGGACGTATGTATGCAACTTATTAAGACAATGCAAGACAAAATGTTGTTTGAGTTTGTATGACATGGGACAATGTCATGAGAGCTCTGGACCGACTGATCAAGCACGGGTACAGTACAGCACGTGTATAGTACAGCACGGGTACAGTACAGCACGGGTACAGTACAGCACGGGTACAGTACAGCACGTGTATAGTACAGCACGGGTACAGTACAGCACGTGTATAGTACAGCACGGGTACAGTACAGCACGGGTACAGTACAACACTGGTACAGTACAGCACGTGCACGGGTACAGTACAGCACGGGTACAGTACAGCACGGGTACAGTACAGCTCGGGTACAGTACATCACGGCTATAGTACAGCACGGGTACAGTACAGCACGGGCACAGTACAGCACGGGTACAGTACAACACGGGTATAATACAGCACGGGTACAGTACAGCACGGGTACAGTACAACACGGGTATAATACAGCACGGGTACAGTACAGCACGGGTACAGTACAGCATGGGTACAGTACAACACGGGTACAGTACAACACGGGTATAATACAGCACGGGTACAGTACAGCACGGGTACAGTACAGCATGGGTACAGTACAACACGGGTACAGTACAACACGGGTATAATACAGCACGGGTACAGTACAGCACGGGTATAGTACAGCACGGGTACAGTACAGCATGGGTACAGTACAACACGGGTACAGTACAACACGGGTATAATACAGCACGGGTACAGTACAGCACGGGTACAGTACAGCACGGGTACAGTACAACACGGGTATAATACAGCACGGGTACAGTACAGCACGGGTACAGTACATCACGTGTACAGTACAGCACGGGTACAGTACAGCACGGGTACAGTACATTATATAGACGAGGTGAAGTACAGCAGGAGTTCTACAGTATATCACTTGTATTCACATACATCCCAGTTGGAGCAGACTTGCCAGCGGTTCCCTAACAGAATCACATATAAAGCACACTACAGTATATAGCAACGGTAGATTTGTCCCTTGTTTATAGGAACAAAATATCAAGTAATGTTAGGATATGTATTAAACGGCTACGGCTGTTGAATTTTGCCCCCACCCCCGTAAAAAGAGTATTTATCTACGAAATATGCACAACGTTTAACAATTTTACATTGGTATTGAATACAGCGATTGGGCAGTGATTTGTAGTGCTAAAAACAGCCATACAGGAAATATAGTGTTGATAGCTGGAGGATGATTTTCAGTGCCATTGAAATACTGACGGTATTATACAGGGAGGCATTTTGTAAAGCCATCAACCAAATAACAGACAATGTGACAAAAGAACACACACACACATAATTATAGCATTTTAGTTGGTCATGTTAGCATTGAAATAATATGAGTCTTGTCGTTGTTTATCTGCGAATAAACCACGTGTTAGGATTATGATGCGTAGGAATTAACCATGCAGACAGTAGACCTACGTGATTAATTCATACGCATTAGAACGACAATCAGTGGTTTATTCGTCGATAAACAACGACAATATATTATTTGAAAATCATTTAAAAAGCGCACCACGCAACATTACAGAGTTACACGATGCTACAACATACAGTGACTGGAAAAAAAGCTAAGCATAATTTTTATATGAGCTGGTGTATTGTATAATTGGCTACAAAAATATAAGAGCCACAGCAGGCCCTGTATACTGTGAGACATGCTCTCCCAGGTTTATGGTCAGGACGGTGTGTCATATTGCTAATGGAAACAAAAAATAATGGAAAAGCAACACTGTCATTTTGCAATTAGATATGTAATCTTAAATTAACTCGTTGAATTTTGAAGTATTTCTAAATGGCTTTGTAACTGAGCTCCGTAGAACTGTTAACAAATGTGATGTCACCGCTTGTAGAACATGCATTATTAAGTAGGTAGATTGCATACAGAATGATGTATCTAGTCACGTGTGTATGTATTGCTTCATCCCACACAGTCGGAGCTAATTGTTTTAAACCGCAACATTCATTTATATTGAAATATGTGTGCCCTGGACGCTATTTTTTAAATTTAATAAAGGTAAAAATATACGAAAGTTGACTTTTGATAATGTCATCTGACTTAATTATATACAGTCAAACCTGTGTTAGTGGTCACCTCTATTATACAGTCAAACCTGTGTTAGTGGTCACCTCTATTATACAGTCAAACCTGTGTTAGTGGTCACCTCTATTATACAGTCAAACCTGTGTTAGTGGTCACCTCTATTATACAGTCAAACCTGTGTTAGTGGTCACCTCTATTATACAGTCAAACGTGTGTTAGTGGTCACCTCTATTATACAGTCAAACCTGTGTTAGTGGTCACCTCTATTATACAGTCAAACCTGTGTTAGTGGTCACCTCTATTATACAGTCAAACCTGTGTTAGTGGTCACCTCTATTATACAGTCAAACCTGTGTTAGTGGTCACCTCTATTATACAGTCAAACCTGTGTTAGTGGTCACCTCTATTATACAGTCAAACCTGTGTTAGTGGTCACCTCTATTATACAGTCAACCTGTGTTAGTGGTCACCTCTATTATACAGTCAAACCTGTGTTAGTGGTCACCTCTATTATACAGTCAAACCTGTGTTAGTGGTCACCTCTATTATACAGTCAAACCTGTGTTAGTGGTCACCTCTATTATACAGTCAAACCTGTGTTAGTGGTCACCTCTATTATACAGTCAAACCTGTGTTAGTGGTCACCTCTATTATACAGTCAAACCTGTGTTAGTGGTCACCTCTATTATACAGTCAAACCTGTGTTAGTGGTCACCTCTATTATACAGTCAAACCTGTGTTAGTGGTCACCTCTATTATACAGTCAAACCTGTATTAGTGGTCACCTCTATTATACAGTCAAACCTGTATTAGTGGTCACCTCTATTATACAGTCAAACCTGTGTTAGTGGTCACCTCTATTATACAGTCAAACCTGTATTAGTGGTCACCTCTATTATACAGTCAAACCTGTGTTAGTGGTCACCTCTATTATACAGTCAAACCTGTATTAGTGGTCACCTCTATTATACAGTCAAACCTGTGTTAGTGGTCACCTCTATTATACAGTCAAACCTGTGTTAGTGGTCACCTCTATTATACAGTCAAACCTGTAATAGTGGTCACCTCTATTATACAGTCAAACCTGTGTTAGTGGTCACCTCTATTATACAGTCAAACCTGTATTAGTGGTCACCTCTATTATACAGTCAAACCTGTATTAGTGGTCATCTCTATTATACAGTCAAACCTGTGTTAGTGGTCACCTCTATTATACAGTCAAACCTGTATTAGTGGTCACCTCTATTATACAGTCAAACCTGTGTTAGTGGTCACCTCTATTATACAGTCAAACCTGTATTAGTGGTCACCTCTATTATACAGTCAAACCTGTGTTAGTGGTCACCTCTATTACACAGTCAAACCTGTGTTAGTGGTCACCTCTATTAAGCAGCCAACCTGTATTAAGCAGCCAGTTTCCATATTCCCAATATGTTGTTTTTTATACATTTTACCTCTATTAAGCAGCCACCTGTGTTAAGCAGCCAGTTTCCAGATTCCCAATATGTTGTTGTTTTATACATTTAACCTCTATTAAGCAGCCACCTGTGTTAAGCAACCACTTTCTGTGACTCCCTTGGCTGGCTGCTTAAGACAGGTTTGACTGTATTATAAAGAGCCCCTGTGGTGAAATGAATACGCCGTGTGCACCGCATATCAGATGCTCTGTGAGACCAAGCACTGCCAGAACCTGGGGGTATACACCCGGGGGTGCACTTTTACAACACACTTATATCCATCATGTCCCCTTCTTCTCCCTCCAAAAATCCTAAACCCGGATCACCTCAAAAATCGAATTGTTTCGTCCTTGACCCCATCCACACACTTCTACCAACATTCATTAAAATCCACCCATAACATACGAGATAAACGGAAATAAAATCAAAAAAGACCTACTGAAGGTAATTAGGCCTGCAGAGAAGGCTACACCTGTGTTTCAAGAAATTGTTTCGTTACGTAGCTGAAAGACAATAAGCGATATCGGTCAGTTACTGCCCCTGGATCCTCATAAGTGGTTACCTTTGCACAGCATGCTATCCATTTTCATACACGTTCTCATCTTATAATTATTAAATTACTATATCTCGACAGATATCCTACAGTATATCCAATGGGTACACATTTGTTATCAATTAAGTAACATGATTTTGATAAAATCACATTTATCATACCGCAACATTTGGAACAACAAAGGATTCCATCTGAATTGACCGCTATGCATTTTGGGATAATTCGGACTTTTTCTATCAAGATGGATAATAGTCAATCGTTTCCATCGAGGTATAAATTACACTAGGCTTGTTTTAAGGTTAGCGTGGATGCCGAAACCCGCGATTGATTCGTTAACTAGAAAAGTCAGCCATGAAACGAGATCAAATATTTTGGCAAAGTAATTCATGCTGGATTTTAAGTCAATTTCACAAAGCGCCTCATAAGCAATTACATATAATAATTAGTGTCAGACTGGTTCACTATCTATGAACGATTGTTTGTATAATTCCAGATTGGTTTACTATCTATGCACGATTGTTTGTATAATACTAGACTGGTTCACTATCTATGTCGATTGTTTGTATAATACTAGACTGGTTCACTATCTATGAACGATTGTTTGTATAATTCTAGATTGGTTCACTATCTATGCACGATAGTTTGTATAATTCTAGATTGGTTCACTATCTATGCATGATAGTTTGTATAATTCTAGATTGGTTCACTATCTATGAACGAGTGTTTGTATCATTCCAGACTGGTTCACTATCTATGAACGAGTGTTTGTATAATTCTAGATTGGTTCACTACCTATGAACGATTGTTTGTATAATTCCAGACTGGTTCACTATATATGAACGAGTGTTTGTATAATTCTAGACTGGTTCACTATCTGTGAACGAGTGTTTGTATAATTCCAGACTGGTTCACTATCTGTGAACGAGTGTTTGTATAATTCCAGACTGGTTCACTATCTATGAACGATTGTTTGTATAATTCTAGACTGGTTCCCTATATATGAACGAGTGTTTGTATAATTCTAGACTGGTTCGTTATCTATGAACGATTGTCTGTATCATTCAAATTTCCTTAGACATTATATCAGGAAAACATAGTGATATATTTTATTCTTTATTTCAGTCTCATCAATGTACAGCATATAACACACATAGAATATAGTTTACATATTAAAAAGTACATTGCCACTCAATTCAGAGTTACAAGAGACTATGCATATATACATCATTCATCTATAACATATTGCACTACTATAGTATATACATGTACATGTGATAACTACATGTGTGAGATAAAGCTGAAAAGCAGTCGCTAATTGAAATTTAAAATCTTATTAAGATGTAATGGAATGAAAAATACTGAACGCAAAATAAGCACTACTGCGCAAACTAAAAAATGTTTTAAAAGATCAAATACCAATTCCAATTAGATTGGGATTAGCCTAATTAGCAAATGCTTTTCAGTTGTAATAAAATGTGAAGACGACATATAAAACACTCAATAGACATTATTTACATAGATAAGAGGTACGTCGTTGTAAAATACTAAAACAGGTTTTGGCAGCTAATCTAATAATGGGTGCATTTGTGAATATGAACTTAAGTTGTTCTTGACTAGACATATTAACAAAACCAGGTTGTATAAGTTGAGCTTTATCAAATAATATGTTTCTTAAATCATCATAAAGGTTACATTCAAGGATAACATGTGACTCATCTTCAATTGTGTTACAGAATGTACATGTTCTGTCTTCTACTGGTAAGTTTTCGTATCTGCCAGTTTCAAGCCTTATAGGTGCTACGCCACATCTAAATTTACTAAATGCAGCCCGATGCGATCTAGACATAATAATTTTACAATAGTTTTCAGTTAAATAGTGTTGTTTAAATGTACAGTAAGTCCTTAGCTTATTCCTACCTCTCCCTGAAGTACTATCTGGTCTACTGATCGACTGAAGCCATTCCAGTTTATATTTAGACATAAATACATTTTCAACCTTCGAAACAATAGTATGTTTAGGTATGACATTATCCAGACTACAATATTGATATAATTCAACTTCGGTAAGTGTTTTTCGAACATTATAAAACCAATTGCGACATTTCATGTTTGCTAAGGAGTTTGCCCAGACTGCCGTTCCTCGATTGATTCTGTTCGAATTCATATGAGATATACGAGACCAAAGACGGGCAATAGATTTTAACTGACGAACATATGGCGGTAACCAAGCCATTTCACCGGCAACGGCTGCGTTTGGAGTGTATTTGCCAACTCATAGAAAGAACCGCATGGCACGATTTTGAACAGCATTGATGCAAGAGTAGTGCTTGTATCCCCAAATTGCTGCACCGTAATCAATAACGGGCCAAAAAATGGAGTCGTATAGTTTGGTAAATACATTATATGGAATGCCACCAGCGGATTTACATTTAGCTATAAGAAGACCGAGCGCGCGACTAGCACTCTGAGCAACCATTTTAGCAGTTATATTATAATCTAGATGTTCATGCAACACAATACCAAGATATAAATATCTATCAACTATTTGTAGCTCGACAGCTCCACATGTAAACGAGATATTTGTTACCGGAGTAGATTCCTGGCGAAAATGAACTATTTTACTTTTGTCACTATTAATACACATGTCATTTAAATTGCACCAGTCTTTCAAAGCACTTAATAATACCTGCAGGTCATTTGGGTTTTCAGCTAAAAGTACAATGTCATCTGCATATAATAATAAACAAATGGTATCATCACCGTAGGCGACACCTACTCCAAGAGATTTCAGATACAAAGCTAAGTCATTTATATACAGATTAAATAGCAATGGAGAAAGAATACATCCCTGGCGTAAACCGCAATTAACATCAAACCAATCTGTGTCAAATTGATTTACCCTTACACAAGATGACACGGATGAGTAAAGTGATTTAATTGCCACGAACATTTTACCAGTAATGCCATTATCAACAAGTCTTTTCCATAATTTATCCCGGTTAACTTTACGAAAATCAATAAAAGCGGAAAATGTGGCAAGTTTACGTTTTTTCCTAGTTTCAATGATACTAGTCAATGAAGAAACATGGTCTAAGGTATTGCGTTTTTTGCGAAAACCATTTTGCTCATCCGTAATTTTCACATTCGATTCTGTCCATGCACTAAGACGTTCGTTCAAAATGCTACAGTATACTTTATACATTGAAGAAGCTAAAGCAATTCCCCTATAAGACAAAGGATCTCTGGGATCAGATTTAGACGATTTTGGAATTGGATTGATGATACATTTCCCCCATATAGATGGAATTGTACCGTTATTAAAACATATGTTAAACAATGCATGCAAAAACAAAACAGAAGTATCATTTTTTAGTGACGAATTCCCGGTGCAGTCTACCTGTCAATATTATGCAATACTGTATAATTTCGTCATTAATTAGGTGCCAACTCTATAAATAGTCGACGACTCATGGTGGGAATATGTATTATGTATTCATAGAAGGTAATTGTCAGATGCAAATATATCAATACAAGCTATCACGATAGGCGTAGTGCAGGATCCCAGAAGGTTTTGTCGTCGTCTGGAAGGACAAAAATCAATACGTTTATAAAGTTGTATGCTAATATTGACGACACGTTAACACGCAGACTGTGCATGATTGACAAGTGCAAGTGGAGTTCTCATACTGACGTGACTCCCTCTCACATACTGTGCATGATTGACAAGTGCAAGGGGAGTTCTCATACTGACGTGACTCCCTCTCACATACTGTGCATGATTGACAAGTGCAAGGGGAGTTCTCATACTGACGTGACTCCCTCTCATACACTGTGCATGATTGACAAGTGCAAGGGGAGTTCTCATACTGACGTGACTCCCTCTCACATACTGTGCATGATTGACAAGTGCAAGGGGAGTTCTCATACTGACGTGACTCCCTCTCACATACTGTGCATGATTGACAAGTGCAAGGGGAGTTCTCATACTGACGTGACTCCCTCTCACACACTGTGCATGATTGACAAGTGCAAGGGGAGTTCTCATACTGACGTTACTCCCTCTCACATACTGTGCATGATTGACAAGTGCAAGGGGAGTTCTCATACTGACGTGACTCCCTCTCACACACTGTGCATGATTGACAAGTGCAAGGGGAGTTCTCATACTGACGTGACTCCCTCTCATACACTGTGCATGATTGACAAGTGCAAGGGGAGTTCTCATACTGACGTGACTCCCTCGCACATACTGTGCATGATTGACAAGTGCAAGGGGAGTTCTCATACTGACGTGACTCCCTCTCACATACTATGCATGATTGACAAGTGCAAGGGGAGTTCTCATACTGACGTGACTCCCTCTCACACACTGTGCATGATTGACCAGTGCAAGGGGAGTTCTCATACTGACGTGACTCCCTCGCACATACTATGCATGATTGACAAGTGCAAGGGGAGTTCTCATACTGACGTGACTCCCTCTCACATACTGTGCATGATTGACAAGTGCAAGGGGAGTTCTCATACTGACGTGACTCCCTCTCACATACTGTGCATGATTGACAAGTGCAAGGGGAGTTCTCATACTGACGTGACTCCCTCTCACACAATGTGCATGATTGACAAGTGCAAGGGGAGTTCTCATACTGACGTGACTCCCTCTCACATACTGTGCATGATTGACAAGTGCAAGGGGAGTTCCCATACTGACGTGACTCCCTCTCACACACTGTGCATGATTGACCAGTGCAAGGGGAATTCTCATGCTGACGTGACTCCCTCTCACACACTGTGCATGATTGACCAGTGCAAGGGGAGTTCCCATACTGACGTGACTCCCACCTATACAATGTGAATGATTGACCAGTACACGGGGAGTTCCCATACTGACGTGACTCCCACCCACACACTGTACAAGATTGACCAGTAACAAATGAATTCTCAAACACGTTGAACATAGTTATTTGAATGAGACACGCTACTTGCCCAAGGTACACCGGTCACTTTGATGACGAGAAAGGTGAGATAAACAAAAACTAAAAACACACCTCAGTGACGTCCATAAGGCAACCGTTGACAGCAATTTAATGCACGACAATATAGAGGTCAACTCAACACACCGAACTCAATAACTTTACAATATCGTTTCCTAATGTTGGCAAAACATGTGGAGGAAAAGGGCATATTTTCTTGTCAATTCTCGTATATTAATAATACAACAACTGCACTTTGAGCGATGGATGTGTCAGTTTTATGGATACGTATCAAAGATTAAAGCCATTTAAATGTGAAAAGGGTTACGTATACGTACATTTTCATGTTCAATTGGAAACAAACATTCACCATTATGATAGATTGTGAAGTATTTACAGCTGTATAGACATTACAATTAATAATACATAATCTTAATTTGTTACGTATTTCAGTTTTATTGCGTAATTATGCAAATAACAGACATTGTTGTAACATACACGGTTATATGCTATATTGAAACTGTGTTTCAGCTTAGGTTTGATTATGGTTTGCACCTTGGACTGGGAATCCAGGGGTCCGCAGGTCCAATCCCCCGTCTGCCTCTAATAAATATTAACAGTGATTCATATAGTGTCGGTGTTATTCATACGGCTTGTAACAAGTCGTCGTCACGTTTAACAAAGGGCGACGATGAATAGACGGACGCAATAACAAAAATGAAGTTGTGATAGCAGAGTAGTAGAGCGTTCGCTTCAGGTGCGAAAGCCCGGAGTTCGAGACCCGCTGTAGCCGTTACGATTGTGCCCTTATGCATGGTATTTAAATTCCACGTTTCCTCTTCTCTCTCCCTCGTGGATCCAACGTGTTAACCACTCGACTACTGGCCGTCTACATGATTAAAATGCGCATAACGTTTCATTTTATTTTGTCTGACCCATAGATACCTTGTCAGGAGTTACCATGGAGTTACTATGGAGTTACCATGGAGTAACCATGGAGTTACTATGGAGTTACCATGGAGTAACCATGGAGTTACTATGGAGTTACCATGGAGTTACTATGGAGTTACCATGGAGTTACCATGGAGTTACCATGGAGTTACTATGGAGTTACCATGGAGTAACCATGGAGTTACTATGGAGTTACCATGGAGTTACTATGGAGTTACCATGGAGTTACCATGGAGTTACTATGGAGTTACCATGGAGTAACCATGGAGTTACTATGGAGTTACCATGGAGTAACCATGGAGTTACTATGGAGTTACCATGGAGTTACTATGGAGTTACCATGGAGTTACTATGGAGTTACCATGGAGTAACCATGGAGTAACCATGGAGTTACTATGGACTTCTGGAATAGTGATGACTAGAATTATTTGATCTTGTAATGGCTACCTCCGTGTTACAGGTATCGTTGTCTCATATTGCCTGTGGTTGATTGATATTGCCATTGCTATAGTTACTAGATTCTGGGAATTGTTGTCTTTAAACGGATTTTATAAATATCTTGAAAATACCCCTATAAGTCATACATGCACATTGTTGGATAGATTTATTATCATTAATAAGTATTTGCCCTTTTCTCTCTGTCAGTCGTTTGGTGTCATCTACCACTTACCTCTATAATTTAACCCATTCAACACCACGTATCTGACATGGACTGGTCCATGATATTTTTAGACCAATAAATTAATAAAAATTACATTTGGATCAGTTCATTTATCAAAATGGGTAATAGTTATATTACTTGAAATAAGTGCAGATCCTGATGAGACGGCTCGTCACGAGCCGGCTCATCTGGATCAACACGTTTTTGTAAGCCAAGTTAGAGGTCTGTGGTGTTGGAAGGGTTAAACTATAAACTTTATTTATTTTACAATGATTGCGAAGCAAGTTTTAACAACTTATATTAACCACTCTCGTTGGCGCGGGTGAAAGCGTAAATGTGGTCATTCGTGTGGGAGGAAACCGGAGTACCCGGAGAAAACCCACCTGTCCGATCTGGCGATCACCATACCATCTCACATACTTCCCGGTCCGAGGATCGAACCCGAGTTGCATTGGTGAGAAGCGAACGCGCTAACCACTGCGCTAATCGGACAGCCTCTATAATCAGTGTCGATGTAGCGTAGAGATAACTAATGGTTTATGATATGTGCTGTATGGAACATGCCTAGTTTAGATGTACATGTGGGTACTTCATCAAACACCTGATCTAATTGGGTAAATTAAATATGAGAATTGGATAACTATAATCCACGGAGTAGGGATGAAAATAATTTCACAACGAATCAATATATAACCATCTATATATATATATATATATATAATACAAAGAAGTATATGGCATACATATTTCTTTATATCTGACTGGCTTACTGTTACAAGTACAATTACTATAACTATATAATAACAATAAATAATAATAATAATAATAATGTATTATTAATAATAATGAAAAATAATCATTTTTATTGATTTTTCCTCGTCTAAGGGGCATTTCATAATTTTAAGCATTATACCAAGTAAAATGTTTTAAGCCAATGAATAAAATCGATACATATAATTTTATTAATAGTAATAGCCCCAGCGGAGTCCCCCCTCCCCAATCCCTAGGACCCGAGGATCATACACTGTACCTATATCATCGTTATACACATGTATACGTATCTTACACACCGTGATATAAACCCATGTTACTATACATGCTGAACTAAATGTCACTATCGTCCTATCATAAATGGCGATTTTAACATAAATATTCACGGCTAAGAACATAAAAACTTATCTCGAAAACACCTGTCCACAAACTGCAACCTGAATTACGATTTGTTTTGTGTGTTTACGTTTATTTATCGTCGCTACTGGTTGCCCACATGAGCGACGCCTCCTGAAGATATTAGATTAGTCATTTTAGATTGAAGATATTAGTCATTCTAGATTGTTGGAGGACATTCAATGATACAGACAGAGACCCATTCCAGAGTCCTCTCTGATTCTTGTGCGTACATATTGTAAAGCACTGACACGAGACCTCGGTTTAAAGTCTCATCCGAAAGACTCACTTATTATGTTGTGATGAAACACTCAACTTTTATATGTTATCATTATTTAAGGTTCACCTATGCACATTGCACATTATTTAAGGTTCACCTATGCACATTGCACATTATTTATGGTTCACCTATGCACACTGCACATTATTAACACTTGCTATATCTCTCGGCGTTTCTCAGTGGAAACATTTCCAGCGACATATTTCGCTATCTCGTGACAATGCCTCATGTTAAATACAGTGTCTTCTAAAAGGCAATGCGACATATGTGCTGTCTCGTGACAATGCCTCATGTTAAATACAGTGTCTTCTAAAAGGCAATGCGACATATTTCGCTGTCTCGTGACAATGCCTCATGTTATTAAATACAGTGTCTTCTAAAAGGCAATGCGACATATTTGCTGTCTCGTGACAATGCCTCATGTTAAATACAGTGTCTTCTAAAAGGCAATGCGACATATTTCGCTGTCTCGTGAAATGTATCTTGTTGAATACAGTGTCTTCTAAAAGGCAATGCGACATATGTGCTGTCTCGTGACAATGCCTCATGTTAAATACAGTGTCTTCTAAAAGGCAATGCGACATATTTCGCTGTCTCGTGAAACGTATCTTGTTGAATACAGTGTCTTCTAAAAGGCAATGCGACATATGTGCTGTCTCGTGACAATGTCTCTTGTTGACTACAGTGTCTTCTAAAAGGCAATGCGACATATTTCGCTGTCTCGTGACAATGTCTCTTGTTGACTACAGTGTCTTCTAAAAGGCAATGCGACATATTTTGCTGTCTCGTGACAATGTCTCGTGTTGAATACAGTGTCTTCTAAAGGGAATGCGACATATTTGCTGTCTCGTGACAATGTTAGTTTAGTATAGCGTTTTAGTATGGCATAGCGTTTTAGTTTGGTATATAGCGTTTTAGTTTAGTATAGCGTTTTAGTTTGGTATATAGCGTTTTAGTTTGGTATATAGCGTTTTAGTTTGGTATATAGCGTTTTAGTTTTGTATATAGCGTTTTAGTTTGGTATATAGCGTTTTAGTATGGTATAGCGTTTTAGTTTGGTATATAGCGTTTTAGTATGGTATAGCGTTTTAGTTTGGTATATAGCGTTTTAGTTTGGAATAGCGTTTTAGTATGGTATAGCGTTTTAGTATGGTATAGCGTTAAAGTATGGTATAGCGTTTTAGTTTGGTATAGCGTTTTAGTATGGCATAGCGTTTTAGTTTGGTATATAGCGTTTTAGTTTGGTATATAGCGTTTTAGTTTAGAATAACGTTTTAGTATGGCATAGCGTTTTAGTTTGGTATATAGCGTTTTAGTTTGGTATATAGCGTTTTAGTTTGGTATATAGCGTTTTAGTTTGGTATATAGCGTTTTAGTTTGGTATATAGCGTTTTAGTTTGGTATATAGCGTTTTAGTTTGGTATATAGCGTTTTAGTTTGGTATATAGCGTTTTAGTATTGTATAGCGTTTTAGTTTAGTATATAGCGTTTTAGTATGGTATAGCGTTTTAGTTTGGTATATAGCGTTTTAGTTTGGAATAGCGTTTTAGTATGGTATAGCGTTTTAGTTTGGTATAGCGTTTTAGTATGGCATAGCGTTTTAGTTTCGTATATAGCGTTTTACTATGGTATAGCGTTTTAGTATGGCATATAGCGTTTTAGTTTGGTATAGCGTTTTAGTATAGTATAGCGTTTTAGTTTGGTATATAGCGTTTTAGTATCGTATAGCGTTTTAGTATGGTATAGCGTTTTAGTATGGTATTGCGTTTTAGTATGGTATAGCGTTTTAGTATGGTATAGGGAATAGCGTTTTAGTATGGTATATAGCGTTTTAGTATGGTATAGCGTTTTAGTTTGGTATAGCGTTTTAGTATAGTATAGCGTTTTAGTATGGTGTATAGCGTTTTAGTATAGTATAGCGTTTTAGTATAGTATAGCGTTTTAGTATGGTGTATAGCGTTTTAGTATGGTATAGCGTTTTAGTATGACATAGCGTTTTAGTATGGTATAGCGTTTTAGTATGGTATATAGCGTTTTAGTATGGTATATAGCGTTTTAGTTTGGTATATAGCGTTTTAGTATGGTATATAGCGTTTTAGTTTGGTATATAGCGTTTTAGTTTAGTATTAACGTTTTAGTATAGTATAGAGCGTTTTAGTATGGTATATAGCGTTTTAGTATGGTATATAGCGTTTTAGTATGGTATAGCGTTTTAGTATGGTATAGCGTTTTAGTATGATATAGCGTTTTAGTATGGTATAGCGTTTTAGTTTGGTATAGCGTTTTAGTATGGCATAGGGTATAGCGTTTTAGTATGGTATAGCGTTTTAGTTTGGTATAGCGTTTTAGTATGTATATAGCGTTTTAGTTTGGCATAGCGTTTTAGTATGGTATATAGCGTTTTAGTATGGTATATAGCGTTTTAGTATTGTATAGCGTTTTAGTATGGTATAGCGTTTTAGTATGGTATATAGCGTTTTAGTTTGGTATAGCGTTTTAGTTTGGTATATAGCGTTTTAGTATGGTATAGCGTTTTAGTTTGGCATAGCGTTTTAGTTTAGTATAGCGTTTTAGTTTGGTATAGCGTTTTAGTATTGTATAGCGTTTTAGTTTGGTATATAGCGTTTTAGTATGGCATAGCGTTTTAGTTTGGTATATAGCGTTTTAGTATCGTATAGCGTTTTAGTTTGGTATATAGCGTTTTAGTTTGGAATACCGTTTTAGTATGGTATAGCGTTTTAGTATGGTATAGCGTTAAAGTATGGTATAGCGTTTTAGTTTGGTATAGCGTTTTAGTATGGCATAGCGTTTTAGTTTGGTATATAGCGTTTTAGTTTGGTATATAGCGTTTTAGTTTGGAATAGCGTTTTAGTATGGCATAGCATTTTAGTTTGGTATATAGCGTTTTAGTTTGGTATATAGCGTTTTAGTTTGGTATATAGCGTTTTAGTTTAGTATATAGCGTTTTAGTTTGGTATATAGCGTTTTAGTATTGTATAGCGTTTTAGTTTGGTATATAGCGTTTTAGTATGGTATAGCGTTTTAGTATGGTATAGCGTTTTAGTATGGCATAGCGTTTTAGTTTGGTATATAGCGTTTTAGTATCGTATAGCGTTTTAGTATGGTATAGCGTTTTAGTATGGTATAGCGTTTTAGTATGGTATAGCGTTTTAGTATGGTATAGGGAATAGCGTTTTAGTATGGTATATAGCGTTTTAGTATGGTATAGCGTTTTAGTTTGGTATAGCGTTTTAGTATAGTATAGCGTTTTAGTATGGTGTATAGCGTTTTAGTATAGTATAGCGTTTTAGTATAGTATAGCGTTTTAGTATGGTATAGCGTTTTAGTATGGTATAGCGTTTTAGTATGGTATAGCGTTTTAGTATGGTATAGCGTTTTAGTTTGGTGTATAGCGTTTTAGTTTCGTATAGCGTTTTAGTTTGGTATATAGCGTTTTAGTTTAGTATATAGCGTTTTAGTATGATATATAGCGTTTTAGTATGGTATATAGCGTTTTAGTATGGTATATAGCGTTTTAGTTTGGTATATAGCGTTTTAGTATGGTATATAGCATTTTAGTTTGGTATATAGCGTTTTAGTTTAGTATATAGCGTTTTAGTATAGTATAGAGCGTTTTAGTATGGTATATAGCGTTTTAGTATGGTATATAGCGTTTTAGTATGGTATAGCGTTTTAGTATGGTATAGCGTTTTAGTTTGGTATAGCGTTTTAGTATGGCATAGAGTATAGCGTTTTAGTATGGTATAGCGTTTTAGTTTGGTATAGCGTTTTAGTATGTATATAGCGTTTTAGTTTGGCATAGCGTTTTAGTATGGTATATAGCGTTTTAGTATGGTATATAGCGTTTTAGTATTGTATAGCGTTTTAGTATGGTATAGCGTTTTAGTATGGTATATAGCGTTTTAGTTAGTATAGCGTTTTAGTTTGGTATATAGCGTTTTAGTATGGTATAGCTTTTAGTTGGATAGCGTTTTAGTTAGTATAGCGTTTTAGTTTGGTATAGCGTTTTAGTATGGTATAGCGTTTTAGTATGGAATAGCGTTTTAGTATGGTATATAGCGTTTTAGTATGGTATATAGCGTTTTAGTATGGATAGCGTTTTAGTATGGTATAGCGTTTTAGTATGGTATATAGCGTTTTAGTTTGGTATAGCGTTTTAGTTTGGTATATAGCGTTTTAGTATGGTATAGCGTTTTAGTTTGGCATAGCGTTTTAGTTTAGTATAGCGTTTTAGTTTGGTATAGCGTTTTAGTATGGCATAGCGTTTTAGTATGGTATAGGGTATAGCGTTTTAGTATGGTATAGCGTTTTAGTTTGGTATAGCGTTTTAGTTTGGTATAGCGTTTTAGTATGGTATAGTGTTTTAGTATGGTATATAGCGTTTTAGTATGGTATAGCGTTTTAGTTTGGTATATAGCGTTTTAGTATGGTATAGCGTTTTAGTATTGTATATAGCGTTTTAGTATAGTATAGCGTTTTAGTATGGTATAGCGTTTTAGTATGGTATAGCGTTTTAGTATGGTATATAGCGTTTTAGTATGGTATAGCGTTTTAGTTTGGTGTAGCGTTTTAGTATGATATAGCGTTTTAGTATGGTATAGCGTTTTAGTTTGGTATAGCGTTTTAGTATGGCATAGGGTATAGCGTTTTAGTATGGTATAGCGTTTTAGTTTGGTATAGCGTTTTAGTATGTATATAGCGTTTTAGTTTGGCATAGCGTTTTAGTATGGTATATAGCGTTTTAGTATGGTATATAGCGTTTTAGTATTGTATAGCGTTTTAGTATGGTATAGCGTTTTAGTATGGTATATAGCGTTTTAGTTTGGTATAGCGTTTTAGTTTGGTATATAGCGTTTTAGTATGGTATAGCGTTTTAGTTTGGCATAGCGTTTTAGTTTAGTATAGCGTTTTAGTTTGGTATAGCGTTTTAGTATTGTATAGCGTTTTAGTTTGGTATATAGCGTTTTAGTATGGTATAGCGTTTTAGTTTGGTATATAGCGTTTTAGTATCGTATAGCGTTTTAGTTTGGTATATAGCGTTTTAGTTTGGAATACCGTTTTAGTATGGTATATCGTTTTAGTATGGTATAGCGTTAAAGTATGGTATAGCGTTTTAGTTTGGTATAGCGTTTTAGTATGGCATAGCGTTTTAGTTTGGTATATAGCGTTTTAGTTTGGTATATAGCGTTTTAGTTTGGAATAGCGTTTTAGTATGGCATAGCATTTTAGTTTGGTATATAGCGTTTTAGTTTGGTATATAGCGTTTTAGTTTGGTATATAGCGTTTTAGTTTAGTATATAGCGTTTTAGTTTGGTATATAGCGTTTTAGTATTGTATAGCGTTTTAGTTTGGTATATAGCGTTTTAGTATGGTATAGCGTTTTAGTTTGGTATATAGCGTTTTAGTTTGGAATAGCGTTTTAGTATGGTATAGCGTTTTAGTATGGTATAGCGTTAAAGTATTGTATAGCGTTTTAGTTTGGTATAGCGTTTTAGTATGGCATAGCGTTTTAGTTTGGTATATAGCGTTTTACTATGGTATATAGCGTTTTAGTATGGCATATAGCGTTTTAGTTTCGTATAGCCTTTTAGTATGGTATAGCGTTTTAGTTTGGTATATAGCGTTTTAGTATCGTATAGCGTTTTAGTATGGTATAGCGTTTTAGTATGGTATAGCGTTTTAGTATGGTATAGCGTTTTAGTATGGTATAGGGAATAGCGTTTTAGTATCGTATATAGCGTTTTAGTATGGTATAGCGTTTTAGTTTGGTATAGCGTTTTAGTATAGTATAGCGTTTTAGTATTGTATAGCGTTTTAGTATGGTATAGCGTTTTAGTATGGTATAGCGTTTTAGTATGGTATAGCGTTTTAGTATGGTATAGCGTTTTAGTTTGGTGTATAGCGTTTTAGTTTCGTATAGCGTTTTAGTTTGGTATATAGCGTTTTAGTTTAGTATATAGCGTTTTAGTATGGTATATAGCGTTTTAGTATGGTATATAGCGTTTTAGTATGGTATATAGCGTTTTAGTTTGGTATATAGCATTTTAGTATGGTATATAGCGTTTTAGTTTGGTATATAGCGTTTTAGTTTAGTATATAGCGTTTTAGTATAGTATAGAGCGTTTTAGTATGGTATATAGCGTTTTAGTATGGTATATAGCGTTTTAGTATGGTATAGCGTTTTAGTATGGTATAGCGTTTTAGTTTGGTATAGCGTTTTAGTATGTATATAGCGTTTTAGTTTGGCATAGCGTTTTAGTATGGTATATAGCGTTTTAGTATGGTATATAGCGTTTTAGTATTGTATAGCGTTTTAGTATGGTATAGCGTTTTAGTATGGTATATAGCGTTTTAGTTTAGTATAGCATTTTAGTTTGGTATATAGCGTTTTAGTATGGTATAGCGTTTTAGTTTGGCATAGCGTTTTAGTTTAGTATAGCGTTTTAGTTTGGTATAGCGTTTTAGTATGGTATAGCGTTTTAGTATGGTATAGGGTATAGCGTTTTAGTATGGTATAGCGTTTTAGTTTGGTATAGCGTTTTAGTTTGGTATAGCGTTTTAGTATGGTATAGTGTTTTAGTATGGTATATAGCGTTTTAGTATGGTATAGCGTTTTAGTTTGGTATATAGCGTTTTAGTATGGTATAGCGTTTTAGTATTGTATATAGCGTTTTAGTATGGTATAGCGTTTTAGTATGGTATAGCGTTTTAGTATGGTATAGCGTTTTAGTATGGTATAGGGTATAGCGTTTTAGTATGGTATAGCGTTTTAGTTTGGTATAGCGTTTTAGTATGGTATATAGCGTTTTTGTTTGGCATAGCGTTTTAGTATGGTATATAGCGTTTTAGTATGGTATATAGCGTTTTAGTATGGTATAGCGTTTTAGTATGGTATAGCGTTTTAGTATGGTATATAGCGTTTTAGTTTGGTATAGCGTTTAGGTTTGGCATAGCGTTTTAGTTTGGTATAGCGTTTTAGATTGGTATAGCGTTTTAGTATGGTATAGCGTTTTAGTATGGTATAGGGTATAGCGTTTTAGTATGGTATAGCGTTTTAGTTTGGTATAGCGTTTTAGTTTAGTATAGCGTTTTAGTATGGTATATAGCGTTTTAGTATGGTATAGCGTTTTAGTATGGTATAGCGTTTTAGTTTGGTATATAGCGTTTTAGTTTCGTATAGCGTTTTAGTTTGGTATATAGCGTTTTAGTTTGGTATATAGCGTTTTAGTATGGTATATAGCGTTTTAGTATGGTATATAGCGTTTTAGTATGGTATATAGCGTTTTAGTTTGGTATATAGCGTTTTAGTATGGTGTATAGCGTTTTAGTTTGGTATATAGCGTTTTAGTTTAGTATATAGCGTTTTAGTATAGTATAGAGCGTTTTAGTATGGTATATAGCGTTTTAGTATGGTATATAGCGTTTTAGTTTGGTATATAGCGTTTTATTATGGTATATAGCGTTTTAGTTTGGTATATAGCGTTTTAGTTTAGTATATAGCGTTTTAGTATAGTATAGAGCGTTTTAGTATGGTATATAGCGTTTTAGTATGGTATATAGCGTTTTAGTATGGTATAGCGTTTTAGTATGGTATAGCGTTTTAGTATGATATAGCGTTTTAGTATGGTATAGCGTTTTAGTTTGGTATAGCGTTTTAGTATGGCATAGGGTATAGCGTTTTAGTATGGTATAGCGGTTTAGTTTGGTATAGCGTTTTAGTATGTATATAGCGTTTTAGTTTGGCATAGCGTTTTAGTATGGTATATAGCGTTTTAGTATGGTATATAGCGTTTTAGTATGGTATAGCGTTTTAGTATGGTATAGCGTTTTAGTATGGTATATAGCGTTTTAGTTTGGTATAGCGTTTTAGTTTGGTATATAGCGTTTTAGTATGGTATAGCGTTTTAGTTTGGCATAGCGTTTTAGTTTAGTATAGCGTTTTAGTTTGGTATAGCGTTTTAGTATGGCATAGCGTTTTAGTATGGTATAGGGTATAGCGTTTTAGTATGGTATAGCGTTTTAGTTTGGTATAGCGTTTTAGTTTGGTATAGCGTTTTAGTATGGTATAGTGTTTTAGTATAGTATATAGCGTTTTAGTATGGTATAGCGTTTTAGTTTGGTATATAGCGTTTTAGTATGGTATAGCGTTTTAGTATTGTATATAGCGTTTTAGTATAGTATAGCGTTTTAGTATGGTATAGCGTTTTAGTATGGTATAGCGTTTTAGTATGGTATAGGGTATAGCGTTTTAGTATGGTATAGCGTTTTAGTTTGGTGTAGCGTTTTAGTATGGTATATAGCGTTTTAGTTTGGCATAGCGTTTTAGTATGGTATATAGCGTTTTAGTATGGTATATAGCGTTTTAGTATGGTATAGCGTTTTAGTATGGTATAGCGTTTTAGTATGGTATATAGCGTTTTAGTATGGTATAGCGTTTTAGTTTGGTATATAGCGTTTTAGTATCGTATAGCGTTTTAGTATTGTATATAGCGTTTTAGTATAGTATAGCGTTTTAGTATGGTATAGCGTTTTAGTATGGTATATATCGTTTTAGTTTGGTATATAGCGTTTTAGTTTGGTATAGCGTTTTAGTATGGCATAGCGTTTTAGCATGGTATAGCGTTTTAGTATGGTATATAGCGTTTTAGTTTGGTATAGCGTTTTAGTTTCGTATAGCGTTTTAGTATGGTATAGTGTTTTAGTTTGGTATATAGCGTTTTAGTGTGGTATAGCGTTTTAGTTTTGTATAGCGTTTTAGTTTGGTATATAGTGTTTTAGTTTGGTATAGCGTTTTAGTTCGGTATAGCGTTTTAGTTTGGTATAGCGTTTTAGTATGGTATATAGCGTTTTAGTTTGGTATAGCGTTTTAGTTTGGTATAGCGTTTTAGTTTGGTATATAGCGTTTTAGTTTGGTATAGCGTTTTAGTTTGGTATAGCGTTTTAGTTTTGTATAGCGTTTTAGTTTGGTATATAGCGTTTTAGTTTGTATAGCGTTTTAGTTTGGTATAGCGTTTTAGTTTGGTATAGCGTTTTATTATGGTATAGCGTTTTAGTATGGTATAGGGTATAGCGTTTTAGTATGGTATAGCGTTTTAGTTTCGTATAGCGTTTTAGTTTGGTATAGCGTTTTAGTATGGTATAGTGTTTTAGTATGGTATATAGCGTTTTAGTATCGTATAGCGTTTTAGATTGGTATATAGCGTTTTAGTATGGTATAGCGTTTTAGTATTGTATATAGCGTTTTAGTATGGTATAGCGTTTTAATATGGTATAGCGTTTTAGTATGGTATATATCGTTTTAGTTTGGTATATAGCGTTTTAGTTTGGTATATAGCGTTTTAGTTTGGTATAGCGTTTTAGTATGGTATAGCGTTTTAGTATAGTATAGCGTTTTAGTATGGTATATAGCGTTTTAGTATGGTATAGCGTTTTAGTATGGTATAGCGTTTTAGTATGGTATAGTGTTTTAGTTTGTTATATAGCGTTTTAGTGTGGTATAGCGTTTTAGTTTGGTATAGCGTTTTAGTTTGGTATATAGAGTTTTAGTTTGAATAGCGTTTTAGTTTGGTATAGCGTTCTAGTTTGATATATAGCGTTTTAGTATGGTATATAGCGTTTTAGTATGGTATAGCGTTTTAGTATGGTATAGCGTTTTAGTTTGGTATATAGCGTTTTAGTTTGGTATAGCGTTTTAGTTTGGTATATAGCGGTTTAGTTTGGTATAGAGCGTTTTAGTATGGTATATAGCGTTTTAGTATGGTATATAGCGTTTTAGTTTGGTATATAGTGTTTTAGTTTGGTATATAGCGTTTTAGTATGGTATAGAGCGTTTTAGTTTGGTATATAGCGTTTTAGTTTGGTATATAGCGTTTTAGTATGGTATATAGCGTTTTAGTTTGGTATATAGCGTTTTAGTTTGGTATATAGCGTTTTAGTATGGTATAGAGCGTTTTAGTATGGTATATAGCGTTTTAGTATGGTATAGCGTTTTAGTATGGTATAGCGTTTTAGTATGATATAGCGTTTTAGTATGGTATAGCGTTTTAGTTTGGTATAGCGTTTTAGTATGGTATAGGGTATAGCTTTTTAGTATGTATAGCGTTTTAGTATGGTATAGCGTTTTAGTTTGGTATATAGCGTTTTAGTATAAAAAAAGCGTTTTAGTATGGTATAGCGTTTTAGTTTGGTATAGCGTTTTAGTATGGCATAGGGTATAGCGTTTTAGTATGGTATAGCGTTTTAGTATGGTATAGCGTTTTAGTATCGTATATAGCGTTTTAGTTTGGCATAGCGTTTTAGTATGGTATATAGCGTTTTAGTATAGTATATAGCGTTTTAGTATGGTATAGCATTTTAGTATAGTATAGCGTTTTAGTATGGTATATAGCTTTTTAGTTTGGTATATATCATTTTAGTATGGTATAGCGTTTTAGTTTGGCATAGCGTTTTAGTTTGGTATAGCGTTTTAGTTTGGTATAGCGTTTTAGTATGGTATAGCGTATTAGTATGGTATAGCGTTTTAGTATGGTATAGGGTATTGCGTTTTAGTATGGTATATAGCGTTTTAGTTTGGTATAGTGTTCTAGTTTGGTATAGCGTTTTAGTATGGTATAGTGTTTTAGTATGGTATATAGCGTTTTAGTATGGTATAGCGTTTTAGTATGGTATATATCGTTTTAGTTTGGTATATAGCGTTTTGGTTTGGTATATAGCGTTTTAGTTTGGTATAGCGTTTTAGTATGGTATAGCGTTTTAGCATAGTATAGCGTTTTAGTATGGTATATAGCGTTTTAGTATGGTATAGCGTTTTAGTATGGTATAGCGTTTTAGTATGGTATAGTGTTTTAGTTTGGTATATAGCGTTTTAGTGTGGTATAGCGTTTTAGTTTGGTATAGCGTTTTAGTTTGGTATATAGCGTTTTAGTTTGGTATAGCGTTTTAGTTTGGTATATAGCGTTTTAGTTTGTATAGCGTTTTAGTTTGGTATAGCGTTTTAGTTTGGTATATAGCGTTTTAGTATGGTATAGCGTTTTAGTTTGGTATAGCGTTTTAGTTTGGTATATAGTGTTTTAGTATGGTATAGCGTTTTAGTATGGTATAGCGTTTTAGTATTTTAGTATGGTATAGCGTTTTAGTATGGTATAGCGTTTTATCATGGTATAGCAGGGGATCGAAAATGCGAAACCTGAATTAAAAGTTCAGTGAGTTAACCACTGTTCAACTGATTCGCTACATAACGAGTATCTCCCTTCAGTAGTGTGGGCATAGATTAATTTTTATTTTCATATTCTCAGGAAGCAGATTTGCAACAAATGCTGAGCAAATATGCCTGTCTGGTAAATAAAACTATGATGCATAAATTATGTGAGCGAATATTGTTGGTGCTATAGAAAATATATAGGGACAAGATTCACGTATAATCTATATACTTTTATAAATACGCTAGACCAATTTTATGGTATTAGTTTATACACATTTATCTTAGCTCGATTGCAAAACAACTTATATTAATCATTCTCGAGACCTCATTCCTGAGGATCTGTAGTCCAGTGGTAACACGCTGGACTTGTAATCCAGTGATCACAGGTTCGATCCCCCGTCTGACACTAATAAAATTAACAGTATTTTTCAGATGGGACTTTAAACCGAGGTCTCGTGTCGGTGCTGTACGCCGTACACGTAATAGAACCAGAGGATACTCTGGAATGGGTCTCTGTCTGTATCATTGCACTATCCTCCAAAAATCTAAAATGACTAATCTCTTCAGGAGGCGTCGCTCATATGGGCAACCGGTAGCGACGATAAATAAACGTAAAATACACAAAATTACTCCTGATGGAATCCATCGCCACGAGGGAGAGAGTGGAATGTGGAATTCAAATGCCTTGCCTAATGGCACAATCGTAACGGCTACATAGTGCATTCTTTTTGTGAGAGGATTTGGTTAGTGTCATAGAAAATAGAGGCCGAGTTCTCATAAGTGTGTGGAATCCGAAAATTTCCAACGGGGTATAAATTGTGTGGAGGCCGAAGGCATCCACGCGAACATTAACCACGCCCAATGTAGTGCATACCCCAATGGAAACTATTAACCCGTGATTCATTGCTTATTTTACATTAATTATTCTTTTCATTGACACAAAGAAAACAGCACACTTTGAATTTAAAATGTTTTTGGTCCAGATTTGCGACTTACCGTGTGCCGAAACAGGTAAATAGACCATCCTTAGTCAACTGTAAAACACGCCTTTTCTCGCGACGAACGTTGCGTAACACTACGAATGCGCATGCTCGTAACTTCAAGTGCACATGTCAGCTGCATATCATTAGTTAGAAACCCTCATACGAAAATGTATAAACCAGGCCACAGACGGATCTGTAGTCCAGTGGTAACACGCTGGACTGGTAATCCAAGGATCGCAGGTCCGATCCCCCGTCTGACCCTAATAAAATTAACAGTCTTTCAGATGGGACATTAAACCGAGGTCTCGTGTCGGTGTTTTACACCGTGCACGTAAAAGAACCATAGGAGATTCTGGAATGGGTCTCTGTCTGTATCATGCACTATCCTCCACAATCTAAAATAACTAATCTCTTCAGGAGGCGTCGCTCATATGGGCAACCGGTGGCGACGATAAATAAACGTAAAACACACACTCGTCGAAGGAAATGCAATAGCGATGCAAGTATTGAACCGTAAGGTAAGTTTCTCACCGGACGTCGGCAGTTTGTGTGACGTTCAGTGTCGCATTATAATATACGTGAATTCTAAATGTGCTTAAGCCATATGTGCATGTGCATTATCTACATGTCAAACATTGTCTCAAATGACTCGTTTGCTTCAGACATTTTACCGTGTGACCTTCGTGTTACACCCCGCGTTATGGCTCCATTAAATAAATATATATATATCATTTCTCTCAATTAGTAACAATGTGAAGAGGGTAGTAAGTTGACATATGTTCATTAGACATAATTGTGGATGCGCCATGTATCATATGACACAGTAGAACATGTGTCTGTTTCTTGTCTCCCAGCCACCCCACACTCCCATCGAGCTTTCCCAGCTACCCACACTCCCATCGAGCTTTCCCAGCCATCCACACTCACATCGAACATTCCCAGCCACCCACATTCCCATCGAACATTCCCAGCCACCCACACTCACATCGAGCTTTCCCAGCCATCCACACTCCCATCGAACATTCCCAGCCACCCACATTCCCATCGAACATTCCCAGCCATTCACACTCCCATCGAACATTCCCAGCCATCCACACTCCCATCGAACATTCCCAGCCACCCACATTCCCATCGAACATTCCCAGCCATCCACACTCCCATCGAACATTCCCAGCCATCCACATTCCCATCGAACATTCTCAGCCACCCACATTCCCATCGAGCTTTCCCAGCCATCCACATTCCCATCGAACATTCCCAGCCATCCACACTCCCATTGAGCTTTTCCAGCCATCCACACGCCCATCGAACATTCCCAGCCATCCACACTCCCATCGAACATTCCCAGCCACCCACACTCCCATTGAGCTTACCCAGCCACCCACACTCCCATCGAGCTTTCCCAGCCACCCACATTCCCATCGAACATTCCCAGCCATCCACATTCCCATCGAGCTTTCCCAACCAACCAAACTCTCATCGAACATTCCCAGCCACCCACACGTCCATCGGACATTCCCAGCCACCCACACTCCCATCGAACATTCCCAGCCACCCATACTCCCATCGAACATTCCCAGCCAACCATACACCCATCGAACATTCCCAGCCACCCACATTCCCATCGAGCTTTCCCAGACACCCACACTCCCATCGAACATTCCCAGCCACCCACACTCCCATCGAGCTTTCCCAGCCACCCACACTCCCATCGAGCTTTCCCAGCCACCCACATTTCCATCGAGCTTTCCCAGCCACCCACATTCCCATCGAGTTTTCCCAACAAACCACACTCCCATCGAGCTTTCCCAGCCACCCACACTCCCATCGAGCTTTCCCAACCAACCATACTCCCATCGAACATTCCCAGCCACCCACACTCCCATCGAGCTTTCCCAGCCATCCACACTCCCATCGAACATTCCCAGGCATCCACACTCCCATCGAACATTCCCAGCCACCCACACTCCCATTGAGCTTACCCAGCCACCCACACTCCCATCGAGCTGTCCCAGCCACCCACATTCCCATCGAACATTCTAGCCATCCACATTCCCATCGAGCTTTCCCAACCAACCATACTCCCATCGAACATTCCCAGCCACCCACACTCCCATCGGACATTCCCAGCCACCCATACTCCCATCGAACATTCCCAGCCACCCACACTCCCATTGGACATTCCCAGCCACCCATACTCCCATCGAACATTCCCAGCCATCCACATTCCCATCGAGCTTTCCCAGTCAACCACACTCCCATCGAGCGTTCCCAGCCACCCACACTCCCATCGAGCTTTCCCAACCAACAACACTCCCATCGAGCTTTCCCAGCCACCCACACTCCCATCGAGCTTTCCCAGCCACCCACACTCCCATCGAGCTTTCCCAACCAACCACACTCCCATCGAGCTTTCCCAGCCAACCACACTCCCATCGAGCTTTCCCAGCCACCCACATTCCCATCGAGCTTTCCCAGCCATCCACATTCCCATCGAGCTTTCCCAACCAACCACATTCCCATCGAGCTTTCCCAGCCACCCACACTCCCATCGAGCTTTCCCAACCAACCATACTCCCATCGAACATTATCAGCCACCCACACTCCCATCGAACATTCCCAGCCACCCACACTCCCATCGAACATTCCCAGCCACCCACACTCCCATCGAGCTTTCCCAACCAACCACACTCCCATCGAGCTTTCCCAACCAACCACACTCCCATCGAGCTTTCCCAACCAACCACACTCCCATCGAGCTTTCCCAACCAACCACACTCCCATCGAGCTTTCCCAACCAACCACACTCCCATCGAGCGTCCCCAACCAACGACACTCCCATCGAGCTCTCCCAACCAACCACAATCCCTCTAGCTGTCCCAGCCATCCATACTCCCTCTAGCTGTCCCAATAATCCACAATCCCTCCTAGTCTCCATGACCATCCACATCTATATATGTTTATATGAAAGTACAGTGAACACTGAGCCAGCAGTCACATCTATAAAGCAGCTATCTTCTATTTTCACACAACTATGGCGGTTTTCACATAGTATGTCATAGCTAATGCTAGGCATATCCATGTTGTTATACTCGATATGATTGGTTCCTAGAATAGACATCCACTAACGAATATACTGACTTCTGCTATACTATTCCCCCCAATCCTAACGGTGCTGTTGCAACCACATATTTATTCCTATGTTATGTACCATTCTTGAATAAAATATTGTTTAAACTACAGTCAAACATGTGTTAGTGGTCATCTCTATTAAGCAGCCAACCTGTATTAAGCAGCCTCTTTCCAGTTTCCCAATTTGTTGTTTTACTATATATTTGACCTCTATTAAGCAGCCCCTGTGCTAAACAGCCACTTTCTGTGATTCCCTCGGCTGGCTGCTTAAGACAGGTTTGCCTGTAATTCTAAATATACACGTGTTTTCCCATGACCTTCAATCGATTTAGAAGTTGTGTACGAGCAAAGTGAGGCTGTGCAAAGGTAACTGAAAAGGCAGTATGCAGTTGAAAGTGTATACGCATTGTTGGTCAAGATTTTATATCTAGAAGTGTTTGGACCACAGAAGCAGCAAAACGATCACGTGTCACATTGATCAGCACTTGAATACGATCAGCACTTGAATACGATCAACACTTGAATACGATCAGCACTTGAATACGATCAACACTTGAATACGATCAACACTTGAATACGATCAGCACTTGAATACGATCAGCACTTGAATACGGTCAGCACTTCAATACGACAAACACTTGAATACACTCACATAATGACTGTGTAGCTTATGAACCGATACCAATCGACGAGTCACAGTACCCGGACCATCCATGGATTGAGGTCATGCAGCCCAATAACCGCACGTAGTCGTTAGTAGCCAGCCATGCTCAATCATGCGACCAGTTCTTCTACGCAATCGGATAGCGCGTCTTACACAATACCGAAGACATAATTTGATGCAACAGACGGATCTGTAGTCCATTGGTAACACGCTGGACTGGTAATCCAGGGATCGCAGGTTCGATCCCCCGTTTGACCCCTAATAAAATTAACAGTCTTTCAGATGGGACGTTAAACGAGGTCTCGTGTCGGTGCTTTACACCGTGCACGTAATAGAACCAGAGGAGACTCTGGAATGGTTCTCTGTCTGTATCACTGCACTATCCTCCAAAATCTAAAATGACTAATCTCTTCAGGAGGCGTCGCTCATATGGGCAACCGGTAGCGACGATAAATAAACGTAAAACGCACACATAATTTGATGCATATTGATACTGCACTGGGCAACGTATTTACCTGTGTTTTGAGAACGATATCGGACAAATAGATAAAATACTGCCTGCATATATAGAACAGACGAATAATCTAATAAACTGATGCTATACAATTATACATGAATATAAGTATTAGTTCTTGCAGCTTATAATCTTATTTCCTATGAAAGTTTTACTGGTTACTGTTTACATGTTTCAGTATGCTATTTCATGTTTTAATTTGTTGAGGGTCTCGTGGTAGATTGACTTAATTGTTCGAATGAGTTATTTCGTTAAATAAAGTCTTTATTATTATTATTGTTATTATTATTATTATTATTGCTATTATTATTATTATTGCTATTATTATTATTATTATTATTATTATTGCTATTATTATTATTATTATTATTATTATTATTACCAAGTTGTGTAATTTAGGACAATTTCAAAGACTACTAGTTAGTTCCCCTGATCGATGGAACACATTGCCGGACATGACTACTTATGAGTTAGAATGCCATCTCATTTTATTATCTTAAATAAATATTGTCACTGAAACTTAAACCATGAACAGGTACTTTTTTCGGAGTGCTCATTTTTAACACCACACATGTACTATGCTCGGCATTTCGTCATAAAATGTATATTAACATCTTATATAGTCATTAAATGTGTATTAAAACTGTTTTAACAGAAATTAGTTGACTTTAAAATGACAACAATATATGTTTTGTTCTTAGATCACGTGTCCTACATAGCGCTTATTTCAATCGTAAAACATAATGTAATTTTTCACCGAGGCACTTTTATAGTGATATGTGATTTATAGCATCGTTTGGGGGTTATGCATCTGCAGCGGCCCAGTGGCTGGGGATAAGTCATGCAATTAGACACCTATTATCTGTGCTCGTGTAACGATAGACAGGGAGAGATACGTTAAGATTCGGGTTGTTGTTGGTAATGACAGATGCGACCACAATGATCCGCGCATTCCGTAAATCCTATAATTGCGACGAGTTATAATTAATGTGAGTTGTGTAAGCCATGACACGTTCTAGCTTGCTGGGTGTTTATAACATAATAAATAATACGTAAATTAGTAGTTTGTTTCAACAAATTATCATATGTCATGTTGTATGTATAGTTGTATATTGAGCTACGCTTCTGCTTCATATATGTACATAACACCATGTTAAAACATGTACCCATACCATTACAATGTGATTTAGCACCGCACCTCACATCACCACACCTCATCGCACCTCACCGCACCGCACCTCACATCACTACAACTCACCGCACCGCACCTCACCGCACCGCACCGCACCGCACCGCACCGCACCGCACCGCACCGCACCGCACCGCACCTCACATCACCACACCTCATCGCACCGCACCTCACAGCACCACACCTCACCGCTCATCACAGCACCGCACCGCACCGCACCGCACCGCACCGCACCGCACCGCACCGCACCGAACCGCACCGAACCGCACCACACAGCATCGCACATCATCGCACATCATCGCACCTCATCGCACCCCACCGCTCCTCACAGCACCACACCTCATCGCATCTCACCGTCTATGTTGTCTGGAAATAATGTTGAGATTTATCCGTAATGTATTCACGCTTGAAAAGTTAATACTATCTAAGCTTGTTTCCACCGTTCGACCACCGAGTTAGTATATACTATGCATAATAATACAAGCGTGTTCATTTGTTTTGTTCTGTACATTGTATATATAGAATGAATGCAATAAAATATGATTCAACTAAATGTGTGCATAGAACTAACTGTAATGTTAGCGGACAATGAAATGCTTAGATTTTCTCACTTTTCATGTTGCATAGCAACCCTTCCATCCATCTCGAGCATGTCTTGTCGCTTAGTTTGATGTTCGTTACAATTGATTACGGATCTGTAGCCCAGTGGTAACACGCTGGACTGGTAATCCAGGGATCGCACGTTCGATCCCCCGTCTGACCCTAATAAAATGAACAGTCTTTCAGATGGGACGATAAACCGAGGTCTCGTGTCGGTGCTTTACACCGTACACGTAAAAGAACCAGAGGCGACTCTGGAATGGGTCTCTGTCTGTATCATTGCACTATCCTCCAAAATGACTAATCTCTTCAGGAGGCGTCGCTCATATGGGCAACCGTAGCAACGATAAATAAACGTAAAACACACACTTATCTTGACTTTCTTGATGTCGGTGGTGATGGTGCAGTATCAAATGATGTGAAGTAGTTCTTGGAACAATACGATTTCTTTAGGGCCACGCACATCACTGATGCCCATCCCCGAGCAGCAGACGGTTAACACCAAGGTATTACAGGTCGCTCCCCTTGTGTGTTACGTTTATTTATCGTCGCTACCGGTTGCCCATATGAGCGACGCCTCCTGAAGAGATTAATCATTTTAAAGTGTTGGAGGATAGTGCAATGATACAGACATAGTCTCCTCTGGTTCTTTTACGTGCACGGTGTACAGCACCGACACGAGACCTCGGTTTAAAATCCCGTCTGAAAGACTATTAATTTTATTATGGTCAGACGGGGGATCGAACCTGCAATCCATGGATTACCAGTCCAGTGTACATGTACATTTACATTAGAGTATACATTTACATTTACGCCGTGAAGGTCTATTAGCTAAGCATTTATATTCACTAGAACAACTGATTAACGATATGTCTTAGCCATGGCTGTTTAGTGAAACCGATGCCAGATTTTAAACATGTGTTCATTAATAATTCACACTTTTCATTTTGTGTTTTTGTTTCAGACTGTGAATGGTCATACGCTGGTGAAACAGGTAATGTTGTCTTATTACTATTGTGACAACTAATCATGTGTTAGCGATGAAAAACTGAACATCATATGCAATTATGACACGCCAGAAGATGCAAAATGTGTTCTGTTTTGCGGTTATTTATTGTCGCTACCGGTTGCCCATATGAGCGACGCCTCCGGAAGAGACTAGTCATTCTGCATGTTGGAGGATAGTGAAATGCTACAGACAGAGACCCATTCCTTTTACATGCAAGGTGTAAAGCATAAAGCACCAACACGAGACATCGACTTAAAGGCCCATTTGAAATATTGTTATTATTATTAGAGGCAGACGGGGGATTGAACCTGTGATCCATGGTTTCGCAGTCCAACGTGTTAACCAATGGATTACCGACCCGTCTGTGTATGTACCACGTGATTTAAATACACTAATCTATATAATTCAATAATAGATTTGTGTAGGGGATACCTTTAAAATCAAATTATAAATGTGTGTAGGGAATACCTTTAAAATCAAATCATAAATGTATATAGGGAGATACCATTACAATCTAATTATAAATGTATGTAAGGCGATATTTTTAAAATCTATTTATAATTGTATGTAGGGGATACCTTTAAACTCTAATTGTAAATGTATGTAAGGCGATATTTTTAAAATCTATTTATTAATGTATGTAGGGGATACCTTTAAAATCTAATTATAAATGTATGTAAGGCGATATCTTTAAACTCTAAGTATAAATGTATGTAGGGAATACCATTAAAATCTAAGTATAAATGTATGTAAGGGGTACCTTTAAAATCTAATAATTATGCCATAAAACTATTTGCTCCAAACAGGTCCTGATTTTTGGAGCATAGTGTACCCAGAATGCAAGAAAGCACAGCAGTCACCGGTAGATATATACCATGACGAGGCGGAGCCCAATCCAACCCTAACAGCCTTTCAATTCCATGGATACGACAACGTAGACAAAATAGAAAATTACACTGTCTGGAATGACGGATATACAGGTACATCAAACGAAACTTAAAGCGACACTATATAGTACGGAATATAAATACTATAAACGTTCTTTTCTTCCGTTGTAATTTGAATACATATTTTCAGTCAGTAAGCAGTGTTTTCTTTCGCAATATAACAAATTGAAAGTGAAAGTACGTCTTTCATGAATTCGGTTCACCTCGCCCTGTGTACATTCGGAATGCACCGCTCTCTATCGGCAATCAGAACAAATATCTAAGACAGCTTTTTCAACATCCTCTGTTGCGTCA
The DNA here is from genome assembly GCA_014843695.1 of Archivesica marissinica. Classification (NCBI taxonomy): domain Eukaryota; kingdom Metazoa; phylum Mollusca; class Bivalvia; order Venerida; family Vesicomyidae; genus Archivesica; species Archivesica marissinica. The sequence continues at coordinate 35,978,430 of CM026403.1, forward strand.
CGCATGCGCATTGAACATGGTTTACATACGTTTGTTGATAAACAATTCGTGTATACGAAGATGCTATATTTATTTGTTTTTGTTTAGATTCTTTGCGAATATTTGGATTTTTAAACAAACATTGGAATTTAGATTCGTCAAATATCTATTACTTTTATCAAAAACATTCTTTATTCCTACACGAACACACGAAAGTGAATGGATGGTGAAAGCATGCTGTGCAAAGAAATCAACGATAAAAACAGAGGAAACCGCTTAAGATAACCTTAATACTTTTAGGAAGTAATCAGGGGCAGTTACTGTACGAAATATCCCATTCGTCCTATTGCACATATCGGAAACAAACACATGGTGCCATATATGTATGGCCACCACGTATACCATGCGTTACTGGAAATATAATATATACGTTATCTCCGTGGAGTATTCAATTGGTTTCCTTCGTAGAATGGCTTTCTAATTTTTATTTTTCAATTACGGTAGTGCCCCCTGGCGACAGATATATGTGGTGAAAGTTTATTGCGTTCATTATTTAGTCATGAGATAAGATAGGAATAAGATCCATTCTCACAGCATTGCCAGTTGCATTCTCATATTTCTCGTTCGAAATAATGAACGTGTACGTGGACAATTTGACTTGGCTAGAGTCAATTATGTTATGAATATCGATGTCCAAAGCAGCGATAGTTCGTACACATCACAGACGCTTTGGGACTGGACAAATGTGTTCGGGTGTTCATTTTTAAGAATATTGTGATACACTAGTATCAAGCATATAGTGTATCATAGTGTTCTTAAAAAAATAGTTTTTTTTTAATTTTGTGGTTTTGAACCCGAAGACATTTGTCCAAGACCCCAATCGTCTGTGGTACACATGGCGAACATATATCATTTTCTTTATTAATATCCTAATATATATATATATATTTGCAGTAACTGTTCGCGTCCATGGACACTTGACGATCTCAGGTGGCGGTCTCGATGGCCTGTATTCACTGGAACATTTCCATTTTCATTGGGGCCAGTCTGATAGAGTTGGGTCAGAACACTTTCTAGATGGCAGATCGTATCCACTTGAGGTAAGTCAGTTCCGGTCATATCAAGGGGCCGGTTCCCAACGCTGTTTCTGCCAATGGAAATTTAGATCACTTCAAGGCAGCTCCATAAATAATTTTAGTTGTGATAGCAACGAATATTCTAATTGTTGCGCATAATTTAAAATTTACAAATTTATGTTTATTCAATTACGAAATTAGTTCTCAGAATATTAATCAATCGCTCCCGATAATTAATTAACATAACGCCGACGAGACAATAGCTCCTCCCACTAGTCATGTGATCAGGGGTTATCTCGGACCGCGACATGGTTGCAAAACAACAAATAAATTGCCTTCTGATACCACATCCACTGTGAAGAGGTATTCAAATCAACCTGGAACACAGCAAGACTATTCAAAATATAACGCTTCACATAGCCAGTGCTCACATGTGAATAACGTCACTGTGCTTACACATACGCCAACTAATACAGTATGCCAACCTTCAGTTTGCACTGGCCATAATTCTTATACCACATCTGTTCTACACATCAACTAGTCTGAAGTCTTCTCAAGTCACATAATTTCTCAAAAAACACAAAAACTATACACTGCCGGTCATGAAAATGCATTTTTACCAAAGAGAAAAATTAACTATATTAGTTATTGGGACTACATTCGATGCATTTCTGCCTGTTTACGTATATACAACCACAAACAAACAGACACGTATGTTTTACCAAATCAATGTACATTACAACAACGAATACATGCGATGAGATTTGCGAATGAGTCGCAGTATATTTGTTTTGTACAATTGTATAAGACGGAGGCCAGTATTCCATATTGATCTCAGACGGAGGCCAGTATTCCATATTGATCTCAGACGGAGGCCAGTATTCCATATTGATCTCAGAGGGAGGCCAGTATTCCATATTGATCTCAGAGGGAGGCCAGTATTCCATATTGTTCTCAGAGGGAGGCCAGTATTCCATATTGATCTCAGAGGGAGGCCAGTATTCCATATTGATCTCAGAGGGAGACCAGTATTCCATATTGATCTCAGAGGGAGACCAGTATTCCATATTGTTCTCAGAGGGAGGCCAGTATTCCATATTGGTCTCAGAGGGAGGCCAGTATTCCATATTGATATCAGAGGGAGGCCAGTATTCCATATTGATTTCAGAGGAGGCCAGTATTCCATATTTATCTCAGAGGGAGGCCAGTATTCCATATTATTGCATACGTTACTATAAATAGTAACACATTTAATGGTAGAAAAGCAAAATATCTGGTCGACGCGGGCAATATATTTCGATTTTCGGCTCTGCAGGGCCAATATCGGATATTCGATATTGGCCCGGCACGCGCCGAGAACAAATCACGAGCACGTGCCACATGTAGCAACAACATAGTAACTACATTGTGTAAACATGGCCGCCGAAGCAACACTAAAGTCGTTGTCTGACAGATTGTTGTCTCTTGACGGTAAAATGGCTGAGCGAAATAAGCAAATAACAGCAGAAGAAACATACGGCTATGTATGCAATAAAGAAGTTATTAAACGGCTGCGGTGGGCCATTTGTGGATATTGGCGCACCTATCCGATATTGGCCCTCGGGCCTAACGGCCCTCGGGCCAATATCTCCATAGGGTGCGCCAATATCCACAAATGGCCCACCTCCGCGGTTTAATAACCTCTAATTGTTCTCAGAGGGAGACCAGTATTCCATATTGTTCTCAAGTATTCCATATTGTTCTCAGAGGGAGGCCAGTATTCCAAATTGATCTCAGAGGGAGGCCAGTATTCCAAATTGATCTCAGAGGGAGGCCAGTATTCCAAATTGATCTCAGAGGGAGGCCAGTATTCCAAATTGATCTCAGAGGGAGGCCAGTATTCCATATTGATCTCAAGTATTCCATATTGTTCTCAGAGGGAGGCCAGTATTCCACATTGATCTGAGAGGGAGGCCAGTATTCCATATTGATCTCAGAGGGAGGCCAGTATTCCATATTGATCTCAGAGGGAGGCCAGTATTCCATATTGATCTCAGAGGGAGGCCAGTATTCCATATTGATTTCAGAAGGAGGCCAGTATTCCATATTGATCTCAGAGGGAGGCCAGTATTCCATATTGATCTCAGAGGGAGGCCAGTATTCCATATTGATCTCAGAGTGAGACCAGTATTCCATATTGATCTCAGAGGGAGGCCAGTATTCCATATTGATCTCAGATGGAGACCATTATTCCATATTGATGTCAGAGGGAGACCAGTATTCCATATTGATGTCAGAGGGAGGCCAGTATTCCATATTGATCTCAGAGGGAGCATATGTTCTAATAAGATTGTGAAGTAACAGGTGGTACGCAGTGGCATAGCGGAGTGGGGATGCCACGGTCTGGACTCGAAGTCATGACCACTCGGTTGTTGATCGTGCAAACACAATTCCACTTCCGTCTTACACTCCTCTTTCACCGGAAGTAAGGTTTAAAGGGGAGAACCAACACAGAATTAGTACATCTATTTTATTAGATTTTGTAAGACTAAAATCTAGTGATAGTATTATGCAATAGAAAAGTTACTGCTATTTATAGATTACATTCTTCTTCTTCTTCTTCCCGTTTAAGGACATACATCCATGACTGGAATGTACTTTGTCCTGTGTAGTTTAGGGCAAGACGGTCACATCTCCCAAGGCTGTACAGCTAAAACGTTCCGTATACATATAACTAAAAACACGTACGCCAGATTCGTAATTCCATTGCAACATCGAAACAACATCGATGTATTATTTGATTGGGAGTAACAGTCGCGATGTAATGCACGATGATTGTGCGTGTTTTATAAACTTTATAATAAATAGCTTTATACGACATGTTGTTAGTGTCATTTTCCAAACAAGGACAGGAAAATATGATGTCAATTTGTTTTGACTACTCGAGGAAATGGCGGTTTCTGTATAATCCATCGAAATGTGCCATCATTGTATTTAATAAATTCAAATCCGATCACCATAGACACTCAAGGAATTTTCACTTTGGTCCTCGAGGAAGTACATATAGAACAATATGTACACCTAGGAGTGATCTGCGATAAGTATATGACTGTGTGCGACTCTATGCGCGAAGCCAGTACATCACTAAGAGGTAGTCTTCTAGTATAACGAACACTGGAATCGCCCAGAAAGCTATGTTCCCCGTCTCCTGGGCAACTATATACACAGCTGTAGTGGTAACAAAGGCACTTTTTGGCAGCGAATTGTGGATTGTGGAATTATATGTCCAGATCCAGTTTATTGCAGCTGGAAAGAAGCCATCGATTCTGTATTAAATTACCACCATTTGCTAATACAGATATAGCTCTTAGTTATCTGGGAATCTCTCCAATAGAGACGATGATTGACTAGAAGAAACTTACATTCCTGGGTCAGCTATGCCGACTACCTTGTCAGTATCTGTCCTGGCTACAAGAAACTTGCATTCCTGGGTCAGCTATGCCGACTACCTTGTCATTATCTGTCCTGGCTACAAGAAACTTGCATTCCTGGGTCAGCTATGCCGACTACCTTGTCAGTATCTGTCCTGGCTACAGGAAACTTGCATTCCTGTGTCAGCTATGCCGACTACCTTGTCAGTATCTGTCCTGGCTACAAGAAACTTACATTCCTGGGTCAGTTATGCCGACTGCCTTGTCATTATCTGTCCTGGCTACAAGAAACTTACATTCCTGGGTCAGCTATGCCGACTACCTTGTCATTATCTGTCCTGGCTACAAGAAACTTACAGTCCTGTGTCAGCTATGCCGACAACCTTGTCAGTATCTGTCCTGGCTACAGGAAACTTGCATTCCTGGGACAGCTATGCCGACTACCTTGTCAGTATCTGTCCTGGCTACAAGAAACTTACATTCCTGGGTCAGCTATGCCGACTACCTTGTCATTATCTGTCCTGGCTACAAGAAACTTACATTCCTGGGTCAGCTATGCCGACTGCCCTGTCAGTATCTGTCCTGGCTACAAGAAACTTGCATTCCTGGGTCAGCTATGCTGACTACTTTGTCAGTATCTGTCCTGGCTACAGGAAACTTGCATTCCTGGGTCAGCTATGCCGACTACCTTGTCAGTATCTGTCCTGGCTACAAGAAACTTACATTCCTGGGTCAGCTATGCCGACTACCTTGTCATTATCTGTCCTGGCTACAAGAAACTTACATTCCTGGGTCAGCTATGCCGACTGCCCTGTCATTATCTGTCCTGGCTACAAGAAACTTACATTCCTGGGTCAGCTATGCCGACTGCCCTGTCAGTATCTGTCCTGGCTACAAGAAACTTGCATTCCTGGGTCAGATATGCCGACTACCTTGTCATTATCTGTCCTGGCTACAAGAAACTTGCATTCCTGGGTCAGCTATGCCGACTGCCTTGTCATTATCTGTCCTGGCTACAAGAAACTTACATTCCTGGGTCAGCTATGCCGACTACCTTGTCATTATCTGTCCTGGCTACAAGAAACTTACATTACTGGGTCAGCTATGCCGACTGCCTTGTCATTATCTGTCATGGCTACAAGAAACTTGCATTCCTGGGTCAGCTATGCCGTCTGCCTTGTCATTATCTGTCATGGCTACAAGAAACTTACATTCCTGGGTCAGCTATGCCGACTACCTTGTCATTATCTGTACTGGCTACAAGAAACTTACATTCCTGGGTCAGCTATGCCGACTACCTTGTCAGTATCTGTCCTGGCTACAAGAAACTTACATTCCTGGGTCAGCTATGCCGACTACCTTGTCATTATCTGTCCTGGCTACAAGAAACTTACATTCCTGGGTCAGCTATGCCGACTGCCCTGTCAGTATCTGTCCTGGCTACAAGAAACTTACATTCCTGGGTCAGCTATGCCGACTACTTTGTCAGTATCTGTCCTGGCTACAGGAAACTTGCATTCCTGGGTCAGCTATGCCGACTACCTTGTCAGTATCTGTCCTGGCTACAAGAAACTTACATTCCTGGGTCAGCTATGCCGACTACCTTGTCATTATCTGTCCTGGCTACAAGAAACTTACATTCCTGGGTCAGCTATGCCGACTGCCCTGTCATTATCTGTCCTGGCTACAAGAAACTTACATTCCTGGGTCAGCTATGCCGACTGCCCTGTCAGTATATGTCCTGGCTACAAGAAACTTGCATTCCTGGGTCAGATATGCCGACTACCTTGTCATTATCTGTCCTGGCTACAAGAAACTTGCATTCCTGGGTCAGCTATGCCGACTGCCTTGTCATTATCTGTCCTGGCTACAAGAAACTTACATTCCTGGGTCAGCTATGCCGACTACCTTGTCATTATCTGTCCTGGCTACAAGAAACTTACATTACTGGGTCAGCTATGCCGACTGCCTTGTCATTATCTGTCATGGCTACAAGAAACTTGCATTCCTGGGTCAGCTATGCCGACTGCCTTGTCATTATCTGTCATGGCTACAAGAAACTTACATTCCTGGGTCAGCTATGCCGACTACCTTGTCATTATCTGTACTGGCTACAAGAAACTTACATTCCTGGGTCAGCTATGCCGACTACCTTGTCAGTATCTGTCCTGGCTACAAGAAACTTACATTCCTGGGTCAGCTATGCCGACTACCTTGTCAGTATCTGTCCTGGCTACAAGAAACTTACATTCCTGGGTCAGCTATGCCGACTGCCTTGTCATTATCTGTCCTGGTTACAAGAAACTTTCATTCCTGGGTCAGCTATCGACTGCCTTGTCATTATCTGTCCTGGCTACAAGAAACGTACATTCCTGGGTCAGCTATGCCCACTACTAGCTTGACTAGGCCTAATGTATTTTTGTTCGATCCCCCGTCTGAACCAGAGGAGACTCTGGAATGGGTCTGTCTGTATCATTGCACTATCCTCCAAACATCTAAAATTACTAACCTCATCAGGAGGCGTCGCTCATATGGGCAACCGGTAGCGACGATAAATAAACGTAAACACACACACACACTAATGTATTTTCCATAGTTCAATCTGACAACTAACTCTCTTTGATTTGTTTTCCTGGCCCTGAGGTTATAAAACTGTTCTCAGATCTCAAACCCAAGCTCTGATTGGTTGATTCTGAGTGTTACTGTCAGCTGAACCAACCATACGCTTGAGACTGAGTTTTGTGATTGGTGAAATGACCTGCAGGTGTATGTTGATATGCGCATCATGTTTTGCACATCCATCTCTTAATCTACATATCCAACGTAACATTCGAGTTGATTGACACTGCTTCCTTTACTGCATTACCACCGATGCATTTACCTAATAACCCAATGCAAGACATGGAAAGGTTGTAAATGGCAATACGTGATAAGCGTCCATATTGATATACGAGCTCGTATGGGGAAAGTGCAAGTAGTGTAAAGTAAATTTATAGACAGATGTGTATCATTTTATTGCGGACATGTTAAACATGGAAAACTTGTCGTATAAAACCGGAAGTGGAAGCCGTGGTAACGCTGCGGTAGCGCGTTCGCTTCCGGTGTGAAAATCCCGGAGTTCGAGGCCGGTTGTAGCAACTGTGTCCTTAAGCAACGCACTTCAATTCCACATTGTCTCTTTATTTTAGCTCGAATGCTAAAGTCGTGATAGCGTAGTAGTAGTACATTCGCTTCATGTGAGAAAAGCCCGGGGTTCGAGTCCCTATTGGAGCCGTTACGATTGTGCCCTTATGCAAGATATTTAAAATGCACGTTTTCTCTTCTCTCGACCTCGTGGCGATGTATTCCATCAGGAATGAGGTCTCGAGATTGATTACTATAAGTTGTAAGAAGTATTTGATAGCCAACTGTTACAGTAAACTATACATCGGATAGGCTATAGGATATATGTCGAGATTTAATAAGTTAATAATTATAAGATGAGAAAATGGATTAAGATAGATAGCATATGGTGCAAAGGGAATAACGATAAAAACGGAAGAAACCAATTAAGAGGACACATCTACTTTAAGGAGTATTCAGGGGCAGTAACTGACTCAGTTTCGTTTACGTTTATTTATCGTCGTTACTGGTTGCCCATATGAGCGACGCCTCCTGGAGAGATTAGTCATTTTAGATTTTGGAGGATAGTGCATGATACAGACAGAGACCCATTCCAGAGTCCCCTCTGTGTAAAACACCGACACGAGACCTCGGTTTAACGTCCCATCTGAAAGACTGTTAATTTTATTAGGGTCAAACGGGGGGATCGAACCTGCGATCCCTGGATTACCAGTCCAGCGTGATACCACTGGACTACAGATCTCATTAGCTTTACCAAAAGCTTTATTTATTGGTTCATAGTGGGAATAATAATAATAATAAATAAATAATAAAATGGAGTGGCATGCTTGTTTCTTACAGATGCATTTAGTGCACCAGTCCGTCCGACATAAGAAGATAACCAGCGCTTTAAAAGATCCAACGGGACTTGCTGTTCTAGGAGTGTTTGCAAAAATTGGGAAACCACATCCTTACTTCCAAGCCATTATAGATAATCTACGACTGCTAGATATAGGTACGGTCATTATAGATAATCTACGACTGCTAGATATAGGTACGGTCATTATAGATAATCTACGACTGCTAGATATAGGTACGGTCATTATAGATAATCTACGACTGCTAGATATAGGTACTGTCATTATAGATAATGTACGACTGCTAGACATAGGTACGGTCATTATAGATAATCTACGACTGCTAGATATAGGTACTGTCATTATAGATAATCTACGACTGCTAGATATAGGTACGGTCATTATAGATAATCTACGACTGCTAGATATAGGTACGGTCATTATAGATAATGTACGACTGCTAGATATAGGTACTGTCATTATAGATAATGTACGACTGCTAGACATAGGTACTGTCATTATAGATAATGTACGACTGCTAGATATAGGTACTGTCATTATAGATAATGTACGACTGCTAGATATAGGTACTGTCATTATAGATAATGTACGACTGCTAGATATAGGTACGGTCATTATAGATAATGTACGACTGCTAGATATAGGTACTGTCATTATAGATAATGTACGACTGCTAGATATAGGTACTGTCATTATAGATAATATACGACTGCTAGATATAGGTACGGTCATTATAGATAATGTACGACTGCTAGATATAGGTACGGTCATTATAGATAATGTACGACTGCTAGATATAGGTACTGTCATTATAGATAATGTACGACTGCTAGATATAGGTACTGTCATTATAGATAATATACGACTGCTAGATATAGGTACGGTCATTATAGATAATGTACGACTGCTAGATATAGGTACGGTCATTATAGATAATGTACGACTGCTAGATATAGGTACTGTCATTATAGATAATGTACGACTGCTAGATATAGGTACTGTCATTATAGATAATATACGACTGCTAGATATAGGTACGGTCATTATAGATAATGTACGACTGCTAGATATAGGTACGGTCATTATAGATAATGTACGACTGCTAGATATAGGTACTGTCATTATAGATAATGTACGACTGCTAGATATAGGTACTGTCATTATAGATAATCTACGACTGCTAGATATAGGTACGGTCATTATAGATAATGTACGACTGCTAGATATAGGTACTGTCATTATAGATAATGTACGACTGCTAGATATAGGTACGGTCATTATAGATAATGTACGACTGCTAGATATAGGTACGGTCATTATAGATAATGTACGACTGCTAGATATAGGTACTGTCATTATAGATAATATACGACTGCTAGATATATGTACGGTCATTATAGATCATCTACGACTGCTAGATATAGGTACGGTCATTATAGATAATCTACGACTGCTAGATATATGTCCGGTCATTATAGATAATATACTACTGCTAGATATAGGTACGGTCAATATAGATAATGTACGACTGCTAGTTTAGGTACGGTCATAATAGATAATCTACGACTGCTAAATATAGGTACGGCCATTATAGAAAATCTACGACTGCTAGATATAGGTACGGTCATTATAGATAATCTACGACTGCTAGATATAGGTACGGTCATTATAGATAATCTACGACTGCTAGATATAGGTACGGTCAATATAGATAATGTACGACTGCTAGATATAGGTACGGTCAATATAGATAATGTACGACTGCTAGATATAGGTACGGTCATAATAGATAATCTACGACTGCTAAATATAGGTACGGCCATTATAGAAAATCTACGACTGCTAGATATAGGTACGGTCATTATATATAATCTACGACTGTTAGATATATGCAAGGTCATTATAGATAATCTACGACTGCTAGATATAGGTACAGCCATTATAGATACTCTACGACTACTAGATATAGGTACGGTCATTATAGATAATCTACGACTGCTAGATATAGGTAAGGTCATTATAGATAATCTACGACTGCTAGATATAGATACGTCATTATAGATAATCTACGACTGCTAGATATAGGTACGTCATTATAGATAATCTACGACTGCTAGATATAGGTACGGTCATTATAGAAAAGCTACGACTGCTAGATATAGGTACGTCATTATTGATAATCTACGACTGCTAGATATAGGTACGGTCATTCTAGATAATCTACGACTGCTAGATATAGGTACGGTCATTCTAGATAATCTACGACTGCTAGATATAGGTACGGCCATTCTAGATAATCTACGACTGCTAGATATATGCAAGGTCATTATAGATAATCTACGACTGCTAGATATTGGTACGGCCATTATAGATAATCTACGACTGCTAGATATAGGTACGGTCATTATAGATAATCTACGACTGCTAGATATATCATCGCTACCGGCTTGCCCATATGAGAGATGCCCCCTGAAGAGATTAGTCATTGATGATACAGACAGAGACCCATTCCAGAGTCTCCTCTTGTTCTTTTGAAAGGCTGTTAAATTTATTAGAGTCAGACGGGAGATCGAACCTGCGATCCCTGTATTACCAGTCCAGCGTGTTACCACTGGACTACAGATTCGTCTGTGGGAGTGGGTACTATCAACATAGTCTATATATACTGCACAGACTGAAAACAAACACACTGAACGATACTGACACATTAATTACTACGGATGAAGACAACGTAAATCTTTTTAATAACCGCTTTTACGTCGCAAACTCGACATAATAACCACAGCAAACCACATCTGAGCATAGCAATCAATCAATACAATTCCGTAGATACCATTTACATTACACTTCAAGAAATATCAATAGTATCATTTTTAGAAAGAAAGAGTAATTTAGGAAAGACTGCTGGGCCAGACATGGTAAACAACGTAACATTTAAGGAACTACATGAAGAATTAGATAACGGTTTGTCTTAATTAATTAATAGTTAACTATTTGCTCTGTGTTTGGGTTGGCCCACATAAATCAGTGGTAATTGTCGAATATCTGCGCCCCACACGATGTCCTACGTAATACATCCGTTTCTAGCTGTATGGTATATACTGTATGGTATATATACTGTATGTATATACTGTATGTATATACTGTATGGTATATATACTGTATGTATATACTGTATGGTATATATACTGTATGTATATACTGTATGTATATACTGTATGGTATATATACTGTATGTATATACTGTATGGTATATACTGTATGGTATATACTGTATGGTATATACTGTATGTATATACTGTACGGTATATACTGTACGGTATATACTGTACGGTATATACTGTACGGTATATACTGTACGGTATATACTGTACGGTATATACTGTATGGTATATATACTGTATGGTATATATACTGTATGGTATATACTGTATGGTATATACTGTATGGTATATATACTGTATGGTATATACTGTATGGTATATACTGTATGGTATATACTGTATGGTATATGTATGGTATGGTATATACTGTATGGTATATACTGTATGGTATATACTGTATGGTATATACTGTATGGTATATACTGTATGGTATATACTGTATGGTATATACTGTATGGTATATACTGTATGTATAATGTCTCTGAAAACTAAAATGCATACATTGCAAAAACCCGCTTACCCCGTAACCTGTAGAATAAATTGGACGGAATGTGCACGCAATATAGATCCAGATCAGCAGCGGCCATTTTTGACCATAGCACCCAGCACACATCGCCATTTGTAACCATAGCACCCAGCACACATCGCCATTTGTAACCATAGCACCCAACACACATCGCCATTTGTAACCATAGCACCCAACACACATCGCCATTTGTAACCATACCACCCTTTTCACGTGCGAAAGGCCCGGAGTTCGAGCCCCGCTGGAGCCGTTACGATTGTGTCCTTAGGCAAGGCATTTAAATTCAACATGCCTCTTCTCTCTCCCTCGTGACGATGGATTCCATCAGGAATGAGGTCTCGAGAGTGATTAGTATAAGTTATAAGAACTTGTTTCGCAATCGAGCTAAAATAAATTTGTATAAACTAACCATACCACCCAAAGAGGTTTTTCAAATGCCTTTCCCTATATCTAAGTTGATCAGTGGTCCATTGGTAACGTACTGGACTTGTAATCCATGCATCGCAGGTTCGTTCCCGAACTCCACCATACCAATATGACTAATATCAAGATCAGTAGGCTGACACACTAAACCGAGGTCGCATCTCGGTGCTTTGCTGTGCACGGAAAGGAATCAGGGGAGTATCTGACAATATATGTAGCATTGCACGATATATTCCAACAATACTCAATCTCCTCAGAGCAGGGGTTCGTCGCGCATAGTGGCAACCGGTAGCAAACGAAAACAACGAAAACATTCACAACTACAAACAATGCAGCGTGATTAAACGGATCATGTAACTATAAATTATAAAAACTAATCTATTAAACATGAAAAATATTTGGATAATAATCACGTTTTTATCTTCAAGATTAATTTCTCTGTTTTATGTTGAATACAAACCAATCAATTTATCAACATTTCGACAAGGTACGAAGATGCATCAGTATAAGGGCAAAGGTCAACCACATGACAATTAGTTCACATAGAAACATATACGGTAATAATATATAAGGTATACGACGTATTAGGATATATGTATCAATATAAAGCATGTGTCATGAACCACAGGGAGGCGGAACTGTAGTCCAGTGGTTGATACGTTGGACTGGTATTCCAGGGATCGCAGGTTCGATCCCCTGTCTGACTCTAATAAAATTAACAGTCTTTCAGATGGGACTTTAAACCCATGTCTCGTATCGGTGCACCGTGCATGTACAAGAATCAGAGGAGACTCTGGAATGGGTATATGTATGTATCATTGCACTATCCTCCAACAATCTAAAATGACTGATCTCTTCAAGAGGCGTCGCTCATATGGGCAACCGGTAGCGACGATAAATAAACGTAAAACACACGCAGGCATGCTTTCATAGTGTATAATGGGTGTTGGTGTTTTTATAACCTGTTAGCCCAAAGCACATAATTATGTCTTCTATATTTAAAAAAATCATTTGTAACCTCTACAAGATTTGTATCTGTGGCCCGAACCGCAATCTTGACGATACTTTCGGGTTTATCGCCAGGGATCTCGACACAAATACGCAGTATCGTCCTTGCAGGCATAGATTATTCAATTATGCAAAGTCATGATAGCGCAGTGATAGTGCATTTGCTTCTGGTGCGAAAACGCCCCGTGTTCGCGCCCCGCTCGGGCCGTTACGAGTGTGCCCTTAGGTAGGGCATTTAAATTGCACACGTTTCTTCTCTCTCCCTCGTGGCGGTGGATTCCATCAGGAATGAGGTTTCCGGAGTGATTAATATAAATTGTAAGAACTTGTTTAGCAGTCGAGCTCAACTAAGCGCGTATAAACCAAATATGCAAGCGTCTATAAGACGTACTACGCACTTATTAATGTGTTGCGATCAATATCCCCCAGCGTTTTGATTAGCCGCCGCTGTTTCTCCCGGAGAACGAGAATCTCGTTAATACATTGATTTGTGGATATTGGATAGCGCATTTCAAACAGCGCAGCCACAAATGTGATTATTCATTCAGGAGAAAGTAATTACGAAGATTTCCTGTGTTATTTAGTTATTTAAGCTTTCTGTGATGCAGTCTGTGTGACAAATTACTGTTTGACAAATGAAGACATATGAATTCCAGACATATTTGGATGTGCAATAAAAGGTCGACCATAATCATAGTTTCACAATAAACACATCGTGTGTGGGCAAATCTTCAATTTATTAATGAGAGACATCGTAGGCTTTTCTATTACCTCCCTTGGCAGATAATGTCCGATTTATCCCGAAATGTATAGCGGTTCTTTTAGTGTGTTTATACTGCTGTTCCCTAATCAGATACTGCGGGTTCGATCCTGGGACCGGGAAGTATGTGAGAATGTACAATAGTCACCATATCGGACAGGTGAGGACAGACCGGGTACTCCAGTTTCCTCCCACACGAATGACCACATTTACGCTTTCAGCCGCGCCAACGAGAGCGATTAATATAAGTTCATATAAGCGGCCATGTAGTTGGCTGCAAGCACCAAAATGCATAGGCTCAGTACTTAAATGAGTTATATCGTAAAATAAAGTCTTTATTATAGAACAGGAATCATACGCTTAGACATAGTCAAAATAGCAAATGTCTCAGTAAACGCATACTGGTGGGGGGGGGGGTTAAGATATCATTCAATAATTCAAACATATAGGATTGTTATGTGTGATGTGTATCCGTACTAGACTGGACACCTACAATACTCAAAAATGATCAATGAAAAATAATATTTACTTAGTTACAACTAATATTTTACAAATTACAAAACAAATTGTCTTTTGGATTCGTCACACAATACACAAAGTAGTCTGCTATGAATATGAACGAGAATAGACTAATTTTGCAATTCATTGGGTTATGAACGGCGATCACATGGGCTGAATCATCCAATCAGAATCGCGTGTATATAACGTGTTTAACAACAACTCCTCCTACCGTTGCAAAATAAAAATCCTATTCCATAAAGGACGCCGCACAGGCACAGGAGTGCGGCGCCAATATGTTTCCAATGGGCCGTTGTATAATGTTGTTAAAGCGACACTCCATCAGTGAAAACGCAAATATCTACAGAATGTAATGTCCTATTATATGGTTGTTTCCCCAAATATTTGCTTCAATAACTGAGTAATTGAACTAATATATAAACTTCGTATGCGCAGTTTGTTGACATAACATAATAATGTAAATATGGTCGACATCCATACAACCTGAATAACACGATTTATGGTACAGATTTACCGTTATATCTCACATTTGTGCCTGTGCATATTTATTTGTAGACTAAGATTAGCTAAATTATCTCTAAATGACAATAGCACGCGCTCAGTATTGACTCCAGTGACAAACACACGTCAAATCAGGAGCGTGGATACCCGTTATATGAAATACTACTTTCACTTTTGAAAGTTTGTAGACCACAAAAACACTGTTTATTGATTCAATGTTAGTGTTCGAATGTATTGAGAAGAATTCGTTGTAGCAATGCATTTATACGAAGAATGTGTAGTAGCAATGAATGTATACGTGCGTGTTGTGATGTAATGACGCTTTAAAAAGTGTGGCCCAAACCATCTGCATGTTCATGATATGTGTATGACATATGTACTATTGATTTGCAATAAAATATGATTAAACTAAATATGTTTTCCACTATATGTGGCCAAATAAATAAGTTGAAATATTCTGCTACAGGTGATTACGCCAACGTTCGTCCATTTCCATTAATGAAACTTCTACCAGATGATTTCGAAACGTATTACCGCTATGACGGAAGTCTAACCACCCCGCCATGTTCCGAAAGCGTTGTCTGGACCATCTTCAGGGAACCAATAGAAATCTCCGAATATCAGGTATGCTGTGTGTCATAGCTTAAAATATAACCTCTAGAAATCTCATATCAGACGGATCTGTAATCCAGTGGTAACACACTGGACTGGTAATCCAGGGATCGCAGGTTCGATCTCCCGTCTGACCCTAATAAAATTAACAGTCTTTCAGATGGGACGTTAAACCGAGGTCTCGTGTCGGTGCTTTACACCGTGCACGTAAAAGAACCAGAGGAGATTTTGGAATGTGTCTCTGTCTGTAGCATGCACTATCCTCCAAAATCTAAAATAATAATCTCTTCAGGAGGCGTCGCTCATATGGGCAACCGGTAGCGACGATACATAAAAGTAAAAAAATCATATCACTAAAGCACATTGTAGTGCAGTAGAGTAGTGTTCTTGTTGTGTCTGATGATGGTGCGATAAAAGATGACATCGTGAGGAGGCTTCTTCTTCCTTTCAGTGCGACAAATCCTAAAGTGTTGGTGGTTTCTTCCCAAAACGGTCCCTGTTAGGGCCACCCTCATCACTATTGGTCATCCCGCAGCAGCATATAAACGGATCTGACAGTTAGATATCTGACCGTCTCGGTCGCTCCAGGGTCTGTCCATACCTCCATCACTTCCGATGGTGAAGGTGTGTCCCTTGTTGCAAGTTTGACGGCCAGAAGATCCCAGTATCCTACGCTGCTGCTGGGAGATGTGACCCCGACAGCGCAGTGCACGCCAAGGGGAGATCGGCAGGGACTCATGGCTTAATGACTTGTTATTGCTATATTTGAATGCAATTATTAGTCGCACGTGCCTGTTTGGGCACTTATTGAAATTATCACTGGTGTTTTTATCACGCAACTCTAGGCTGGCCATTGACCCAGTGGTTAACTCATTTGACTGCGAATCCATGGATCTCAGATTCGATCCCTTGTATGACCCTAGTAATATTAAAATATTAATTATTTCGGATGGGACTATAAACTGAGGTCTCATGTATCGGTGCTATACACCGGGCAAGTAAAGTAACCAGGGATGGTTCTGGAATTGGAGGATATTCTGTATATTGCACTATCCTCCATAAAAAATAAACTGACTAATATACTTCTGGAATTGGAGGATATTCTGTATATTGCACTATCCTCCATAAAAATAAACTGACTAATATACTTCTTGAAATGGAGGGTATTCTGTATATTCCACTATCATCCATAAAAATAAATTGACTAATATACTTCTGGAATTGGAGGATATTGTGTATCTTGCACTATCCTCCATACAAATAAACTGACTAATATACTTCTTGAATTGGAGGGTATTCTGTATCGTGCACTATCCTCCAATAAAAATAAACTGACTAATATACTTCTTAAATTGGAGGGTATTCTGTATCTTGCACTATCCTCCAAGGAAAATAAACTGACTAATATACTTCTTTAATTGGAGGGTATTCTGTATATTGCACTATCCTCCAAGGAAAATAAACTGACTAATATACTTCTTGAATTGGAGGGTATTCTGTATATTGCACTATCCTCCAAGAAAAATAAACTGACTAATATACTTCTTGAATTGGAGGGTATTCTGTATCTTGCACTATCCTCCAAGAAAATAAACTGACTAATATACTTCTTGAATTAGAGGGTATTCTGTATATTGCAATATCCTCCAAGAAAAATAAACTGACTAATATACTTCTTGAATTGGAGGGTATTCTGTATCTTGCACTATCCTCCAAGAAAAATAAACTGACTAATATACTTCTTGAATTGGAGGGTATTCTGTACCTTGCACTATCCTCCAAGAAAAATAAACTGACTAATATACTTCTTGAATTGGAGGGTATTCTGTATCTTGCACTATCCTCCAAGAAAAATAAACTGACTAATATACTTCTAGAAGCGTCGACCCTGTTAAACCAGCGGGCGGCGACCACACGCGTTTGTGGTCTGGACTAGTGGATTCGGGTTCAATCCCTATTTTAAGAGCAGTTTGATAAATCGTAGGCTTGACACTATGCATACACAATGTTTAGGTCATATCTTAGCATATGTAAAAATGACATCCCGTCACTATCAGAGTAATTATGGTCCTTATGTCCTCTAGTATATAATATAGGTGTGCGTTTTCTATGTCCTCTAGTTCATAATGTAGGTGTGCGTTTTCTATGTCCTCTAGTATGTCCTCTAGTATATAATGTAGATGTGTGTTTTCTATGTCCTCTAGTATATAATGTAGGTGTGTGTTTTCTATGTCTTCTAGTATATAATGTAGGTGTGCGTTTTCTATGTCCTCTAGTATATAATGTAGGTGTGCGTTTTCTATGTCCTCTAGTATATAATGTAGGTGTGCGTTTTCTATGTCCTCTAGTTCATAATATAGGTGTGCGTTTTCTATGTCCTCTAGTATATAATGTAGGTGTGCGTTTTCTATGTCCTCTAGTTCATATTGTAGGTGTGCGTTTTCTATGTCCTCTAGTATATAATGTAGGTGTGCATTTTCTATGTCCTCTAGTATATAATGTAGGTGTGCGTTTTCTATGTCCTCTAGTATATAGTGTAGGTGAGCGTTTTCTATGTCCTCTAGTACATAATGTAGGTGTGCGTTCTCTATTTCCTCTAGTATATAATGTAGGTGTGCGTTTTCTATGTCCTCTAGTATATAATGTAGGTGTGCGTTTTCTATGTCCTCTAGTATATAATGTATGTGTGCGTTTTCTATGTCCTCAAAGTACTATGTCCTCAAGTATATAATCAGACATTACAAAACAACTACCTGTTGCTTCTCACTCATGCCTCAAACATTTTCTTTCACTCGAGATTCTATTCCAGATACAACAGATCCGGGCCCTCTCCTCCATTTCCAACATAACCGACAACTACCGACCAGTACAGCGACTAAATGGCAGACGAATATATGTTAGGAAGAAATCCGCAGCGGCAACCATCGAGTCGAGAAGCAAAGTAGCCAGTTATAGTAACACAAACAATACAGACAGCTGGGGCCCGACAGCGGGTTCGTCAGCAAATGTGGCAGTTGCGTCTTTCGCCATTTTCGTAAGCGTTGTTTCCAAATGCTTACCGGCTTGGATTTAGTTAGCGACGTCATGGCTTATTATTGTTGTTGTTGACTAATAGTAACATGACAGTACATGCTACGTTCAACTGTTTCGTGACAAAGTACTGGATGTACGATGTATTGGCAAATGCAGAAATAAGAAACATATAATTTGAATTTCTGAAAATCTTCTTTTATCAATTAACCCTTTCAACACTACATACCTCTAAATAGGCATACAAAAAGTGTAGATCCAGATGAGCCGGCTCGTGACGAGCCGTCTCATCAGGATCTGCACTTTTTGCCAGTAGTATTACTATTTTTAGACAAAATTACCCGTCTTGATAAATGAACTGGTGCAAATGTAATTTTCTTATTCATTTATTGGTCTAAATATATCATGCACCAGTCCATGTCAGTTACTTGGTGTTGAATGGGTTAACGGGTAATGAGATACCGGCTTATTTGATGTGCTCGCTGCTTACCATACCCATACACCCCATTACCATTTTTCTAATGTTAACGTTTTGAATAAAAATGTATAGGCACGTGCCTGCAATGACTATAAGAAGTTACGCCTGAGGCTTGTATCGCGTATGCCTGGCTCGGTATAGATGTGAGGGTATACACATGAAGCTGTGTACTAAATGAACAAGCCTGACAGAGTTGTCACCCACAACCAGCCACCATTAAAATGTATTACTCCATCGTAGATAAACCTTTCAGTTAACAAAACCTCCCAGATGTAGTCTCGCATAAATACCAGTAATAAATACCAGTAATCTCGCATAAATACCAGTAATCTCGCATAAACACCAGTAATCTCGCATAAATACCAGTAATCTCGCATAAACACCAGTAATCTCGCATAAATACCAGTAATCTCGCGCATAAACACCAGTAATCTCGCATAAATACCAGTAATCTCGCGCATAAATACCAGTAATCTCGCATAAATACCAGTAATCTCGCGCATAAATACCAGTAATCTCGCATAAATACCAGTAATCTCGCGCATAAATACCAGTAATCTCGCATAAATACCAGTAATCTCGCATAAACACCAGTAATCTCGCATAAATACCAGTAATCTCGCATAAACACCAGTAATCTCGCATAAATACCAGTAATCTCGCATAAACACCAGTAATCTCGCATAAATACCAGTAATCTCACATAAACACCAGTAATCTCGCATAAATACCAGTAATCTCGCATAAACACCAGTAATCTCGCATAAATACCAGTAATCTCGCATAAACACCAGTAATCTCGCATAAATACCAGTACTCTCGCATAAATACCAGTAATCTCGCATAAATACCAGTAATCTCAGTTACCAAATGCTGTGGTTTACTTGCGGTACATGCCTGCTAAACATTCTGATGCTTTATGTTAAAGCTTGCTATTAGTAATATATCATGCATCTCAGTGATTTGTCATGTCCGTAACACTTTATAACGTTACCGTTTCGTTTTGTATCACGTATTTTTATTTATGCCATGACCATTTGTGTAAGTTGCATGTCATGCTGATTGACTTTGATTGGAAGTCTTCATACACACATCATACGCACACGCAACAACGGGTTCACTGGCTATATGGACTGCCTAGTATTCGTATTGTACTTAAAGCGACATTGCATCGTAAAATGCCGAATAAATGAGTATAAATAAATCTATTACTACAAATTCATCCGATATAATTTGAATACTAAATTTCAATACAAAAACTGTGCGTGCGGTCTACAAAGGGTTATTCAGGATATGGGCGATGTACGTGTACATTACGCGTGGCTGTTGGCCCTATTTACATTATTTTAATATGTCATTATATATATTTATTAATTAAAACACACAGAATCTGTTGCAACTATTTGGGGAGAAAAATACCATTGTATAGGAAATTACATTCTGTAGTAATTTGATTTTTCACCGATGTAGTGTCGCTTTAAGTAAGAAACATTAAAGTCTACATTGTGTTTCCAACCTCTATTTGCTATGCATTGAACTGAGATAAATCCATGTTAACCAACAAAAGTCACAAATTACTGGCTTCACTAAAAGATACCACGTAACATTTACAAATAGGCACAAACTAAAATATGTTTAAATTAGGCACAAACCATGTTTGCCGCTTTATGTGTCTTTTTCTTCAAATGAAACAATAATGTTACTGTTCATATATTGGTGTGCAGTAAACTCATATTAACCATACCAACTTCAAATAGCTCGGTGTGCAGTACATTCCTAGTAAACACATATTGATGTGCAGTACATTCCTAGTAAACACATATTGATGTGCAGTACATTCTTAGTAAACACATATTGATGTACAGTACATTCCTAGTAAACACATATTGATGTACAGTACATTCCTAGTAAACACATATTGATGTACAGTACATTCCTAGTAAACACATATTGATGTGCAGGACATTCCTAGTAAACACATATTGGTGTGCAGTTCATTCCTAGTAAACACATATTGATGTGCAGTACATTCTTAGTAAACACATATTGATGTACAGTACATTCCTAGTAAACACATATTGATGTACAGTACATTCCTAGTAAACACATATTGATGTGCAGGACATTCCTAGTAAACACATATTGGTGTACAGTACATTCCTAGTAAACACATATTGATGTGCAGTACATTCCTAGTAAACACATATTGATGTGCAGGACATTCCTAGTAAACACATATTGATGTGCAGTACATTCGCATAAACACATATTGGTGTACAGTACATTGCTAGTAAACACATATGGATGTACACTACATTCGCATAAACACATAGTGATGTGCAGTACATTCCTAGTAAACACATATTGATGTGCAGTACATTCGCATAAACACATAGTGATGTGCAGTACATTCCTAGTAAACACATATTGATGTACACTACATTCGCATAAACACATAGTGATGTGCAGTACATTCCTAGTAAACACATATTGATGTGCAGGACATTCCTAGTAAACACATATTGATGTGCAGGACATTCCTAGTAAACACATATTGATGTGCAGGACATTCCTAGTAAACACATATTGATGTGCAGTACATTCGCATAAACACATAGTGATGTGCAGTACATTCCTAGTAAACACATATTGATGTGCAGTACATTCGCATAAACACATAGTGATGTGCAGTACATTCCTAGTAAACACATATTGGTGTGCAGTACTAATAACTCTAAAAAAATGTGCGCATGTGCAAATGTGAAATATAGCAGTAAATATGTACCATAAATGTTATTATTCAGGATACACGCGTTTTATTACGCATGGATGTTGACACTATTTACATTATTTTGTCATGTGCCAACAAACGTCGTATACGACGCTTGTTTATTAGTTGAAATACTGAGAATTTGCTGGGAATATGTGGAGGGAAAGATATACCACAATTCACAAGCCGTGTGAACGGAGGTTACAACTAGTTGATAAACGTCTTTTTTATTCGGTTCAAATTATATTATTTATTTCATAAACATTGGTTGGAATACCTTACTATCAAAGGGAGGTTATACTAAAACTCATCTGTTTTGATTTAGGGCTCTTTGAATTAATTTGAATAATCATTAAGACATATGATGCATATGCATCATGTTAATGAAGTACGGCGAGGGTACGGCGTATACTATATTTACGTTACAGCATGATGGAATGAGTGCATTGTTTATATATAATGCACGTGCATCATGTTAATGGGGTACGGAGAGTACAGCTTGATGGAATGAGTGCATTGTTTATATATAATGCACGTGCATCATGTTAATGGGGTACGGAGAGAGTACAGCTTGATGGAATGAGTGTATTGTTTATATATAATGCACGTGCATCATGTTAATGGAGTACGGCGAGAGTACAGCTTGATGGAATGAGTGTATTGTTTATATATAATGCACGTGCATCATGTTAATGGGGTACGGCGAGAGTACAGCTTGATGGAATGAGTGTATTGTTTATATATAATGCACGTGCATCATGTTAATGGAGTACGGCGAGAGTACAGCTTGATGGAATGAGTGTATTGTTTATATATAATGCACGTGCATCATGTTAATGGGGTACGGCGAGAGTACAGCTTGATGGAATGAGTGTATTGTTTATATATAATGCACGTGCATCATGTTAATGGAGTACGGCGAGAGTACAGCTTGATGGAATGAGTGTATTGTTTATATATAATGCACGTGCATCATGTTAATGGGGTACGGCGAGAGTACAGCTTGATGGAATGAGTGTATTGTTTATATATAATGCACGTGCATCATGTTAATGGAGTACGGCGAGAGTACAGCTTGATGGAATGAGTGTATTGTTTATATATAATGCACGTGCATCATGTTAATGGGGTACGGCGAGAGTACAGCTTGATGGAATGAGTGTATTGTTTATATATAATGCACGTGCATCATGTTAATGGAGTACGGCGAGAGTACAGCTTGATGGAATGAGTGTATTGTTTATATATAATGCACGTGCATCATGTTAATGGGGTACGGCGAGAGTACAGCTTGATGGAATGAGTGTATTGTTTATATATAATGCACGTGCATCATGTTAATGGAGTACGGCGAGAGTACAGCTTGATGGAATGAGTGTATTGTTTATATATAATGCACGTGCATCATGTTAATGGGGTACGGAGAGTACAGCTTGATGGAATGAGTGCATTGTTTATATATAATGCACGTGCATCATGTTAATGGAGTACGGCGAGAGTACAGCTTGATGGAATAAGTGTATTGTTTATATATAATGCACGTGCATCATGTTAATGGAGTACGGCGAGAGTACAGCTTGGTGGAATAAGTGTATTGTTTATATATAATGCACGTGCATCATGTTAATGGAGTACGGCGAGAGTACAGCTTGATGGAATGAGTGTATTGTTTATATATAATTATGTAATGTTGCTTTATTTACGCATCACTTGTACTTACGTCTGGTGCATCACTTGTACTTACGTCTGGTGCATCACTTGTACTTACGTCTGGTGCATCACTTGTACTTACGTCTGGTGCATCACTTGTACTTACGTCTGGTGCATCGCTTACAGATTATTATATTATTAAAATTGTTGATTTTATTATTACTTACCATAAATTGTCAAATAAAATTTAAGAACACGTATACAAGCGTTCGTTTAGGAACACGTATACAAGCGTTCGTTTAGGAACACGTATACAAGCGTTCGTTTAGGAACACGTATACAAGCGTTCGTTTAAGAACACGTATACAAGCGTTCGTTTAGGAACACGTATACAAGCGTTCGTTTAGGAACACGTATACAAGCGTTCGTTTAGGAACACGTATACAAGCGTTCGTTTAAGAACACGTATACAAGCGTTCGTTTAGGAACACGTATACAAGCGTTCGTTTAGGAACACGTATACAAGCGTTCGTTTTATTTTTATTTACTAGAGGACATGGAAAATGCATACCTACATTATATGATTATTATTACATGAAAACGAAATCCGAAGGATTCCATCAAAGATATATCACATCTTTATTACAAAACACAAACTGAACTACTAAAAATATTCCAAATGTTTAAAACTGTATTTATATAGTTATTGTTTTTCATGTAAAAACACACTTATCCGAAGTGTGCGTTTTCTATGTCCTCTAGTATAGTTCCAATATGACTTCGCCATTCATACTGTGGTGGCCATTTTGGTTGGCAAAGTTTACCAAGTATTATCTCCAATGTATAGTAGCCTAATATAGTTTTCTTCATAAACTATTTATTTTCCATCCCATCCCATGGTTCATATGTTGTTGGGAAGCTCTAAATGGACATAGTTTATGGTATCCTTTCAAAAAATTCACATCACTAGCGATGAAAATAGTATGCTATGATTATGCGAAGTTAGCAATACTGGTCTATATGTGCATGGTAATCTAATATCAAACGCAAAGGTACCGAAGATAAATTTCGAAGTAATGAAACTGCGACCACCTTACAGCGTTACATATGCATCTACAAACTAATCAGCTCGATGCCTTGTCCATGGCGGTTGTACATCTAGAACCAGACAAATCAGAATGTGTATCTGTATGGATCGTGTTAGATGTAAACGGTCCAGGTAGTACGTTGAAAACCAGACTCAACTGGTGTCCATGGCTTGCATAACTGGTTTCCATGGCTTGCATAACTGGTGTCCATGGCTTGCATAACTGATTTCAATGGCTTGCATAACTGGTGTCCATGGCTTGCATAACTGATTTCAATGGCTTGCATAACTGGTGTCCATGGCTTGCATAACTGATTTCAATGGCTTGCATAACTGATTTCAATGGCTTGCATAACTGGTTTCCATGGCTTGTGCAACTGGTCTCCATGGCTTGCATAACTGGTGTCCATGGCTTGCATAACTGGTTTCCATGGCTTGCACAACTGGTCTCCATGGCTTGCACAACTGGTTTCCATGGCTTGCACAAGTGGTTTTCATGGCTTACACAACTGGTTTCCATGGCTTGCATAACTGGTTTCCATGGCGTGCACAACTGGTTTCCATGGCTTGAACAACTGGTATCCATGGCTTGCATAACTGGTTTCCATGGCTTGCATAACTGGTCTCCATGGCTTGCATAACTGGTTTCCATGGCTTACATAACTGGTTTCCATGGCTTGCACAACTTGTTTCCATAGCTTACACAACTGGTTTCCATGGCTTGCACAACTGATTTCCATTTCTTGCACAACTGGTTTCCATGGCTTGCACAACTGGTTTCCAAGGCTTGCACAACTGGTTTCCATGACTTGCACAACTGGTTTCCATGGCTTGCACAACTGGTTTCCATGGCTTGCACAACTGGTTTCCATGGCTTGCACAACTGGTTTCCATGGCTTGCACAACTGGTTTCCAAGGCTTCTTCCATGGCTTGCACAACTGGTTTCCATGGCTTGCCCAACTGGTTTCCATGGCGTGCACAACTGGTTTACATGGCTTGCACAACTGGTCTCCATGGCTTGCACAACTGGTTTACATGGCTTGCACAACTGGTCTCCATGGCTTGCACAACTGGTTTCCATGACTTGCACAACTGGTTTCCATGGCTTGCACAACTGGTTTACATGGCTTGCACAACTGGTTTTCATGGCTTGCATAACTGGTCTCCATGGCTTGCATAACTGGTTTCCATGACTTGCACAACTGGTTTCCATGGCTTGCACAACTGGTTTACATGGCTTGCACAACTGGTTTACATGGCTTACACAACTGGTTTACATGGCTTGCACAACTGGTTTACATGGCTTGCACAACTGGTTTCCATGGCTTGCACACCTGGTTTCCATGACTTGCACAACTGGTATACATGGCTTGCACAACTGGTTTACATGGCTTGCACAACTGGTTTCCATGACTTGCACAACTGGTATACATGGCTTGCACAACTGGTTTACATGGCTTGCACAACTGGTTTCCATGGCTTGCACAACTGGTTTCCATGGCTTGCACAACTGGTTTCCATGACTTGCACAACTGGTTTCCATGGCTTGCACAACTGGTTTCCATGGCTTGCACAACTGGTTTCCATGGCTTGCACAACTGGTTTCCATGGCTTGCACAACTGGTTTCCATGGCTTGCACAACTGGTTTCCATAGCTGGCACAAACAGGTCACGTGTCTATTTACGGAATACAACGCAGCTGTAATTAGAAACATTAGTCAGTTACTGCCCCTGAATACTCCTAAAAGTAGATCGGCCCTCCTAATTGGGTTCCTCCGTTTTTATCGTTGTTTCCTTTGCACCACATGCTATCCAATTTCATCCATCTTCTCATCTTATAATTATTAAATTATTTGGTTATCCATTATGCAACATAATTAAGATAAAATCACATCTATCCTACCGCAACATCTGGTAAGAACACAACAGTAAAAACAAAGGATTCCAACAAAAAAAAACGATATAAATTTCTGAATAAATCTGACTCAAGGGAGGTAATAGAACAACAAGCAATGTCTCTCATGAATCATTCAATCATTATTCATGTTCATCCCTCGTGTTTCACTTGAACGGATAGATAATGTTATATTGTGTTTAAATATTCGTCCATTACAATCAAGTCAAGTAAAGTATATTTCCAACACTTTATTTAGAATGCATTTCTGGTAGACTTTTTTTATTGATATTTGAGGTCTGGTCTGCTCTTCAAATCGACCAGGCACCCGACCATCCGGCCGTTAAAACAGTCATTTACCAAGTGCCATATTGATATACACCGCATATAGGAGATTGCATTTATATGTTATCGAGGTCAAAGTATGGTGCGAAAGGTCCGGAGTTCGAGCCCCGCTGGAGCCGTTACGATTGTGCCCTTAGGCAAGGCATTTAAATTCCACATTGCCTCTTCTCTCGCCTTCATGGCGATGGAGTCCATCAGGAATGAGGTCTCGAGAGTGATTAATATAAGTTGAAAGAACTTGTTTCGCAATCGAGCTAAAATAAATTTGTATAAACTAAAGTATGGTATGTTTGCATAGACTGTGTTGTGCGATATTCCAAGACTTCCGCGGTCGTGCGATGTTGTGTGAAACATGAGACAAGTCACCATACGTTAAATATGTATGCCGACCTGGTTATATTTCCAGGCCAGCTTACACATGAAACACATAATGCTTGCCCGTTCAAATCCTTTTTTTTACGTTTATTTATCGTCGCTACCGGTTGCCCATATGAGCGACGCCTCCTGAAGAGATTAGTCATTTTAGATTTTGGAGGATAGTGCAATGATACAGACAGAGACCCATTCCAGAGTTCATATCCTATCTATTATGTCGCCTTTTGTAGTGCTCCAGTGCTTAGTAGGGACTACGTGAACACCCTACGCACGCTACCACGACAGTAGAGTGGGCCCTTACTCACTGTAATGCAACACTATATATTTGACATATTTCATCAATGCAGAATGTATAATACGCATGCACAAACCTGAGTTCACGTTCCTGTATATTTTAGTTTTTAGTTTGATATTCGATTCCCAGCATCATTTGAGTAAAACTATGGAACTTGTCAATGTGCTTATTCATGTTACTACCAATACATAATGTAATAGATATGATGCACCAAGAATTGTTTTATTTCACGATACATAGAGGATATTTGCTTGTTTTGAGTGAATATGGAATATATCTCACTGAGAAGTGAGAAAATTTCAAATATTTTCACGAGCGCGTAGCCGGCAAAATACAGTGAGTGATATGCAGTGAGTGATATGGATTATATCTCACTAATAGAACACTGTATTTCATCAATTAGCATAAAATAAAAGAGTTTATCATCCACTTAATGTTAATATATTATTATTAGGTAGAGAATCTTTGAAATACGAAGACAACATCGTAATTTTCACAGCAGTACAGAACTTTATTAAACAAACAAATCGATTTAACATTTAAATAAGTACTTTATATTAATGTTGTGTTTATGCTCTTTGGGTTTTCGTTTTCTTCTTTTGCGTAAGTTTTGGTCCTGGGGTGCACTTCTTGGGGAAACTGGACATTGGATTTTGCAGACTAGTACATTTCTTTGAAAAAGTCAAAGACTAATACTATATATATTATATCTTGTAAACTGCGTTATATACATGTTTCATCGTTCTTCTTCCCTAATGTGAAAACTGTAATAGTCTATGTCTAATAAAACGTTCTTCTTCTCTAATGTGAAAACTGTAATAGTTTATGTCTAGTGAAACGTTCTTCTTCTCTAATGTGAAAACTGTAATAGTTTATGTCTAATAAAACGTTCTTCTTCTCTAATGTGAAAACTGTAATAGTTTATGTCCAATAAAACGTTCTTATTCCCTACCCTAATGTGAAAACTGTAATAGTTTATGTCTAATAAAACGTTCCTATTCCCTACCCTAATGTGAAAACTGTAATAATTTATGTCTAATAAAACGTTCTTATTCCCTAATGTGAAAACTGTAATAATTTATGTCTAATAAAACGTTCTTATTCCCTAATGTGGAAACTGTAATAGTTTATGTCTAATAAAACGTTCTTATTCCCTAATGTGGAAACTGTAATAGTTTATGTCTAGTGAAACGTTCTTATTCCCTAATGTGAAAACTGTAATAATTTATGTCTAATAAAACGTTCTTATTCCCTAATGTGGAAACTGTAATAGTTTATGTCTAGTGAAACGTTCTTCTTCACTAATGTGAAAACTGTAATAATTTATGTCTAATAAAACGTTCTTATTCCCTAATGTGAAAACTGTAATAATTTATGTCAAATAAAACGTTCTTATTCCCTAATGTGAAAACTGTAATAGTTTATGTCTAGTGAAACGTTCTTCTTCCCTAATGTGAAAACTGTAATAGTGTATGTCTAATAACACGTTCTTATTCCCTAATGTGAAAACTGTAGTAATTTATGTCTAATAACACGTTCTTATTCCCTAATGTGAAAACTGGAGATTTATGTCTAGTGAAACGTTCTTCTTCCCTAATGTGAAAACTGTAATAGTTTATGTCTAATAACACGTTCTTATTCCCTAATGTGAAAACTGTAATAATTTATGTCTAATAACACGTTCTTATTCCCTAATGTGAAAACTGGAGATTTATGTGATGCCCTTTTCCCTACACTAATTACTTGAAACTCATCTGGATTTGTCTGACTATCGGTCGACAAGGACTTATTTTATTTTTACAGTGATTGCGAAGCCTGTTTTAATTAATCACTCTCGTTGGCGCAGATGACAGCGTAAATGTGGTCATTCGTGTGGGAGGACACCGGAGTACCCGGAGAGAACCCACCTGTCCGATCTGGCGACAAGGACTTGATGACCAATTTGAATGACGTTTATGACTTCTATATAACATGGGGAGTAAAACTAGTTTTGCGAGTATTATCATCTGCATAATTATACAGTGTCACTTTAATAATAAATTAAAACCATATCAATTATAAAATACATTAAACAGTAAAGCCATATAGCTGATACAATGTCATTTATGAAGCGTGTTGTGTTTCCAGTAGTGAGAGACCTACGGTCACTGACCCTTTGAGGCTCCACCCTGACGTGTACACTTCATGTCATAAAGAATTGTTTATATTGTGATGTATTCAATGTTTAAATCTGGTGGTTTTTATATCAAATTATAATGGTTTCACCGAGACCAGTTACATTGTGGTAATATGATTATATCTTCCAAGCAGAGGACCCTGCGTACCCATCCGAGCAGTGGTTCCGAACATTCCACAAGCCAGAAGACCCTGCGTACCCATCCGAGCAGTGGTTCCGAACATTCCACAAGCCAGAAGACCCTGCGTACCCATCCGAGCAGTGGTTCCGAACATTCCACAAGCCAGAAGACCCGCGTACCCACCGAGCAGTGGTTCCGAGCATTCCACAAGCCAGAAGACCCTGCGTACCCATCCGAGCAGTGGTTCCGAACATTCCACAAGCCAGAAGACCCTGCGTACCCATCCGAGCAGTGGTTCCGAACATTCCACAAGCCAGAAGACCCTGCGTACCCATCCGAGCAGTGGTTCCGAACATTCCACAAGCCAGAAGACCCTGCGTACCCATCCGAGCAGTGGTTCCGAACATTCCACAAGCCAGAAGACCCTGCGTACCCATCCGAGCAGTGGTTCCGAACATTCCACAAGCCAGAAGACCCTGCGTACCCATCCGAGCAGTGGTTCCGAACATTCCACAAGCCAGAAGACCCTGCGTACCCATCCGAGCAGTGGTTCCGAACATTCCACAAGCCAGAAGACCCTGCGTACCCATCCGAGCAGTGGTTCCGAACATTCCACAAGCCAGAAGACCCTGCGTACCCATCCGAGCAGTGGTTCCGAACATTCCACAAGCCAGCATAGCTTCCTCACTTGAACTACTTCGACGCCCCATTTATGATTCGAACATACAGCTGTGAAGGGCAACTGAGTTGTAGTCAAAGGCCGTAACCACTCTGCCACGGAGGACCCTATTGTTGGCCGGGTACTAATGACATTCCTACATTTTATGTTTCTGTTTTCTGTTTCGTTTAATAATGTTTGGATATCAGGTAAGATGACATTTTATGCAAAGGCAACCAATCAAACAATTGAGATGTGTTAATAATAATAATAATATAAAAAAAAAAATAGTAATAACAAATATTTTATGTTACGAGTTAATCTACCATGAGGCCCTCAACATATATATAAATCAAATGTAATCAAAAGATAGGACTATAAGTTTGCATTATAATAATAATAATAATAATAATAATAATAATAAAGACTTTAATTTTCCTGAGAACTCAAGTTAATCTACAATGAGACCCTCAACATATATACAAATATATATACATCAATGCAGTCAAAGGATAGTATTTTAAGCAATATCTAACAGTCATTTTTATCACGAGGACTCCTCTAGTTGTCTAGAAGTTTCCGGAGTTTAGTTTATACACATTTATTTTAGCTCGATTGCGAAACAAGTTCTTACAACTTATATTAATCACTCTCGAGACCTCATACCTGGTGGAATCCATTGCCACGAGGGATAGAGAAGATGCAACGTGGCATTTAAATGCCTTGCCTAAGGGCACAATCGTAACGGTTCCAGCGGGGCTCGAACTCCGGACCTTTCGCACCTGGAGTTTAGCTGGGCATTCATGTCATCTTTTCTAAATGCACATACGCAATTATTCTAAAACAATTAACAACAGAAAGCTAACTGAACTGAAGTACCTTTTCCATAGTATCTTTATCTTGAACCACCGGAGAGTCGTCTATGGCCTATTTTGTGTGTGTTTTACGTTTGTTTATCGTCGCTACAGGTTGCCCATATGAGCGACGCCTTCTGAAGAGATTAGTTATTTTAGATTTTGGAGGTTAGTGCATGATACAGACAGAGACGCATTCCAGAATATCCTCTGGTTCTTTTACGTGCACGGTGTAAAGCACCGACACGAGACCTCGGTTTAACGGTTATCCCATCTGAAAGACTGTTAATTTTATTAGGGTCAGACGGGGGATCGAACCTGCGATCCCTGGATTACCAGTCCAGCGTGTTACCACTGGACTACAGATCCGTCTGTGTTATGGTCTATGCTGTGTGTGCGACTTTATAAACGCCCACAACAAACTAACAAATTACCCCACTAATCACAAGTACGCATGTAAGCACCCAGGACCAATCGGGGCTATATAACTTAAGACAATGCCCGCCATGTCTCACCAACAGCTCTCAATGCTAACAATTGTATATTGTAACATCCTCATGGAAAGGAATTTACATAAGCTCTCAGCTTGTTTTCCAATCCATTTCAAATATCCTGTGTATTTGTATACCGTATATATATATTGAATGAACTGATTAAAATATGTTTCAACTAACAAATGCAACGAAATGAATGACATCAACGTATGGTAGTTATTCCCATTACGTGCTTGCATCCATCAACACATTAACCGTAACCCCTCGGTAACTCCCGAGTTATTGCCCTTGGATTTAGGAAAGCTATTATTCAGGGCTAGCATCTTGGTATTAGCCTCCGTAGTCGAGTGGTCTAGCACGCATCGAGTGGTCTAGCACGCATCGAGTGGTCTAGCACGCATCGAGTGGTCTAGCACGCATCGAGTTGTCTAGCACGCATCGAGTAGTCTAGCACGCATCGAGTGGCCTAGCACGTATCGAGTGGTCTAGCACGCATCGAGTGGAGTGTTCTAGCACGCATCGAGTGGTCTAGTACGCATCGAGTGGTATAGCACGCATCGAGTGGCCTAGCACGTATCGAGTGGCCTAGCACGCATCGAGTGATCTAGCACGTATCGAATGGTCTAGTACGCATCGATTGGTTTAGCACACATCGAGTTGTCTAGCACGCATCGATTGGTCTAGCACGCATCGAGTGATTTAGCACGCATCGAGTGGTCTAGCACACATCGAGTGGCCCTAGCACGCATCGAGTGGTCTAGCACACATCGAGTGGTTTAGCACACATCGAGTGGTCTAGCACGCATCGAGTGGTCCTAGCACGCATCGAGTGGTCTAGCACACATCGAGTGGTCTAGCACACATCGAGTGGCCCTAGCACGCATCGAGTGGTCTAGCACGCGTCGAGTGGCCTAGCACACATCGAGTGGCCCTAGCACGCATCGAGTGGTCTAGCACGCGTCGAGTGGTCTAGCACACATCGAGTGGCCCTAGCACGCATCGAGTGGTCTAGCACGCGTCGAGTGGTCTAGCACGCGTCGAGTGGCCCTAGCACGCATCGAGTGGTCTAGCACACATCGAGTGGCCCTAGCACGCATCGAGTGGTCTAGCACGCGTCGAGTGGCCTAGCACACATCGAGTGGCCCTAGCACGCATCGAGTGGTCTAGCACGTGTCGAGTGGTCTAGCACACATCGAGTGGCCCTAGCACGCGTCGAGTGGTCTAGCACGCGTCGAGTGGCCCTAGCACGCACCGAGTGGTTTAGCACACATCGAGTGGCCCTAGCACGCATCGAGTGGTCTAGCACGCGTCGAGTGGCCTAGCACTCGTCGAGTGGTCTAGCACACATCGAGTGGCCTAGCACGCGTCGAGTGGTCTAGCACACATCGAGTGGCCCTAGCACGCGTAGAGTGGTCTAGCACACATCGAGTGGCCCATGCACGCATCGAGTGGTCTAGAACGCGTCGAGTGGCCTAGCATGCGTCGAGTGGTCTAGCACGCATCGAGTGGTCTAGCACGCCGTTGTTATTAATTTAATTTCATTACATTATACATGTACATCTGCAAGTACACACTCTAAACATTTCATATTTGATAAGAAATTGACATACAATTGTTTTTAATTATTATCCACTCGCGCTCTCTCACGCCAAGCATACACACAATTCATCCAGCGTACGCAACGTACCAGCAGATACAGAAGCAAATTCAATATGTGTACGAGCTACTTCTACCGTATTCCAAATATATCTCTATAAATTATACATGTACATGTACATGAAATATTAATATGTGGGGAATTTGTTCAATGTTCTATTATGCTTTTCCAATTTGTCATGCATTAAGGCGATAGATTTTTCGATTTCCAATCAACCTTTTAGGTATTTGATAAATATATATGTGGATTTAATTATTTAATTTGTATATGAAGGTGGGGTGGGTGTGTGTATGTGCGTGCGTGCGTGCGTGTGATGTCAAATGAAAGCTCAGGTCTCGTGGTGGCCTCCCAGGCGTAATTGGTGAATCTAGACCTCCATTTGACTCTTCGGGTAATAGTTATCCGTAGACGGACGCCTTAACCACTAGCTAAATAGTGGTTACCGATTGCCTACAAGCATAAGATTCGTGAAGTACTGATGTTCATAAGAAGAGGTGTCTCATAAGTCAGACATGGCTGGCCCTTTAAATAGGGGTGACACTATAATAAATAAACAACAGACGGATCTGTAGTCCAGTGGTAACACGCTGGACTGGTAATCCAGGGATCGCAGGTTCGATTCCCCGTCTGACCCTAATACAATTAACAGTCTTTCAGATGGGACGTTAAACCGAGGTCTCGTGTCGGTGCTTTACACCGTGCACGTAAAAGAACCAGAGGATACTCTGGAATGGGTCTGTCTGTATCATTGCACTATCCTCCAAAAATCTAAAATGACTAAGCTTGTCAGGAGGCGTCGCTCATATGGGCAACCGGTAGCGACGATAAATAAACGTAAAACACACATAAATAAACGTAAATCACACACATAAATAAACGTAAAACACACACATAAATAAACGTAAAACACACACATAAATAAACGTAAAACACACACATAAATAAACGTAAAACACACACATAAATAAATGTAAAACACACATAAATAAACATAAAACACACACATAAATAAAT
>CM026403.1:36014286-36047542 GCA_014843695.1 Archivesica marissinica
TATTTGGAGCATGATGTTTTACAGTATTTGGAGCATGATGTTTTACAGTATTTGGAGCATGATGTTTTATAGTATTTGGAGCATGATGTATTACAATATTTGGAGCATGGTGTTTTACAGTATTTGGAGCATGATGTTTTATAGTATTTGGAGCATGATGTTTTACAGTATTTGGAGCATGGTGTTTTACAGTATTTGGAGCATGATGTATTACAGTGTTTGGAGCATGATGTTTTACAGTATTTGGAGCATGATGTATTACAGTATTTGGAGCATGATGTATTACAGTATTTGGAGCATGATGTATTACAGTATTTGGAGCATGATGTATTACAGTATTTGGAGCATGATGTATTACAGTATTTGGAGCATGATGTATTACAGTATTTGGAGCATGATGTTTTACAGTATTTGGAGCATGATGTATTACAGTATTTGGAGCATGATGTATTACAGTATTTGGAGCATGATGTTTTACAGTATTTGGAGCATGATGTATTACAGTATTTGGAGCATGATGTTTTACAGTATTTGGAGCATGATGTTTTACAGTATTTAGAGCAAACAAATGACCATATAATATTCATACATTCATGCATCATCATATTCGATAGATTTTATCACAGATAATCATATGGAAACAAAATGCATTAAATGAAAATATTATAATGATCTTGTACGATTTTTTTTTTAATTTAATCATATTTTATTGCAATATTACATATGTCATACACATAAAGATACAATACATAGCATGAAAATACAAATGGTTTGGGCCACAAGTTTTAACAACATTAGACAACGGCCCGTACCAGAGACAACGGCCCGTACAATTATTAATTGGGCTCCCAATATTATAAAACACCAGATGACCGATTCGGAATTTTATTTGAGTGTATTTGAAAACTAGTTACTCAAGTTACGAAATATACATTGTTTAACAATATATTCGATATTCAGTGTCTATCAAATTATTTTACATGTAACAGTTTTTTGTTTTTTTTTAACAGTATTATTTGTCCACACAAGTTTCATGTAGATCTACACATGTTCATCAGCCTATGATGCACAGTTCTCTATCTACGGTCAAACCTGTCTTAAGCAGCCAGCCAAGGGAATCACAGGAAGTGCCTGCCTGATTAGCACAGGTGGCTGCTTTATAGAGGTCAAATGTATAATAAATTAACATATTGGGGGAATCTGGGAGATTCTGGAAACTGGCTGCTTAATACAGGTTTTTTTCTGGGGGGAGGGGGTAATGTTGAGGCCCCTTTCGGGTCACCCCATTTTTATTGCTTAACACAGGTGGCTGCTTAATAGAGGTGACCGCTAACACAGGTTTAACCATATACAAAACATACATAACAAGGACAGCTGAATCTGCACAAACTACACTATGCACAAACATTGATCAACAATTTTAATGGGTGACCCAAAACCATCTACACAATTGATTTTAAAATATGCAATGTAGGCCTATACTATCAAAGAACAGTAGATTTATGAAAGTTAATCCCCTTCTCTCGTCGGATAAAGAAGATCAGAAATATTGCGGATCCATCAGGAAATCATGTATCTGTAGATAATTCAGACATATCGACTGACATTTTATGTGTATGACTGACATATTATGTGTATGACTGACATGTTATGTACATGACTGACATGTTATGTGTATGACTGACATGTTATGTGTATGACGGACATATTATGTACATGACTGACATGTTATGTGTATGACTGACATAATATGTACATGACTGACATGTTATGTGTATGACTGCCATGTTATGTGTATGACTGACATGTTATGTGTATGACTGACATGTTATGTGTATGACTGACATGTTATGTGTATGACTGACATGTTATGTGTATGACTGCCATGTTATGTGTATGACTGACATGTTATGTGTATGACTGACATGTTATGTGTATGACTGACATGTTATGTGTATGACTGCCATGTTATGTGCATGACTGACATGTTATGTGTATGATGGACATATTATGTGTATGACATGTTATGTGTATGACTGACATGTTATGTACATGACTGACATGTTATGTGTATGACTGACATGTTATGTGTATGACATGTTATGTGTATGACTGACATGTTATGTGTATGACTGCCATGTTATGTGTATGACTGATATGTTATGTGTATGACATGTTATGTGTATGACATGTTATGTGTATGACTGCCATGTTATGTGTATGACTGACATGTTATGACATATTATGTGTATGACTGCCATGTTATGTGTATGACTGCCATGTTATGTGTATGACGGACATATTATGTGTATGACTGCCATGTTATGTGTATGACTGACATGTTATGTGTATGACTGCCATGTTATGTGTATGACTGACATGTTATGACATGTTATGTGTATGACTGCCATGTTATGTGTATGACGGACATATTATGTGTATGACTGACATGTTATGTGTATGACTGCCATGTTATGTGTATGATGGACATATTATGTGTATGACTGCCATGTTATGTGTATGACTGCCATGTTATGTGTATGACGGACATATTATGTGTATGACTGCCATGTTATGTGTATGACGGACATATTATGTGTATGACTGACATATTATGTGTATGACTGCCATGTTATGTGTATGACAGACATGTTATGTGTATGACTGACATGTTATGTGTATGACTGCCATGTTATGTGTATGACTGACATGTTATGACATGTTATGTGTATGACTGACATGTTATGTGTATGACGGACATATTATGTGTATGACTGACATAGTATGTGTATGACTGCCATGTTATGTGTATGACGGACATATTATGTGTATGACTGACATATTATGTGTATGACTGCCATGTTATGTGTATGACTGACATATTATGTGTATGACTGCCATGTTATGTGTATGACTGCCATGTTATGTGTATGACGGACATATTATGTGTATGACTGACATATTATGTGTATGACTGCCATGTTATGTGTATGACTGACATATTATGTGTATGACTGCCATGTTATGTGTATGACGGACATATTATGTGTATGACTGACATATTATGTGTATGACTGCCATGTTATGTGTATGACTGACATATTATGTGTATGACTGCCATGTTATGTGTATGACTGACATATTATGTGTATGACTGCCATGTTATGTGTATGACTGCCATGTTATGTGTATGACGGACATATTATGTGTATGACTGACATATTATGTGTATGACTGCCATGTTATGTGTATGACTGACATATTATGTGTATGACTGCCATGTTATGTGTATGACGGACATATTATGTGTATGACTGCCATGTTATGTGTATGACGGACATATTATGTGTATGACATGTTATGTGTATGACATGTTATGTGTATGACTGACATATTATGTGTATGACTGCCATGTTATGTGTATGACGGACATATTATGTGTATGACTGACATATTATGTGTATGACTGCCATGTTATGTGTATGACGGACATGTTATGTGTATGACTGACATGTTATGTGTATGACTGCCATGTTATGTGTATGACTGACATGTTATGACATGTTATGTGTATGACTGACATGTTATGTGTATGACTGCCATGTTATGTGTATGACGGACATATTATGTGTATGACTGACATATTATGTGTATGACTGCCATGTTATGTGTATGACATGTTATGTGTATGACATGTTATGTGTATGACTAACATGTTATGTGTATGACTGACATATTATGTGTATGACTGACATGTTATGTGTATGACTGCCATGTTATGTGTATGACGGACATATTATGTGTATGACATGTTATGTGTATGACATGTTATGTGTATGACTGCCATGTTATGTGTATGACGGACATATTATGTGTATGACATGTTATGTGTATGACTGCCATGTTATGTGTATGACGGACATATTATGTGTATGACATGTTATGTGTATGACTGCCATGTTATGTGTATGACTGCCATGTTATGTGTATGACGGACATATTATGTGTATGACATGTTATGTGTATGACATGTTATGTGTATGACTGCCATGTTATGTGTATGACGGACATATTATGTGTATGACATGTTATGTGTATGACTGCCATGTTATGTGTATGACGGACATATTATGTGTATGACATGTTATGTGTATGACTGCCATGTTATGTGTATGACTGCCATGTTATGTGTATGACGGACATATTATGTGTATGACATGTTATGTGTATGACATGTTATGTGTATGACTGACATATTATGTGTATGACATGTTATGTGTATGACTGACATGTTATGTGTATGACGGACATATTATGTGTATGACATGTTATGTGTATGACATGTTATGTGTATGACTGACATGTTATGTGTATGACTGACATGTTATGTGTATGACTGCCATGTTATGTGTACGACTGACATGTTATGTGTATGACTGACATGTTATGTGTATGACATGTTATGTGTATGACTGACATGTTATGTGTATGACGGACATATTATGTGTATGACATGTTATGTGTATGACATGTTATGTGTATGACTGACATGTTATGTGTATGACTGACATGTTATGTGTATGACTGCCATGTTATGTGTACGACTGACATGTTATGTGTATGACTGACATGTTATGTGTATGACATGTTATGTGTATGACTGACATGTTATGTGTATGACGGACATATTATGTGTATGACATGTTATGTGTATGACATGTTATGTGTATGACTGACATGTTATGTGTATGACTGACATGTTATGTGTATGACTGCCATGTTATGTGTACGACTGACATGTTATGTGTATGACTGACATGTTATGTGTATGACATGTTATGTGTATGACTGACATGTTATGTGTATGACGGACATATTATGTGTATGACATGTTATGTGTATGACATGTTATGTGTATGACTGACATGTTATGTGTATGACTGACATGTTATGTGTATGTTGTTTTATGTTAGTACAGTTTTTTATGTTAAGTACATTTTAATGTGTACAACAATTTGGATCACCCTGTGCACAAAGCGTCCCCTTTCCAAGACAAGACAAGACAAGACAGGACAAACGTATGCTTATATTTCTCTAATTCATCTTTAATCTTGGGTAGATTAGTTTAATGTCCTACCTGCTTCTTTGCCTATATAAAATAACATATAAATATTTCTTTTATCATTTGCTAGAAATGATTACCAAACTTCATCAGTCCTTTGCAGCAGGTAACTGTGACAAGGTCATGCCCGTGACAAGGTCATACCCGTGACAAGGTCATACCCATGACAAGGTCATGCCTGTGACAAGGTCATACCCATGACAAGGTCATACCCGTGACAAGGTCATACCTGTGACATGGTCATGTAATATTCATCTAAGGTTTTGTGGGTAACTAAATGCCACCAATGGACAAACTCATACTGTCTAATATAATAATCCTGTAGCCATCAATACCTATAAAATCATTTAAATTAATTCATAAATTATTCGTTAATACCAAACAACCATATCCACATATCCCCACATATAAATCAATAGCTACATATCCAGTTTACACACACATCCACACATACAATACTGCAGCAAGCCATACCAGTAGACAAATACTGCAGCAAGCCATACTAGTAGACAAATACTGCAGCAAGCCATACTAGTAGACAAATACTGCAGCAAGCCATACTAGTAGACAATACCGGAGCAAGCCATACTCGTAGACAATACTGCAGCAAGCCATACTAGTAAACAAATACTGCAACAAGCCATACAAATACTGCAAGCCATACTAGTAGACAAATACTGCAGCAAGCCATACTAGTAAACACATACTGCAGCAAGCCATACTAGTAGACAAACACTGCAGCAAGCCATACTAGTAGACAAATACTGCAGCAAGCCATAGTAGTAGACAATACTGCAGCAAGCCATACTATTAGTCAAATACTGCAGCAAGCCATACTAGTAGACAAATACTGCAACAAGCCATACTAGTAGACAAATACTGCAGCAAGCCATACTAGTAGACAAATACTGCAGCAAGCCATACTAGTAGACAAATACTGCAGCAAGCCATACTAGTAGACAATACTGCAGCAAGCCATACTAGTAGACAAACACTGCAGCAAGCCATACTAGTAGACAAATACTGCAGCAAGCCATACTAGTAGACAAATACTGCAGCAAGCCATACTAGTAGACAATACTGCAGCAAACCATACTAGTAGACAATACTGCAGCAAGCCATACTAGTAGACAATACTGCAGCAAGCCATACTAGTAGACAAATACTGCAGCAAGCCATACTAGTAGACAAATACTGCAGCAAGCCATAGTAGTAGACAATACTGCAGCAAGCCATACTATTAGTCAAATACTGCAGCAAGCCATACTAGTAAACAAATACTGCAGCAAGCCATACTAGTAGACAATACTGCAGCAAGCCATACTAGTAGACAAATACTGCAGCAAGCAATACTAGTAGACAAATACTGCAGCAAGCCATACTAGAAGACAAATACTGCAGCAAGCCATACTAGTAGACAATACTGCAGCAAGCCATACTAGTAGACAAATATTGCAGCAAGCCATACTAGTAGACAAATACTGCAGCAAGCCATACTAGAATGAAGAATATTTAACCAAAAGTGCATAATTTTATAAAAGTGTGAGAAGCAAGCATAAGTAAGTAAGACGGTGACATAAGCTTGGAGTGCATGATGAAGCACATGGACATGCCTAGAGCCAACCAATATATCTACTCACTGAACAACGCACACAACACTTGCATTAATCACCTACATACTTCATCCATGAATGGAAATAGTTGGCAAAGGACTGCGTATAACTCTACCAGGAAAATGGCCCCCAGTTTGAACATTTTAAAATGGATGATACTAAAAAATGTGATAAAAAAGTATATTTAATCCTTCTATTTTAATCCTTCATCTATTTGGAATGCTAAACAATCGTCCACGAATGCTAAACAACCGCCCATGAAATGCTAAACAACCGCCCATGAAATGCTAAACAACCGCCCATGAAATGCTAAGCAATCACCCACGAAATGCTAAACAATCGTCCACGAAATGCTAAACAACCGCCCATGAAATGCTAAACAATCACCCACAAAATGCTAAACAAACAACCATGAAATGATAAACAATCACCCATGAAATGATAAACAATCACCCATGAAATGATAAACAATCACCCACGAAATGCTCCCACATGCCAATTAACCTACCTTCTCCCTCTCTCATGCCAATTAACCTATCTTCTCCCTCTCTCATGCCAACTAACCTATCTTCTCCCTCTCTCATGCCAATTAACCTACCTTCTCCCTCTCTCTCATGCCAATTAACATACCTTCTCCCTCTCTCTCATGCCAATTAACCTACCTTCTCCCTCTCTCTGGTAGCTCTCTCTATCAGCAAGTTCTGTTTGTGCCTCAGGTGCTGGATCTTCTCCTGGTCGTCTTGCAATCTCTCCATCTCCGTGGAGTGCTCACCTTCTAGCAATGCTCGCTCCATCTCCAGCTGTAATATACTCTTTATGTTCATCCATGTGTACAATATTTTGGAGGCATTAATTTAACCCTTTGCACGCTAGCAACAGATAAAATCCAACAGCATAGAGCAAGATCAGACGGCACTGAACATCAGTGTTTTCGATTAGATTTTAATTTTCAGGGACATTTGTCCCCAATTTGGGGGACAATTGCCATCATTGGGGGACATAACATATTTTGCTATTAATAACTTTATAATAACATAATACAGTGGAACCTCCACTAACGGTCACCTCCGGTAAACGGTCACTTTTATTCCCCCCCGAGCGATTTTCCTATATATTACACCTCTGTTGAGCGGTCACCTCTCCGGCCAGCGGCCACCAAAGTGGCCGTTTTGGGACAAAATTTCCTACCTTAAACGGTCAAAAATCGGCAAAATATTTACAGAGATGCGGTCGCGAAAATATGTAACATTCAAATCAGATGTAGACATTGAAAGATTGAATTTACGGAGTGGAAAAAAAGAAATATTTTATTAATAATTATCATTTTTTAATAGTTATATTACAGCTATCAAATGATATTTTGGCCTTAAAAACAATATTGATTAGTTTTTCACACGTTTTTACAGAAGTCTCCAATCATATGTGATTATCCGCCATTATGCGGGAAATTGATGAGTCATCCTGGTTTTCCATTCTATTTTTGAAATGTGGTTTTAGCAAAGTTAGAATTGAAACTGATGAAACTGATGTAAATGCTTGTGATGACATTGATGATGATGATGATGATGATGATGATGATGATGATGATGATGATGATGATGATGATGTGC
Source organism: Archivesica marissinica (assembly GCA_014843695.1). Taxonomy (NCBI): domain Eukaryota; kingdom Metazoa; phylum Mollusca; class Bivalvia; order Venerida; family Vesicomyidae; genus Archivesica; species Archivesica marissinica. The sequence continues at coordinate 36,022,632 of CM026403.1, forward strand.
CATTATCTGTCTTAAAACTTTCGAATGAACGTTTTGGGTGTGAGTTTAGTGAATTGGCTAACATTGAAAGGAACATTCCCACATGTGACACAAATCAGATTGACTGGAACCGTCATCTACTGAGCTGTTAAATCTGGATGATAAGAGTGATGATGATGATAGTGACTCTGAGACTGTTGTTGAAGAATCACGTGTATGCTCAGTATCAGAAGCTTTCAGTTACATTGATAGTTTGAAGGATTTTGCATGTGCCAGTGGAAACTCCAAAATGTTAGATTGTGTGATGGAGTTGTCAGCATTAGCAACCGGAATGCGTGTTAAGAGCTCCACAAAGCAACCTAAAATTAGTGATTTTTTTTAAAAGAACAAATGTATGTACATATGTTTAATTTGAAAAATAAATAAAATGTTAATAAAAATAAAAGTTTAAATTTCAGATTCTGTTGTCTCATTTCTTGTTGTTATCATACTATAAGGCAATCCCATTGACAGATTATTGTTATCACAGCTTTTCCAGGCATGCTTGCTTTGAAAATAATTTCTAGTTGTCCAGCAGTCTCCCTCCGTTAAGCAGCCACCTCCCTTAAGCAGCCAATTTGTGCCCTTCCCAAGAGTGGCTGCTTAAGAGAGGTTCCACTGTACATGCATAACTGTGAACTGTTTATTTTAACATTAAACAATAAAACACTGAAAATACCGAGACTCTCTGTCTCATTTGTCAACCAATGTCACATGTGTGGCGTCCGTGGTCCAGTGGTAGAGCGTCGGATTTGGAATCGAACGGTCCCGGGTTCGATACTCGTTCAGGCCACGTATGTTGTGTCATTGAGCAAGGCACCTCACACACATTGCTTAGTACTGGTTAATCACTTAGGTCAGCTAAGCCTGCCCAGGAAAACATGTCTAGGTCCCCCGCAAGGGGTTTGACATTAATGGAACATACATACATACACATATGCACCATGCAAGCAGAAGCTGTTGCTACAGCTAAAAAATGCTTTGAGCATTTGATGCCAAGCAATTCACTTTTGCATAACACCAAATTCTCTAACTACGCTGAGAAAATCCACTTCTTTTCAACATTTTAGCATCATGCTTTTTACTGGGGCTCTGGCTTTGCGATTCCGAGTCGCTTTTCTCCATGGCAGACGATAGCGTAACAGCTTCGACTGCACCATGACTAATAATAACATCTTCAGACTGGTTTACAATAATCCAAGAAAAATATTGTTGCGTACCCGCTTTAGTGGATTCCTACTCACACATTGATTGTAATTTCCAATGCACAGTCTATTAATGATTTTTGTACACAAAATTGATCAAAAATATTACGCTCCACGCTATTATATTCAAACGTTGCGAGACAATGACGCAATAAAAGTAATGTAGCACGTCAATTGCTGAAAATCTGCGCCAGGGAAAACCCTAGAACGTGCCGTCTGATCAGGCTCTATGATGTTGTTGTTCGGATAGTTGAGCTAAATCACTTGGCTGAATAGCAAACAACATAGATCCTGATCAGACGCGGCCCTACGACATGGCTAATCTGGATCTGTGTTGTTTGCAAATGTGATTCTATTTACTCAGCGTAGAAAATAATCTTGTCCACCAGTGCCACAAGTTTATATTATAATTGATCTATATCGTTTGTTTTAATAAATGATCTTGTTGAAAGCAATTTAAATGACCGTGACCCATTGTTATGTTATATTTCGGGTTTTACGCATGCATCAGCACCATTTTGGGCTATATCGCCGGCGGGCAGTTTACTTAACAACACCTTTCCTGGGCAGGCTCCAGCGGTTAACCAGTACTTGGGTGCACCAACCTCCGTAAGAAACTGCCAACTTTTTCATATATATGAGACAGGGTCTGAGCGGGGCTCGAATGCGTGACCATCAGTGATGATAGGTTACAGTGGTATACAAGTCAGCGACCGTAACCACTCGACCACGGAGGCAGACCGTGATCCACTGTACTTACAGGATGTATGCTAGTTTTACAATGAAATAGACTAACTGACAGTGGCCCCTCGGACATGATCTGCGTGTGTATCTATAAAATTGACATATTAAATGAGCTTATCACTCAAAGAGCTTCATCTTGTTGTCTTTCTATGTCGAACACAATTTAAAAAAATGTCAATTTCTTTTTTCTGTGCAATTTAGTGTTAAAATGGACTTGCCCCATTGACCTGGACTATCTAAGTCTCTTCATCTGCATTTCTAAGCCACTGTCTGCTGTGGAAGTCGTGATAGCGCAGTGGAAGAACATTCGCTTCATGTGCGCAAGGCCCGGAGATCGAGCCCTGCTGGAGCCGTTACGATTGTGCCCAAGTATAAGTAGCATTTAAATTCCATGTTGCCTCTTCTCTCTCCTTCATGGCAATGGATTCCATCAGGAATGAGGTCTTGAGAGTGATTAATATAAGTTGATAGAACTTGTTTCGCAATTGAGCTAAAATAAATTTGTATAAACTATTTCTAAGCCACCAATTTAAACTTGAAATGACCTTGACTCATTGACCTTACCCCTCTAAGAGCCTCATCTTCCTGCGTTTCTATGTCAACAATTTCCTGTTTGAGGGTGGAGATCTTCTTTAAAAGGTCCGATTTGTTCACCTTCAGTCTCTCGATCTGTAAATATGGGTTAACTTCCTGCAATAGAAGAAGGATGACATTTAATATAAGTTGCGATAGCTTCAGGTGCGAAAGGCCTGGAGTTCACACCCTGCTGTAGCCCAATTGTGCCCTCAAGGCATTTAAATTCCACATTGCCATTTTTCTCTTCCTCGTGGCGATGGATTCCATCAGGAATAAGGTCTCGAGAGTGATTAATACAAGTTGTAAGAACTTGTTTTCTCAATCAAGCTAAAATAAATTTGCATAAACTAATATAAGAGGGCTGGGGTGATGGTTGGTTGGGGTGTGGAGGTTGGGGGTATGGAGTGATGAGTGGGATTTGAGGGGTTGAGATGGTGGGTGTTCCAAAGCTGTGGGTAGACAGGAGTGCACTGTACCATTCATCTATATATTTTATATATTATAACTCTTTGTATGCGGTGAGAATAACATACAAACAAACGGATGTCAACCTTGAAACAAAAACGGATGTCAACTTTGAAACAAAAACGGATGTCAACTTTGAAACAAAAACAGATGTCAACCTTGAAACAAAAACAGATGTCAACCTTGAAACAAAAACAGATGTAAACCTTGAAACAAAAACGGATGTCAACTTTGAAACAAAAACAGATTTCAACCTTGAAACAAAAACGGATGTCAACTTTGAAACAAAAACAGATGTCAACCTTGAAACAAAAACAGATGTAAACCTTGAAACAAAAACGGATGTCAACTTTGAAACAAAAACAGATGTCAACCTTGAAACAAAAACGGATGTCAACTTTGAAACAAAAACAGATGTAAACCTTAAAACAAAAACAGATGTAAACCTTAAAACAAAAACGGATGTAAAACTTGAAACAAAAACAGATGTAAACCTTGAAACAAAAACAGATATAAACATTGAAACCAAAAAAAATTGAGTTTGCTCAAGAATGTTTTTGGATGCGCATGTGCTCACTTCTGACATATTAATACCTGGCCTTTAAGTGGGTCATTAAATTTAATTTGTTGTCAAGTTATACTAAGATTTACAAAACTGACAGTCAAAATCTATTAGGGTTGTTTCAAACAGTCATTTGTAAAAAATGTTTATGGTTTAATACAAATTACTTGTCATTAATTTTGATAAATTATTAACCATGTGGCAATATTTAGAGAGTTATGTGGGATTTATTATATTTATTATTGGTCACACTCCTTTCTATTCCTGTTTTAAATTCCAACATTAACCCAGGTGATAAATAAATAGATCAAGATTAACATGATCAAAACAATGCTAATCCAGGGATCGCAGGTTTGATCCCCCGTCTAACCCTAATAAAATTAACAGACTTTCAGATGGGACGTTAAACCGAGGTCTCGTGTCGGTGCTTTACACCGTGCACGCAAAAGAACCAGAGGAGAGACTCTGGAATGGGTCTCTGTCTGTATCATTGCACTATCCTCCAAAAATCTAAAATGACTAATCTCTTCAGGAGGCGTCGCTCATATGGGCAACCGGTAGCGACGATAAATAAACGTAAAACACACTCAGATCAAAACAATGCTCCGTCTTACTGGACTAACCTCAGTGTATCATTTTAAGGTACAATTAAGATACAGTAAAACCTGTGTTAGTGGTCACTTCCATTAAGCAGCTAACCTGTATTAAGCAGTGTTACAGGACAAACGTCACTGTCTCATTTTAAAGTACAATTAAGATACAGTAAAACCTGTGTTAGTGGTCACTTCCATTAAGCAGCTAACCTATATTAAGCAGCCAGTTTCCAGATATGTTGTTTTATTATACATTTGACCTCTATTAAACAGCCAACCTGTATTAAGCAGCCAGTTTCCAGATTCCCAATATGTTGTTTTATTATACATTTGACCTCTATTAAACAGCCAACCTGTATTAAGCAGCCAGTTTCCAGATTCCCAATATGTTGTTTTATTATACACTTTCCCTCTATTAAGCAGCCACCTGTGCTAAGCAGCCACTTTCTGTGATTCCCTTCACTGGCTGCTTAAGACAGGTTTGACTATATTTTATATACGTAAAATATGCTATGTTATTTAAGTAAAACATTGAAGTTTGGTAGGTGTTCCTTTACAAACAGCTATGCGATGAAAAGTGATGTGATGTATCTTATAATTGCAGTCTATGGCATAACAATACTTTCACTTGACACCGCTTACTCGGGGTCTGAGAGCTAGATGGGGCAATGTTGGAGAAGTCGTCTTGATCCCCGTCTTAATTTCAGTGTAAGATAGGATTTAGTGTAAGATAGGATTTAGGGTAAGATAGGATTTAGTGTAAGATAGGATTCAGTGTAAGATAGGATTTAGGGTAAGATAGGATTTAGTGTAAGATAGGATAAGATAGGATTTAGTGTAAGATAGGATTTAGTGTAAGATAGGATTTAGGGTAAGATAGGATAAGATAGGATTTAGTGTAAGATAGGGTTTAGTGTAAGATAGGATTTAGTGTAAGATAGGATTTAGTGTAAGATAGGATTTAGTGTAAGATAGGATTTAGTGTAAGATAGGATTTAGTGTAAGATAGGGTAAGATAGGATTTAGTGTAAGATAGGATAAGATAGGATTTAGTGTAAGATACGATTTAGTGTAAGATAGGATTTAGTGTAAGATAGGATAAGATAGGATTTAGTGTAAGATAGGGTTTAGTGTAAGATAGGATTTAGTGTAAGATAGGATTTAGTGTAAGATAGGATTTAGTGTAAGATAGGATAAGATAGGATTTAGTGTAAGATAGGATTTAGTGTAAGATAGGATAAGATAGGATTTAGTGTAAGATAGGATAAGATAGGATTTAGTGTAAGATAGGATAAGATAGGATTTAGTGTAAGATAGTGTAAGATAGGATTTAGTGTAAGATAGTGTAAGATAGGATTTAGTGTAAGATAGGATTTAGGGTAAGATAGGATTTTGGGTAAGATAGGATAAGATAGGATTTAGTGTAAGATAGGATAAGATAGGATTTAGTGTAAGATAGGATTTAGTGTAAGATAGGATAAGATAGGATTTAGTGTAAGATAGGATAAGATAGGATTTAGTGTAAGATAGGATAAGATAGGATTTAGTGTAAGATAGTGTAAGATAGGATTTAGTGTAAGATAGTGTAAGATAGGATTTAGTGTAAGATAGGATTTAGGGTAAGATAGGATTTGGAAATAGGATAAGATAGGATTTAGTGTAAGATAGGATAAGATAGGATTTAGTGTAAGATAGGATTTAGTGTAAGATAGGATAAGATAGGATTTAGTGTAAGATAGGATAAGATAGGATTTAGTGTAAGATAGGATAGATAGGATTTAGTGTAGATAGGTAAGATAGGATTTAGTGTAAGATAGGATTTAGTGTAAGATAGTGTAAGATAGGATTTAGTGTAAGATAGGATAAGATAGGATAAGATAGGATTTAGTGTAAGATAGGATTTAGTGTAAGATAGGATTTAGTGTAAGATAGGATTTAGTGTAAGATAGGATAAGATAGGATTTAGTGTAAGATAGGATTTAGTGTAAGATAGGATTTAGTGTAAGATACTATAAGATAGGATTTAGTGTAAGATAGGATTTAGTGTAAGATAGGATTTAGTGTAAGATAGGATTTAGTGTAAGATAGGATTTAGGGTAAGATAGGATTTAGTGTAAGATAGGATAAGATAGGATTTAGTGTAAGATAGGATAAGATAGGATTTAGTGTAAGATAGGATTTAGTGTAAGATAGGATTTAGGGTAAGATAGGATTTAGTGTAAGATAGGATAAGATAGGATTTAGTGTAAGATAGGATTTAGGGTAAGATAGGATAAGATAGGATTTAGGGTAAGATAGGATTTAGTGTAAGATAGGATTTAGTGTAAGATAGGATTTAGTGTAAGATAGGATAAGATAGGATTTAGGGTAAGATAGGATAAGATAGGATTTAGTGTAAGATAGGATTTAGTGTAAGATAGGATTTAGGGTAAGATAGGATTTAGTGTAAGATAGGATTTAGTGTAAGATAGGATTTAGGGTAAGATAGGATTTAGGGTAAGATAGGATAAGATAGGATTTAGTGTAAGATAGGATTTAGTGTAAGATAGGATTTAGTGTAAGATAGGGTAAGATAGGATTTAGTGTAAGATAGGATAAGATAGGATTTAGTGTAAGATAGGATAAGATAGGATTTAGGGTAAGATAGGATAAGATAGGATTTAGTGTAAGATAGGATTTAGTGTAAGATAGGATTTAGTGTAAGATAGGATTTAGTGTAAGATAGGATAAGATAGGATTTAGTGTAAGATAGGATAAGATAGGATTTAGTGTAAGATAGGATTTAGTGTAAGATACGATTTAGTGTAAGATAGGATAAGATAGGATTTAGTGTAAGATAGGGTTTAGTGTAAGATAGGATAAGATAGGATTTAGTGTAAGATAGGATAAGATAGGATTTAGTGTAAGATAGGATTTAGTGTAAGATAGGATTTAGGGTAAGATAGGATTTAGTGTAAGATAGGATAAGATAGGATTTAGTGTAAGATAGGATTTAGGGTAAGATAGGATAAGATAGGATTTAGGGTAAGATAGGATTTAGTGTAAGATAGGATTTAGTGTAAGATAGGATTTAGGGTAAGATAGGATTTAGTGTAAGATAGGATTTAGTGTAAGATAGGATTTAGTGTAAGATAGGATTTAGTGTAAGATAGGATTTAGGGTAAGATAGGATAAGATAGGATTTAGTGTAAGATAGGATTTAGTGTAAGATAGGATTTAGGTAAGATAGGATTTAGGGTAAGATAGGATTTAGTGTAAGATAGGATTTAGGGTAAGATAGGATTTAGGGTAGATAGGATAAGATAGGATTTAGTGTAAGATAGGATTTAGTGTAAGATAGGATTTAGTGTAAGATAGGATTTAGGGTAAGATAGGATAAGATAGGATTTAGTGTAAGATAGGATTTAGTGTAAGATAGGATTTAGTGTAAGATAGGATTTAGTGTAAGATAGGATTTAGGGTAAGATAGGATTTAGTGTAAGATAGGATTTAGTGTAAGATAGGATTTAGGGTAAGATAGGATTTAGTGTAAGATAGGATAAGATAGGGTTTAGTGTAAGATAGGATTTAGTGTAAGATAGGATTTAGTGTAAGATAGGATTTAGTGTAAGATAGGATTTAGGGAAGATAGATTTAGTGTAAGATAGGATAAGATAGGATTTAGTGTAAGATAGGATTTAGGATAAGATAGGATTTAGTGTATGATAGGATTTAGGGTAAGATAGGATAAGATAGGATTTAGTGTAAGATAGGATAAGATAGGATTTAGTGTAAGATAGGATTTAGGGTAAGATAGGATTTAGGGTAAGATAGGATAAGATAGGATTTAGTGTAAGATAGGATAAGATAGGATTTAGTGTAAGATAGGATTTAGTGTAAGATAGGATAAGATAGGATTTAGTGTAAGATAGGATTTAGTGTAAGATAGGATAAGATAGGATTTAGTGTAAGATAGGATTTAGTGTAAGATAGGATAAGATAGGATTTAGTGTAAGATAGGATTTAGTGTAAGATAGGATAAGATAGGATTTAGTGTAAGATAGGATTTAGTGTAAGATAGGATAAGATAGGATTTAGTGTAAGATAGGATTTAGTGTAAGATAGGATAAGATAGGATTTAGTGTAAGATAGGATTTAGTGTAAGATAGGATAAGATAGGATTTAGTGTAAGATAGGATTTAGTGTAAGATAGGATAAGATAGGATTTAGTGTAAGATAGGATTTAGTGTAAGATAGGATAAGATAGGATTTAGTGTAAGATAGGATTTAGTGTAAGATAGGATAAGATAGGATTTAGGGAAGATAGGATTTAGTGTAAGATAGGATTTAGTGTAAGATAGGATTTAGGGTAAGATAGGATTTAGTGTAAGATAGGATTTAGTGTAAGATAGGATTTAGGGTAAGATAGGATTTAGTGTAAGATAGGATTTAGGGTAAGATAGGATAAGATAGGATTTAGTGTAGATAAGATAGGATTTAGTGTAAGATAGGATTTAGGGTAAGATAGGATTTAGTGTAAGATAGGATTTAGTGTAAGATAGGATTTAGTGTAAGATAGGATTTAGTGTAAGATAGGATAAGATAGGATTTAGTGTAAGATAGGATTTAGTGTAAGATAGGATTTAGTGTAAGATAGGATTTAGTGTAAGATAGGATTTAGTGTAAGATAGGATTTAGGGTAAGATAGGATTTAGTGTAAGATAGGATAAGATAGGATTTAGTGTAAGATAGGATAAGATAGGATTTAGTGTAAGATAGGATTTAGTGTAAGATAGGATTTAGGGTAAGATAGGATTTAGTGTAAGATAGGATAAGATAGGATTTAGTGTAAGATAGGATTTAGGGTAAGATAGGATAAGATAGGATTTAGGGTAAGATAGGATTTAGTGTAAGATAGGATTTAGTGAAAAGGTAAGATAGGATTTAGGGTAAGATAGGATAAGATAGGATTTAGTGTAAGATAGGATTTAGTGTAAGATAGGATTTAGGGTAAGATAGGATTTAGTGTAAGATAGGATAAGATAGGATTTAGTGTAAGATAGGATTTAGTGTAAGATAGGATTTAGTGTAAGATAGGATTTAGTGTAAGATAGGATTTAGTGTAAGATAGGATTTAGTGTAAGATAGGATTTAGGGTAAGATAGGATTTAGTGTAAGATAGGATTTAGTGTAAGATAGGATTTAGGGTAAGATAGGATTTAGGGTAAGATAGGATTTAGGGTAAGATAGGATTTTAGTTCATCGAGTGATCAGTGGAATTTGTATTTCCACGAATGGCGTTATCCTCTATCATCTAGAGTCTAGTTAGGTTAGAGACCAGCAGTTAGAGATCGTACTATATAATGATTTGATTAAGCTACGTGTCATAGATCCTATTAAATCATTAATTTCGTATTTACTTGCAGTTGTATCACAGACATATAATCCAAACAAGCTTAAGGGATTACTGACTGAAGTTTATCCTAGTCATTGTGTCGCAAGTCATAATTATATAAATGCTCTCCAAACTAAATAATTATGTCTTGCAAGACCCGTTTCATGTTTAGTAATTTCACCGGAAAATTCGGCTCGATGGACTCTTGTTAATCTTCATTTTAAACTTTTATATATTTTACAACGATTGCGAAGCAGTTTTAACAACTTATATTAATCACTCTCGTTAGAATGAAAGCGTAAATGTAGTCATTCGTGTGGGAGGAAATCGTAGTAACTGGAGAAAACCCACCTGTTCGATCACTGTACAAATCTTGTCGGACACTGCAGCTGTTTAGCCCTTAGCTTAGTTTATAGAAATTATTTTATCTCGATAGTGAAACAAGTTCTCACAACTTATATTAATCACTCTCGAGCCCTCATTCCTGATGGAATCCAACGCCACGAGGGAGAGAAAAGAGGCAACGTCGAATTTAAATGCATTGCCTAAGGGCACAATCATAGCGGCTCCAGTAGAGCTCGAACTCCGGGCCTTTTGAAAGCACCTGAAGCGAATGCGGTATCACGACTTCCTGTTTAACCCTTAAAATGCTGAATAAATTGGACAGAATATGCAAACAACATAGATCCAGATCAGGATAATATTTGTTTGCTATTCAGCCAAGTGCTTTAGCTCCACTATCCTCCGAATAGCAAACAACATAGAACCTGATCAGATGGAATGTTCTGTGCACATTCTGCGTCATCCGGTCTGGCTCTAATGCTGTTTGCAAAAACGAACATACTGGTTTCCAGCACAATAAGGGTTAACAATACTATCTCAACCTGGAACTATTTCTTAACCAACATGGTCTGCACCAACCTTTCTGTGTTAAGAGACACCAGAATATATAATTATATTTCTTAACCAACATGGTCTGCACCAACCTTTCTGTGCTAGAGACACCAGAATATCATATTTAGTTTGATTTACCTACGTCACCTGGAAAGCATAAAAGATGGACTGTTATGAAGGTCCCAGCGTAAATATTGACAGGCCTAGGGTCAGTTTGTCCATCAATGCTCTTTTTGGTGAAAATATTGATAGGGCAGTTTTGACTAACAATGCTGACTGACATTGTCAACTATAGTTTTTGTGGTTCATGGAATTCTTCGCATAATGTTTGGATTAACCCTTTCAACCCCACAGGCCTCTAAATAGGCTTATGAAAAGTGTAGATCCAGATGAGCCGGCTCGTAACGAGCCGTCTCATCAGGATCTGCACTTTTTTGCCAGTAATAATTATTACTATTTTTAGATAAAATTACCCATTTTGATAAATGAACCGGTCCAAATGTAATTTTCTTATTAATTTATTGGTCTAAAAATAGCATGCACCAGTCCATGGCAGTTACTTGGGGTTGAATGGATTAACGGTTCACGAATAGCACTTATAATTCACAAAGTAGTATTTTGACTATTAACCTCATCATATCTTTTAACGGAAAAATTGATACACAATCCAAGTTCAGTATGACTAATTGATGACAGATTGTCCAAGTTCAAAAGAGACAATTTTAACAATTGTCAATAAATAGAACCATTGAGTAAACAATATGAACAAAGACGTATGACAAACAGAAAGTAACGCCTCATAAATATATTACAGGGAATACGATTGGTTCAATGATTTTAATCTGTTTGAGATAATATCGCAGCTATTTGTGCACATACCCATGTTCCGGGTTTCTTTGATATTAAATTTTAAAATATTGCTATTTTCAGCTTTTACCCTTTTCCAACAACTACAATACAATCAAGTCAACATCCTAACTGCAGGGATCATTCTAGAGGGCGATGTGGGCGAAATTGTCGCCCTAGGGACCTGACTTCGCCCTCTCGGAGCCCCACTTCTCCCTAAAAAAAAATATTATTGTTTGGTTTTTACGATTTTCAAATAAAATGTTGTCTAGTAAGATCCATTACAAAGATCCATTATAAAGCACTCCTTCTATTCAAATGTTGTATTTAATGGTTGTACTGTGTGCATTTTAACCCTATTTTGCAGAAGTTTATTAAAGAACACCATTTAAGGAAGCGATCACGCGCTTTCTCACTTCTCCCAAAAATTCTGACCTAGAATGAACCCTGCTAGCTGTGAACAGCTGATCCAAACAGAAACGGAAACTTGATTGAAATAAGTGAAGGTGACGTACAGTAATTGTTTTGGTTTGACAGACAGATCTGTAGTCCAGTGGTTAACACGTTGGGACTGGTAAGCCAGGGATCGCAGGTTCGATCCACCGCCTGACACTGATAAAATTAAGAGTCTTTCAGATTGGGACTTTAAACCGAGGTCTTGTGTCGGTGCTTTACACCATGCATGTAAAAGAACCAGAGGAGACTCTGGAATGGGTCTCTGTCTGTATCATTGCACTATCCTCCAAAAATCTAAAATGACTAATCTTTTGAGGAGGCGTCGCTCATATGGGTAACCGGTAGCGATGATAAATAAACGTAAAACACACCAAGTATATTGGTTTGGATAGGGTGGTCATAGTCAGTACAGCATTGGTAATCAATTTATTAGATCTCTCTTCGTCATGGATTTCTAGGTTGTTTGTTTGTTCGGGTGTTTCGCCTTCATCAGCACCATTGGTTTAACCCTTTCAACCCCACAGGCCTCTAAATAGGCTTATGAAAAGTGTAGATCCAGATGAGCCGGCTCGTGACGAGCCGTCTCATCAGGATCTGCACTCTTTTGCCAGTAATAATTATTACTATTTTTAGATAAAATTACCCATTTTGATAAATGAACTGGTCCAATGGTAATTTTCTTATTAATGTATTGGTCTGAAAATATCACGCACCAGTCCATGTCAGTTACTTAGGGCTGAATGGGTTAAACAGTATTTATTCCAATAAATTTACATGTATAACACAAAAAATGTTACAAATTACATAAATTGTGAATGGTTTGGATTGGAAAACAAGTTGTGGGCTATATTGCTAGAAGGCAGTTTACCCAACAACATCTTTCCCGGGCAGGCTCCAGTGGTTCATCAGTTGTACACAAACATCCATAAGAAACGACCAACTTTTTAAACCCATGACCATCAGTAATGATAGATTACAGTGGTATACAAGTCAGCGACCGTAACCACTCGACCATGGAGGCAGAGATTTATTATCTATTATTTTTAGTTCATAATTAACAACCTTAATATACTTTTTGGAACATGTCCATTTTACATATTAGGCAGTCAAAAATGCTATCATTTTGTCCATTTTACACATTAGGCGGTCAAGAATGCTATCATTTTGTCCATTTTACACATTAGGCGATCAAGAATGCTATCATTTTGTCCATTTTACACATTAGGCAGTCAAGAATGCTATCATTTTGTCCATTTTACACATTAGGCAGTCAAGAATGCTATCATTTTGTCCATTTTACACATTAGGCGATCAAGAATGCTATCATTTTGTCCATTTTACACATTAGGCAGTCAAGAATGCTATCATTTTGTCCATTTTACACATTAGGCGGTCAAGAATGCTATCATTTTGTCCATTTTACACATTAGGCGGTCAAGAATGCTATCATTTTGTCCATTTTACACATGAGGCAGTCAAGAATGCTATCATTTTGTCCATTTTACACATTAGGCGGTCAAGAATGCTATCATTTTGTCCATTTTACACATTAGGCGGTCAAGAATGCTATCATTTTGTCCATTTTACACATTAGGCGGTCAAGAATGCTATCATTTTGTCCATTTTACACATTAGGCAGTCAAGAATGCTATCATTTTGTCAATTTTACACATTAGGCGGTCAAGAATGCTATCATTTTGTCAATTTTACACATTAGGCAGTCAAGAATGCTATCATTTTGTCCATTTTACACATTAGGCGGTCAAGAATGCTATCATCATTTTGTTCATTTTACACATTAGGCGGTCAAGAATGCTATCATTTTGTCCATTTTACACATTAGGCGGTCAAGAATGTTATCATTTTGTCCATTTTACACATTAGGCGGTCAAGAATGCTATCATTTTGTCCATTTTACACATTAGGCGGTCAAGAATGCTATCATTTTGTCCATTTTACACATTAGGCGGTCAAGAATGCTATCATTTTGTCCATTTTACACATTAGGCGGTCAAGAATGCTATCATTTTGTCCATTTTACACATTAGGCGGACAAGAATGCTATCATTTTGTCCATTTTACACATTAGGCGGTCAAGAATGCTATCATTTTGTCCATTTTACACATTAGGCGGTCAAGAATGCTATCATTTTGTCCATTTTACACATTAGGCGGTCAAGACTGCTATCATTTGTAAATATATATATATGTAACCAGAACAACATAATGATTAATTAAATCAACTTTTTACATATAACAGATTACTGCCAGTTGAGGATACCTGGGGTGATTAAAATCAATTCTATGGAAGTTGTGATAGCGCAGTAGCCCGGAGATCGCGCCCAGCTGTAGTCATTACGATTGTACCATCAGGCAAGGCATTTAAATTCCACATTGTCTCTTCCCTCTCCCTCGTGGCAATGGAATCCACCAGGAATGAGGTATCGAGAGTGATCAATATAAGTTGTTGGAACTTGGTTTCGCAATCGGGCTAAAATAAATGTGTATAAACTATCAAATTAATTCTCATCATTATTAGCTAAATATCACTTTATATTTTATTTGGTGCTCATATTTACAGAGTGCAGACATATTTCTCATGAAAACATGAACACAAAACTGTGATGATTTATGAGAAGGCAAGCTAGCCCTGTTGTATTCCCATTTTTAATGTCTGCCTCTTCATAAACCCACAAACCATCACTTTTTTTATTAGTTCAGTTTGCACATGTGATTTAGTATATCATATTTTGACAAGCATATTTTTTCTACAAATTCCTATCTGCGTTTCATATATTTATATTTTAAAACTTTATTCATATTACAACAATTGGGAAACAAGTTTTAACAACTTATATTAACCCATTTGATTCTGGATACCGTTCAAACAGTATTTGCAAAGAACATAGAGCCACATCAGCCGCTGCGGAACGTGCCGTCTGATCAGGCTCTATGCTGTTTGCTATTCAGATGAACTGGCTAAGACACTTGGCTATGTAGCAAACAACATAGATCCTGATCAGCATGCAGCGTCACGCTGTGGCTGATCTGGATCTATGTTGTTTGCAAAATCCTTTAAATGTATCCAGAATGAAAAGTGTTAATCACTCTCGTTGGCAGATGAAAGCGTAAATGTGGGATAAAACCGGAGTACCCGAAGAGAAGTCAACCTGTCCGATCTGGCGACCACCGTACCAGCTCACATACTTCCCGGTCCGATGATCGAACCTGGGTTGCATTGGTGAGAAGCGAACGTGCTAATCCGACAGCCATAATCTGGTCGAGTCCTCAATCCCTTAAACTCCACTACTGGGACTCAATCCCACCCACAACCATGTTACCCGGAGACCACGTGACCCATGTATTACAATATATGCCACTCAGGTATCGTGCACGACAAGTGTGTTTTACGTTTATTTATTGTTGCTACCTGTTGCCCATATGAGCGACGCCTCCTGAAGAGATTAGTCATTTTAGATTTTTGGAAGATAGTGCAATGATACAAACAGAGACCCATTCCAGAGTCTCCTCTGGTTCTTTTACGTGCACGGTGTAAAGCACCGACACAAGACCTCGGTTTAACGTCCCATCTGAAAGACCGTTTATTTTATTAGGGTCAGACGGGGGATCGAACCTGGGAACCCTGGATTACCAGTCCAGCGTGTTACCACTGGACTACAGATCCGTCCAACTGCCCTAGTGTTAACCTTAGTAAACCACCATTTACAGAATTATTGGTGATCCAAAACAAAAAAATCATAAAGGGAGGTAATTTACAAATGATAATTTCACAATAGCAGGTGCATGTCCATATTTTCAAAATTTTACTTTTTACCGTAACAATTTATTACTGAAAAATGAAAATATAAGACAATAGTGGAATGCACGACAAGGAATAGAGCTGTCACTAAAATACTCATCTACCATAATTCTTTTGTATTTACAGGTCAAAGGTGAAAGCACAAAACCGTTTAGGGAGCAACAGGTCAGAAGGAAGACAATAGGAAGCAGCCAAGTGCAAGTTATTTAGAGTTGTGTATAATACCTAGATATTACATGGTTCATAAATCACAAATCGGTTTTTATGAAATGGAGAGACAATACCTGTCAAATAAATCAAATGGTTTTTTTTAATGTTATGAATAATCTTATTTTGGCAGTTAATAATGGAATTATGGTCTATATAATATGGCAGTGATGCACACATTCAGTAGTCGGACGCCCAGGACAAGTGAAAATGTGTGGTCGGACATGTCACATTGTCCAAAATTTAATCCCAATACAAGCATCGTTTATTTTAAATGAGAATGATGGTATGTTTGTCCTGTTCATGTGTTACATTTGATGGGATAGAATGCTTGTCCTGTTGATGTGTTACATTTGATGGGGTAGAATGTTTGTCCTGTTCATGTGTTACATTTGATGGGATAGAATGCTTGTCCTGTTGATGTGTTACATTTGATGGGGTAGAATGTTTGTCCTGTTCATGTGTTACATTTGATGGGATAGAATGCTTGTCCTGTTGATGTGTTACATTTGATGGGGTAGAATGTTTGTCTTGTTCAGTTGTTACATTTGATGGGGTAGAATGTTCATCTTGTTGATGTGTTACATTTGATGGGATAGAATGCTTGTCCTGTTGATGTGTTACATTTGATGTTTGTCCTGTTGATGTGTTACATTTGATGGGATAGAATGCTTGTCCTGTTGATGTGTTACATTTGATGGGGTAGAATGTTTGTCCTGTTCATGTGTTACATTTGATGGGATAGAATGCTTGTCCTGTTGATGTGTTACATTTGATGGGGTAGAATGTTTGTCTTGTTCAGTTGTTACATTTGATGGGGTAGAATGTTCATCTTGTTGATGTGTTACATTTGATGGGATAGAATGCTTGTCCTGTTGATGTGTTACATTTGATGTTTGTCCTGTTGATGTGTTACATTTGATGGGATAGAATGCTTGTCCTGTTGATGTGTTACATTTGATGTTTGTCCTGTTGATGTGTTACATTTGATGGGATAGAATGCTTGTCTTGTTGATGTGTTACATTTGATGGGGTAGAATGTTTGTCTTGTTGATGTGTTACATTTGATGTTTGTCCTGTTGATGTGTTACATTTGATGGGATAGAATGTTTGTCCTGTTGATGTGTTACATTTGATGGGATAGAATGTTTGTCCTGTTGATGTGTTACATTTGATGGGATAGAATGTTTGTCCTGTTCATGTGTTACATTTGATGGGATAGAATGTTTGTCCTATTGATGTGTTTCATTGATGGGATAGAATGTTTGTCTTGTTGATGTATTACATTTGATGGGATAGAATGCTTGTCTTGTTGATGTGTTACATTTGATGGGATAGAATGCTTGTCTTGTTGATGTGTTACATTTGATGGGGTAGAATGTTTGTCTTGTTGATGTGTTACATTTGATGGGGTAGAATGTTTGTCTTGTTCAGTTGTTACATTTGATGGGGTAGAATGTTTGTCCTGTTGATGTATTACATTTGATGGGATAGAATGTTTGTCTTGATGTGTTACATTTGATGGGGTAGAATGTTTGTCCTGTTGATGTGTTTCATTGATGGGATAGAATGTTTGTCTTGTTCAGTTGTTACATTTGATGGGGTAGAATGTTTGTCTTGTTGATGTGTTACATTTGATGGGATAGCATGCTTGTCCTGTTGATGTGTTACATTTGATGTTTGTCCTGTTGATGTGTTACATTTGATGGGATAGAATGCTTGTCTTGTTGATGTGTTACATTTGATGGGATAGAATGTTTGTCCTGTTGATGTGTTACATTTGATGGGATAGAATGCTTGTCTTGTTGATGTGTTACATTTGATGGGGTAGAATGTTTGTCTTGTTGATGTGTTACATTTGATGGGGTAGAATGCTTGTCTTGTTGATGTGTTACATTTGATGGGGTAGAATGTTTGTCTTGTTGATGTGTTACATTTGATGTTTGTCCTGTTGATGTGTTACATTTGATGGGATAGAATGTTTGTCTTGTTGATGTGTTACATTTGATGGGATAGAATGTTTGTCTTGTTTACATTTGATGGGATAGAATGCTTGTCTTGTTTACATTTGATGGGATAGAATGCTTGTCTTGTTTACATTTGATGGGATAGAATGCTTGTCTTGTTGAGTTGTTACATTTGATGGGATAGAATGTTTGTCTTGTTGAGTTGTTACATTTGATGCTTGTCCTGTTGATGTGTTACATTTGATGTTTGTCTTGTTCAGTTGTCACATTTGATGGGATATACTGTTTGTCCTGTTGATGTGTTACATTTGATGGGATAGAATGTTTGTCCTGTTGATGTGTTACATTTGATGGGATAGAATGTTTGTCCTGTTGAGTTTTTACATTTGATGGGATAGAATGTTTGTCCTGTTGAGTTTTTACATTTGATGGGATAGAATGTTTGTCTTGTTGATGTGTTACATTTGATGGGATATACTGTTTGTCCTGTTGATGTGTTTCATTGATGGGATATAATGTTTGTCTTGTTCAGTTGTTACATTTGATGCTTGTCCTGTTGCTGTGTTACATTTGATGTTTGTCTTGTTCAGTTGTCACATTTGATGGGATATACTGTTTGTCCTGTTGATGTGTTACATTTGATGGGATAGAATGTTTGTCTTGTTGAGTTGTTACATTTGATGGGATAGAATGTTTGTCCTGTTGATGTGTTACATTTGATGGGATATAATGTTTGTCCTGTTGAGTTTTTACATTTGATGGGATAGAATGTTTGTCTTGTTGATGTGTTACATTTGATGGGATATACTGTTTGTCCTGTTGATGTGTTACATTTGATGGGATAGAATGTTTGTCCTGTTGTTGTGTTTCATTGATGGGATATAATGTTTGTCTTGTTCAGTTGTTACATTTGATGGGGTAGAATGTTTGTCTTGTTGATGTATTACATTTGATGGGATAGAATGTTTGTCTTGATGTGTTACATTTGATGGGGTAGAATGTTTGTCCTGTTGATGTGTTACATTTGATGGGGTAGAATATTTGTCCTGTTGATGTGTTACATTTGATGTTGTCTTGTTGATGTGTTACATTTGATGGGGTAGAATGCTTGTCTTGTTGATGTGTTACATTTGATGGGATAGAATGTTTGTCTTGTTGATGTGTTACATTTGATGGGGTAGAATGTTTGTCTTGTTGATGTGTTACATTTGATGGGATATAATGTTTGTCTTGTTGATGTGTTACATTTGATGGGGTAGAATGTTTCTCTTGTTAATGTGTTACATTTGATGGGATAGAATGTTTGTCCTGTTGATGTGTTACATTTGATGGGATATAATGTTTGTCCTGTTGATGTGTTACATTTGATGGGATAGCATGTTTGTCTTGTTGATGTGTTACATTTGATGTTTGTCCTGTTGAGTTGTTACATTTGATGTGGGACAGATTTTTAATTGTTTTTCGTGTATTAGAATTTAGTGTTGCATCGATAGCTAGTTGTGTTTAATGTCATAAAGTAGCTATCCAGCTTCAAACAGGGATGATTGTTAGACCCTAGGACAGCCCCTAATAGCAGTGTTTCAATTAGGGACCAGGGTAGTACCATCTACCTGCTGAAAGTCAGTTGGATGGCTGTCTCACACAACAGAATTTGATACCTGCAGTGAGATAATGGAAGCAGACATGCAAGAAGGTAGTACCATCTACCTTCTGAAAGTCAGTTGGATGGCTGTCTCACACAACAGAATTTGATACCTGCAGTGGGACAATGGAAGGCTAAGATAGTGGGTGAGGAGTAAGCCAACCTCTCAACCATTCACATCACATAACATTCATTGAACTGCAAGCATAACCACGAGGCATACAGCTGCATTAAAACACTACATTACTCAACTATACTGCAAGCCTTACATGCAGACAGACATATTAAGACAAATAAACTAAACTATGCTGCAGACTGTTCATAAACACGTTTAATATTGTCAAGTACACTCTTAACTTTAACCCTTATGAAACATAAACAGTATAAAGGTATATTTAAGACTTACCATGTGATAGGAGTTTAGGTATTTTCTAATCCAAAAAGTTAAACCACAATATCTGTCACCAAAATAACCGAAACAGATCCTTCTCTTATTGTAAACATCACCACATTCCAAAATAATTTTATCTCATTTTTCAGCTATTTATAATTACTACTATCATACAGTCAGATAGTTTTTAAGCCCGACTGGTTTAGACTAATAGATTTACATATACGCTAGTCGAATCACACTCTACAACATATTATAGAATGAATGAATACGATATATCCATTTTTCAAAAATCCATCAGCGTTTCAAATCAGATTGTTGTTTAAACATTGTTTAATATGTTTGGTACGGATATTTGCATAATTTTGTGAGTTAGAAAGTACCATAGCAAGCTGTGTAGCATGCTAACTCTGGTGTTCTATAATTGTCTACAAGATTATTTGCACCGGTAGTAACCTTCATTATACCTTATTATGTCAACAGCTTGCGCCATAAATATCCAGCGCAGATACATGACTTGTGTCAAATGTGCCACATTGGTTATTGGTGGTTATTGCCCTTTGTCCAAAGGTCATTTTATAGATAAAAAAAATTCAAGTAGATAGAACTTGCTTATAAGGAGATATAATTCACATGACATATCAAATAACTGATTAAATTTTAAAAAGGAAATACACTTTTGCAAACAGTATAGAGCCAGATCAGACGGTACAGAATGCTGTTTGCTGTTTCGGATAGTGGAGCTAAAACACTTGGCTGAATAGCAAGCAATATAGATCCTGATCAGATGCGGGGCAGTTTGTAGTGTCTGTGTTTGTTTGTGGTGTTGTTGTTGTTGTTGTTGTTGTTGTTTTTGTTTGTGTGATGCCCCCCACAAAAATGAGTGGTATTGGGTTGTGGATGATAGTACAATGATATATAGATTGAGAGCATCATCCCGGAAGTTAGTCTGGTTGCTGCATGTGCCGGGTGCAATATAAACAACACCATTGGATCTCACTTTAGCACTGGTGGAGCAGGGGCCCAGTGTAGCGGAACATGGAACCGGCATGTTGGAGCAGAGCAGGGGCCCAGTGTAGAGGAATATGGAACCAGCATGTTGGAGCAGGGCAGGGGCCCAGTGTAGAGGAACATGGAACCGGCATGGTGGAGCAGGTGCCCAGCATGGTGGAGCAGGTGCCCAGTGTAGAGGAGCATGGAACCGGCATGGTGGAGCAGATGCCCAGCATGGTGGAGCAGGTGCCCAGCATGGTAGAGGAACATGGAACCAGCATGTTGGAGCAGGTGCCCAGTGTAGCGGAACATGGAACCGGCATGTTGGAGCAGGTGCCCAGGGTAGAGGAACATGGAACCGGCATGGTGGAGCAGGTGCCCAGTGTAGAGGAACATGGAACCGGCATGTTGGAGCAGGTGCCCAGGGTAGAGGAACATGGAACCGGCATGGTAGAGCAGGTGCCCAGCATGGTGGAGCAGGTGCCCAGCATAGTAGAGGAACATGGAACCAGCATGTTGGAGCAGGTGCCCAGGGTAGAGGAACATGGAACCGGCATGGTAGAGCAGGTGCCCAGCATGGTGGAGCAGGTGCCCAGCATAGTAGAGGAACATGGAACCAGCATGTTGGAGCAGGTGCCCAGGGTAGAGGAACATGGAACCGGCATGGTGGAGCAGGTGCCCAGTGTAGAGGAACATGGAACTGGCATGGTGGAGCAGGTGCCCAGCATGGTGGAGCAGGTGCCCAGTGTAGAGGAGCATGGAACCGGCATGGTGGAGCAGGTGCCCAGCATGGTAGAGGAACATGGAACCGGCATGGTAGAGCAGGTGCCCAGGGTAGAGGAACATGGAACCGGCATGGTGGAGCAGGTGCCCAGCATGGTAGAGTAGGTGCCCAGTGTAGAGGAACATGAAACCGGCATGGTAGAGCAGGTGCCCAGCATGGTAGAGTAGGTGCCCAGCATGGTAGAGCAGGTGCCCAGCATGGTAGAGTAGGTGCCCAGTGTAGAGGAACATGGAACCGGCATGGTGGAGCAGGTGCCCAGCATGGTAGAGTAGGTGCCCAGTGTAGAGGAACATGGAACCGGCATGGTGGAGCAGGTGCCCAGTGTAGAGGAACATGGAACCGGCATGGTGGAGCAGGTGCCCAGTGTAGAGGAACATGGAACCGGCATGTTGGAGCAGGTGTCCAGTGTAGAGGAACATGGAACCGGCATGGTAGAGCAGGTGCCCAGCATGGTAGAGTAGGTGCCCAGTGTAGAGGAACATGGAACCGGCATGGTAGAGCAGGTGCCCAGTGTAGAGGAACATGGAACCGGCATGGTGGAGCAGGTGCCCAGCATGGTAGAGTAGGTGCCCAGTGTAGAGGAACATGGAACCGGCATGGTAGAGCAGGTGCCCAGCATGGTAGAGTAGGTGCCCAGTGTAGAGGAACATGGAACCGGCATGGTAGAGCAGGTGCCCAGTGTAGAGGAACATGGAACCGGCATGGTGGAGCAGGTGCCCAGCATGGTAGAGCAGGTGCCCAGGGTAGAGGAACATGGAACCGGCATGGTAGAGCAGGTGCCCAGGAACATGGAACCGGCATGGTAGAGCAGGTGCCCAGGGTAGAGGAACATGGAACCGGCATGGTAGAGCAGGTGCCCAGGGTAGAGGAACATGGAACCGGCATGGTAGAGCAGGTGCCCAGTGTAGAGGAACATGGAACCGGCATGGTAGAGCAGGTGCCCAGGGTAGAGGAACATGGAACCGGCATGGTGGAGCAGGTGCCCAGCATGGTAGAGTAGGTGCCCAGTGTAGAGGAACATGGAACCGGCATGGTGGAGCAGGTGCCCAGGGTAGAGGAACATGGAACCGGCATGGTAGAGCAGGTGCCCAGGGTAGAGGAACATGGAACCGGCATGGTAGAGCAGGTGCCCAGGGTAGAGGAACATGGAACCGGCATGGTAGAGCAGGTGCCCAGGGTAGAGGAACATGGAACCGGCATGGTAGAGCAGGTGCCCAGTGTAGAGGAACATGGAACCGGCATGGTAGAGCAGGTGCCCAGGGTAGAGGAACATGGAACCGGCATGGTGGAGCAGGTGCCCAGCATGGTAGAGTAGGTGCCCAGTGTAGAGGAACATGGAACCGGCATGGTAGAGCAGGTGCCCAGTGTAGAGGAACATGGAACCGGCATGGTGGAGCAGGTGCCCAGCATGGTAGAGTAGGTGCCCAGTGTAGAGGAACATGGAACCGGCATGGTAGAGCAGGTGCCCAGCATGGTAGAGTAGGTGCCCAGTGTAGAGGAACATGGAACCGGCATGGTAGAGCAGGTGCCCAGTGTAGAGGAACATGGAACCGGCATGGTGGAGCAGGTGCCCAGCATGGTAGAGCAGGTGCCCAGGGTAGAGGAACATGGAACCGGCATGGTAGAGCAGGTGCCCAGGAACATGGAACCGGCATGGTAGAGCAGGTGCCCAGGGTAGAGGAACATGGAACCGGCATGGTAGAGCAGGTGCCCAGGGTAGAGGAACATGGAACCGGCATGGTAGAAGAGGACATGGAACCGGCATGGTAGAGCAGGTGCCCAGGGTAGAGGAACATGGAACCGGCATGGTGGAGCAGGTGCCCAGCATGGTAGAGTAGGTGCCCAGTGTAGAGGAACATGGAACCGGCATGGTGGAGCAGGTGCCCAGGGTAGAGGAACATGGAACCGGCATGGTAGAGCAGGTGCCCAGGGTAGAGGAACATGGAACCGGCATGGTAGAGCAGGTGCCCAGGGTAGAGGAACATGGAACCGGCATGGTAGAGCAGGTGCCCAGGGTAGAGGAACATGGAACCGGCATGGTAGAGCAGGTGCCCAGTGTAGAGGAACATGGAACCGGCATGGTAGAGCAGGTGCCCAGGGTAGAGGAACATGGAACCGGCATGGTGGAGCAGGTGCCCAGCATGGTAGAGTAGGTGCCCAGTGTAGAGGAACATGGAACCGGCATGGTAGAGCAGGTGCCCAGTGTAGAGGAACATGGAACCGGCATGGTGGAGCAGGTGCCCAGGGTAGAGGAACATGGAACCGGCATGGTGGAGCAGGTGCCCAGTGTAGAGGAACATGGAACCGGCATGGTGGAGCAGGTGCCCAGTGTAGAGGAACATGGAACCGGCATGGTGGAGCAGGTGCCCAGTGTAGAGGAACATGGAACCGGCATGGTGGAGCAGGTGCCCAGGGTAGAGGAACATGGAACCGGCATGGTGGAGCAGGTGCCCAGCATGGTAGAGCAGGTGCCCAGCTGTAGAGGAACATGGAACCGGCATGGTGGAGCAGGTGCCCAGTGTAGAGGAACATGGAACCGGCATGGTGGAGCAGGTGCCCAGCATGGTAGAGCAGGTGCCCAGCATGTAGAGGAACATGGAACCGGCATGGTGGAGCAGGTGCCCAGTGTAGAGGAACATGGAACCGGCATGGTGGAGCAGGTGCCCAGTGTAGAGGAACATGGAACCGGCATGGTGGAGCAGGTGCCCAGCATGGTGGAGCAGGTGCCCAGTGTAGAGGAACATGGAACCGGCATGGTGGAGCAGGTGCCCAGTGGTAGAGGAACATGGAACCGGCATGGTAGAGCAGGTGCCCAGGGTAGAGGAACATGGAACCGGCATGGTGGAGCAGGTGCCCAGCATGGTAGAGTAGGTGCCCAGTGTAGAGGAACATGGAACCGGCATGGTAGAGCAGGTGCCCAGCATGGTAAGCCCAGCATGGAGCAGGTGCCCAGCATGGTAGAGTAGGTGCCCAGTGTAGAGGAACATGGAACCGGCATGGTGGAGCAGGTGCCCAGCATGGTGGAGCAGGTGCCCAGTGTAGAGGAACATGGAACCGGCATGGTGGAGCAGGTGCCCAGTGTAGAGGAACATGGAACCGGCATGGTGGAGCAGGTGCCCAGTGTAGAGGAACA
This sequence comes from Archivesica marissinica, assembly GCA_014843695.1. Taxonomy (NCBI): domain Eukaryota; kingdom Metazoa; phylum Mollusca; class Bivalvia; order Venerida; family Vesicomyidae; genus Archivesica; species Archivesica marissinica. Next base: position 36,047,302 of record CM026403.1, read on the forward strand.
TGGAACCGGCATGGTGGAGCAGGTGCCCAGCATGGTAGAGCATGTAACCAGCATGGTAGAGCAGGTGCCCAGCATGGTAGAGCAGGTGCCCAGTGTAGAGGAACATGGAACCGGCATGGTAGAGCAGGTGCCCAGCATGGTGGAGCAGGTGCCCAGCATGGTAGAGCAGGTGCCCAGTGTAGAGGAACATGGAACCGGCATGTTGGAGCAGGTGCCCAGCATGGTGGAGCAGGGACCCAGT
>CM026403.1:36048542-36145451 GCA_014843695.1 Archivesica marissinica
CGGTGGAGTATCGACGATGTATGTAGATGGCGGTGGAGTATCGACGATGTATGTAGATGGCGGTGGAGTATCGACGATGTATGTAGATGGCGGTGGAGTATCGACGATGTATGTAGATGGCGGTGGAGTATCGACGATGTATGTAGATGGCGGTGGAGTATCGACGATGTATGTAGATGGCGGTGGAGTATCGACGATGTATGTAGATGGCGGTGGAGTATCGACGATGTATGTAGATGGCGGGGGTATCGACGTGTATGTAGATGGCGGTGGAGTATCGACGATGTATGTAGATGGCGGTGGAGTATCGACGATGTATGTAGATGGCGGTGGAGTATCGACGATGTATGTAGATGGCGGTGGAGTATCGACGATGTATGTAGATGGCGGTGGAGTATCGACGATGTATGTAGATGGCGGTGGAGAGTAATATTGGTGATACGAATTACCTCGGCCTACATGCAGATATGATTGCGTGCGCGTGCAGATATGATTGCGTGCGCGTGCAGATATGATTGCGTGCGCGTGCAGATATGATTGCGTGCGCGTGCAGATATGATTGCGTGCGCGTGCAGATATGATTGCGTGTGCGTGCAGATATGATTGCGTGTGCGTGCAGATATGATTGCGTGTGCGTGCAGATATGATTGCGTGCGCAATGGATGTACAACGCTTTTCATTCGCCTTCACTTTGCTTTTGGATTTTATGATGCCATGCATGAGCCTATTCAGACTATCGGGTATGTCAGAATGCCAATCTTGGCAACTATCCATCATCGGATATACCTCTGTGTCATACGTTGCAGTTCTTATATCGTCTCGAATAATGGACGCTGCCATATCTATAATGCGATCCTTTTCGGATGTGACATTGGCTTTAGCCTCTCTTTCCCAGTTATCTTTCAAGATTCGATGGTTTTTGTCACGGAATGTTATGACATTGCGCGTGCCGATAAATTTAGTTATCACGATGTCACTTCCAAAATATTTCTCTAATTTCCATTTGAGATTTTTAACGGAGTAACCCTCTTCGCCATCCAGATAAGAGTCCATTAATTCTGTAATTTCTTTCAAAGCGTACTGGCATTCATCATTCTGTTCGAGATATTCGCATAGCTTATCAAATGCTTGTTCTTTGTGTGATTTATCCGGGACTTCATTCACTTTCCCTTTGCATCGCCGAAATTCTAGAGCACAATCATGATGGTACTTCGCTTCTTCAGCTATTAGATCATTGACTGCTTCCACTCTAACCAACACATCTGTACCCCACTCGTCATTTCGTTCTGTGGCCCTGGTTATCAATGACTTTACATATTCTATTGTTTCAACACATGAATACTCGCGTCTACGTATCTTTGGTGATCTTGTACTACTCTCGATTATTTTGGCACAGTATAAACAATGAGTTTTAATATCAAACTCCTGAGACATCGATCTTAACCGCGTGTTATCATCGATCTCTGCCTTGTCGCTAGGGACCGTTCGTTTGAATGATGATATACTTGTTCTACGAGTGTAGTTTTTGTAACATGTAACATGGACTTTTGTGGGTGGTATTGTGAGCATTGTTTCATGTTTTCCGTCTCCACGCTCGAGACTTGCTGCTTGAAGAGATGCCGTTCCCTTGACTGTTATTCACTTTGTATCTCCTTCTTGTAGGCTGAGGCTGCAGAGCTGGCAAATGTCTTCCATTCTGATTCACTGATTCTGAAGCAAAAAACACGGTTACGGTTCAATACATGGTTGACAGTTTGACACAATTGTCAGTAACAGGGAATAATACTATAGACTGATTACAGTATATTTCGAGTACAATTGTCAATGCTATAGACTGCATTGTTATCGCCATACCATTCATAGCTGACCAGCTAGATACTGTAGCTGTGTATGAATACTTAGTGATTCAGAACATGTTTTATTGTATTCCTTACCCTAATAAATGTGTATGTAGCCATCAAAATTGTGAAGCTACGTTGATCTTAAGCGGAGATATAACAGTTTTAAGATTTTGGCGGCCATCTTGGACGCCATCTTGGATTTTGGAAAGAACTCCAGTGGGATTCACGGGGATTTCGGATATGTTGTTCCTAATGGTATTGGGAATGTTTCCTGAAAAATTCAGCTTTGGCTTATGTTTTGCCCCTTCAGAGTGATCTCACATCTAATGCTCCTCAGCTAAAACACTTTACTTTGATTTCAAGCTGGATTGTGTGTGATTAGTACCATTGCCGCTGGATGGCTTCTACAAATTGAATAACAGTTCACACAGCTGGTGACACAGTTATGGTCAAACGTTCTATGTATATTGTAGCTAGTGGTCAGTGTGTGATTAATCCATGGATCGCAGGTTCGATCCCCCGTCTGACTCTAACAAAATTAAGTCTTTCAGACTCTTTAAACCGAAACATCGTGCACGTAAAAGGAACTAGAGGAGGTCTGTATCATTGCACTCTCCTCCAAAAATCTAAAATGACTAATCTCTTCAGGAGGCGTCGCTCATATGGGCAACCGGTAGCGGCGATAAATAAACGTAAAAACCAGTATGTGATTATGGAATCACCAACAGATGGTAACGGCATACAGCAGTAGATTGTAACGGCATACAGCAGTAGATTGTATGGGGGAAAGGCAAGCAAATAACTGATAACAAGCAATCACGATGTAATATGATACATTTATTATATTATTTATTCAAGTGTAAATGGTGACTTTAACCCTTAAGGCGATATTACATCGCAAAAAGTCGACAAAATGCATTGTTCACGTATAAATGAATTGTTTCTACAATTTTGTTCGAATACATTCAAACACAAATATTGAATCAATAAACAGTGTGTTTGTGGTCTACAAACTTTCAAAAGTGAATGCAGGATTTCATATACCGGTCATCCACGCTCCTGAATTGACATTTCTTTGTCATTGTAGTCAATATACTAAACGCTTGATACTGTCGCTTAGAGATGATAAATTTAACTAAGATTTATAGGCACAAATGTGAGATATAACGGTATATCTGTACCATAAATTTCGTTATTTGGGATACACGGGTTGCATTACGCATGTATGTCGACCCTGTGTTTGTCAACAAACCGCGTATACGACGCTTGTTTATTAGTTGAAATACTCAGTTTTTGAGACAAATATTTGGGAACAAATACTATAAAATAGGAAATTACATTTTGTATCAATTTGCGTTTTCACTGATGTAATGTCGCTTTAAAGGTGTGTATAATGACTTGAACAGTAATTTTTGAATGTATTCAAGCAACTTCTAGCAAGTAATGTGCTACACTTTCTATAACAGTGTACACTTGTCATGATCTACTATTACGGTTCCAGTTACATCCGGATTTAGGAATGCAAGCAATTATATTTGCTGCTAAGTGTATAAAGAATAGCGATCCAATTTCGGTCACATTGCAATCTAATGAGATAAAACATGCACGAAACTAGTAAATGGTTGTTTACAGTTTCCCATCCATATAATAAAATATTGGTACCTGTAACACGTGACATTAGTTGAACAATTATCATCCATTATAATTGTTATTCACATTACTAGGCCTCTCTAAACTCTATTTATCTCAATAAATCAAATGCAGTAAATCTGCGTATTCTTGAAAACAGAGAAATATAATAACAACCAATGTACAACCTAAATGCTATCATACATGTAATGAATGTTTCTACAGAAGTAGAAATATGTTGCACCAGCCACAACTAATATATATATATTATAATAAGTAAATAACATCAACAACAAAATGGAAAGTAACAAGTGTAGATGTGCTGACAGGGTAGTATGCCATGGAAATATCGACAACGTAACTGAAGAGATACCAGATATTATATTGATGGTAGCATGCCATGGAGATATCGACAACGTAGCTGAAGAGATACAAGAGATTACAGTGATGGTAGCATGCCATGGAAATATCAACAACTTAACTGAAGATATACCAGAGATTACATTGATGGTAGCATGCCATGGAAATATCAACAACTTAACTGAAGATATACCTGAGATTACATTGATGGTAGCAGGCCATGGAAATATCGACAACGTAACTGAAGAGATACCAGAGATTACATCGATGGTAGCATGCCATGGAAATATCGACAACGTAGCTGAAGAGATACCAGAGATTACATTGATGGTAGCATGCCATGGAAATATCAACAACGTAACTGAAGAGATACCAGAGATTACAGTGATGGTAGCATGCCATGGAAATATCAACAACGTAGCTGAAGAGATACCAGTGATGGTAGCATGTCATGGAAATATCGACAACGTAGCTGAAGATATACCAGAGATTACATTGATGGTAGCATGCCATGGAAATATCGACAACGTAACTGAAGATATACCAGAGATTACATTGATAGTAGCATGCCATGGAAATATCGACAACGTAGCTGAAGATATACCAGAGATTACATTGATGGTAGCATGCCATGGAAATATCGACAACGTAACTGAAGATATACCAGAGATTACAGTGATGGTAGCATGCCTTGGAAATATCAACAACGTAACTGAAGAGATACCAGAGATTACATTGATGGTAGCATGCCATGGAAATATCGACAACGTAGCTGAAGATATACCAGAGATTACATTGATGGTAGCATGCCATGGAAATATCGACAACGTAACTGAAGATATACCAGAGATTACAGTGATGGTAGCATGCCTTGGAAATATCAACAACGTAACTGAAGAGATACCAGAGATTACATTGATGGTAGCATGCCATGGACATATCAACAACGTAGCTGAAGATATACCAGAGATTACATTGATGGTAGCATGCCATGGAAATATCAACAACGTAACTGAAGAGATACCAGAGAGTACGTTGATGGTAGCATGCCATGGAAATATCGACAACGTAACTGAAGAGATACTAGGGATTACATTGACGGTAGCATGCCATGGAAATATCAACAACGTAACTGAAGAGATACCAGAGATTACATTGATGGTAGCATGCCATGGAAATATCGACAACGTAACTGAAGATATATGACATAAGCTGTTGGTGCGACATTAAACCAAAAAACAAACCAAGTGAAGAAAACAAACAAAACTGGGGACTTTAAATTTGACTAAAAATGGTATTAAAGTTTGCCATTACGTGCATTGCATTAACCATATCTCTCTAGAGATCTCTATTACAGGGTCTGTCAATAATACATTATGCGACTACCACCTGTACGTATCAGGGTCTGTCAATAATACATGTATGTGACCACCACCTGTCCGTATCAGGGTCTGTCAATAATACATGTATGTGACCACCACCTGTCCGTATCAGGGTCTGTCAATAATACATGTATGTGACCACCACCTGTCCGTATCAGGGTCTGTCAATAATACATGTATGCGACTACCACCTGTCCGTATCAATCAATCTGCCGGCAGTTGCATTAATTATTAAATACATGTGCACGTGTCTGCCAATAATGAACTAATTGATATCATTTTTTTTACTCAAAATCTTTTAAATTGTTGACGAAATGAATGTGATTAAAATACTAAATGAAGATATATTTTAGTTTGTTCAGCCGAATATAGTGCAGATGATGTTTAGCAATATATGTGTGCATAGGATAGCTGTGGAACAAACAACCTATTATGTTTTATGGTTTGCTCTTATTAAACTAATTTTAAACTACTCAAAAGTCACACTTTGTTTAAGCCTTAAAATGCTGAATGAATTGGAAGGAATGTGCAAACAGCATAGATGTTGACCAGCCGCCGGCGTAACACTCGCCTGATCAGGATCTATGTTGTTTGCTATTCAGCCAAGTGTTTTAGTGTTAAAATGTGGACATATTATTTCCATATGGCTACATTTCGTTGTACATGAACATAGTTATGAATAAATTGTCCAAGTTTAAAGACAGGATATTTCACTTTTGCAATGGTAGTTCTTCGTGTTGTCTTAGTTATTGAAGTTTAAAATCACAATGACAGTAGAGGTCATATGGCACGACAACATAGGTCATATGGCGACTCTCTAGTTTTTATTGATGTAGAAGGCTGACAGGTGTCCTTCTGAGCAGTATTGCAGGAATAGGTGGGCACCCTGGTAGGACCACCGACCCTCCACAAACCAGTTGTACAGCTTCCACAAATGAAACAATATGCACACAATTCACATGGGATTCGAGCCTATAGCGGTGGGAGGCAATCGGCCATCCCGTGTTGTATACAGTCAAACCTGTGTTAGTGGTCACCTCCATTAAGCAGCCAACCTGTATTAAGCAGCCAGTTTCCAAATTCCCAATCGGTTGTTTTATTATATATTTGACCTCTATTAAGCAACCACCTGTGCTAAGCAGCCACTTTCTCTGATTCCCTTGGCTGGCTGCTTAAGACAGGTTTGACTGTATGTATAACTCTGACACACAATGTAAACTGCAAGCAGTATACAAGATTAAACAGGAATGCTTGAACGTATTTTGCATATAATATATATGACCGGTAACACGTAGCAATGTCAATGTTCCATTTTAACGCTTGGCCAAAACCTCTAAAGTCCGCTATATAATTCCCCTATATAATACATCACTAAACTGATGCAATATGGAAATGTTAAGTTTGACATATTATAGCTGTTACCGAGGTGACAGATCAGATAACCATGAAATGACACAAAATACCTTTAAGATACTAAACCCATACATGAATCACTATATACCAGATGTATTGTCCGTACAGTTAAGCAGCTGGTGATCAAATCATTACAATTAACCAATTCCGTAATTACCAAATCAAAAGAACCTAATGAAATACAAAGAGGCAAAAGAATTAAAATTCAGAATCAATAACTATGGAGAATTACGTAAGGCATTTAAATTGGCATGTGTCCTGCTGTGTTGAACAAAGCAAGGTCAACGTAATATAAGTCATTGTTTTAAATATGTCAGTAAGTAACAAGATTTTTCCCACGTACTCCAGCATCAGGACTAGCACGAACACTCATTTTTATTATAAATTTATTTAACGTCTCTATCGGTTGCCAATTTGAGTGACGGGCAGTTTACCTAACAACACCTTTCCTGGACAGACCCCAGCGGTTAACCAGTACTTGGTAAAAATCACATTTGTAAACAACATAGTTCCAAGTCAGCCACGGCGCAACACCGCGTCTGTCCACGATCTATGTTATTTGCTATTCAGCCAAGTGCTTTAGCTCCACTATCCGAATCTGATCCGACTCGTTGCTGTTTGCAAAACTGATTTTATCTGCCAACAGTTAAACAAACATGATCGGTAGGCATAAGAAACCTAAAACAAACATAGTTAACGGTCGTAATGATGCAAGCATTATGGGATACCATAGGGCTGTAACTAATGTTGCTAGAACTTGTGCCCCGATCCGTTTGCCTTTCTTTAATTTGTCAGGTTTTGTATTCATATGTAAATCGAATCAAGCAATAAAATATGATAACTAAATGGGATGCCACATGATCTGTTGCAAATGTGACATTCATAATGATCTACAAGCTTGTAATAAGGTTACACAAAAACCTCATAAATGCAGAGTTCTGCTGGCAAGTAGAAATCGTGCCACGCATTACGACACTTGTTAATATTATAGTATAAGACATAGCTATCGTGAATATAAAATGTTCAAGCATACAAGCTTTGGTTTGAAAGGTCACGTGCCATTCATGTGAAAATGTCGGAAATCACGTTTCTGCTACATGAAATTTGATTGGTGGACCTAAAACAGGTGCCCTTCTTGACGCCATGTTGAATTCCATGTTAGTGAAATTGTAGTTGTTTTTTTTCAATTTAATATTTTATTGCATTCATTCTATGTATGCACTACACAACATATGAACAAACAAGAGAGACGAATATAGTTTTATTTTCAAATATATTATACAATCTGAGTTTAGTCAAGCGCATTAAATGCAAGAATGATCACATTTACTTCATCTGCTGTAAACGAGGCTGACTAAAAGTTATTCACCAACACAACTTAGAGGAATGAAAACCGTTACGCCCATGGTACAACAAATAGTCTTTATTGCAAGTAACTTCATACAACACAGAAATTTGAGAGAAAACACTGCAAATTAACCTCTTCAGTTGTAATAAATGTTTGCGTTTTGTTGTATCAATGTTTCACACTAAATATGTCATGTTGTATCAATGTTACACAGTAGAAGAGTTGTGTTGTATCAATGTTTTGTTGTATCAATGGTTCACACTAAATATGTCATGTTGTATCAATGTTACACACAGTATAAAAGTTTTGTTGTATCAATGTTTTGTTGTATCAATGTTACACAGTAGAAGAGTTTTGTTGTATCAATGTTTTGTTGTATCAATGTTACACAGTAGAAGAGTTTTGTTGTATCAATGTTACACAGTAGAAGAGTTTTGTTGTATCAATGTTTTGTTGTATCAATGGTTCACACTAAATATGTTTTGTTGTATCAATGTTACACAGTAGAAGAGTTTTGTTGTATCAATGTTACACCGTAGAAGAGTTTTGTTGTATCACTGTTACACTGTAGAAGAGTTTTGTTGTATCACTGTTTTGTTGTATCACTGTTTTGTTGTATCAATGGTTCACAGTAGAAGAGTTTTGTTGTATCAATGGTTCACAGTAGAAGAGTTTTGTTGTATCGGGACATGTATGGTAAATATGACGTAGAATGAAGTTAGAGAAGTGTTGAGTGTTAAGTACTTGCGTAGTGCAGAGAAAAATGTGTACAGAATCACCCTATGCAAGCTACAGTGAATCTTGGATACAATGGAACGCGGCAATTCTACCGACATAACCGCCTACGTGTTGTAATTGTTTCAACCAATGTTCGTTTTCTGTTGTTGGTTTGCTTTGTGGTTTAAAGTCGCACCCAAACCGTAGGTCAGATGTCTATAATTGGTTGCGGGAGACGACCCCGGAAGCCCATTGGAGCAGTATTTGGGGGGGGCATGGAATGTCACCGGGGCAGAACCATGACCTTTTTCAAGTCACCTGGATAGCTTCCTCACATGTAATCATCGGACACCTCTAGTGGGACTGGAACATACAGCGGTGAGGGACAAGTGCTTAGAACGCACAGACAGTAACAACTTGGCCACCTCATTCCCATTTATTGTAGTAACTTTTCACAGATCATACCAGGTTGCATGTAGTGAGCAAGCAAAGATAAAACATATAGTAAATGAGACATCGTACAATGTACACACAGTGTTTGTTTAGTGTTTCCATAGTCACCTATACACACCACGGTAACCACAAAATCATTGCACACAACAGGAATCACAGCTTTAATTTGCTTAACAGAGTCACACGTATATCACGCTCATCCCTTCCATACAATACAAACAGCAACTACGATATTTCAGTCCTCCTAAATAAGTACCCCACCACAATAAATCCCCATTCCCGAAGTTTTAATTTAACTCACTGCCCCCTATACCTTTCATTACAACCCCTTCACTCACACTAGGAACTCCCTGCTGACAGAATATTTCCAATTCCAGCTGAATCTCTACCTCTTAACAACACATAGTGAAATGATTAATCGATCTCATTAACCCTTTCCTTCATAGAGATTTAGGTTAATATACTATTATAATATATCTCCATACAAACGACAGCTGTTTAGCTATCATGCAGTTAAATAAGTAGTCGCCATATCTATCCCACCTCCATAGATATTACTGGGACTACATGAGATTTAGATTAATATACTATTATATCTGCATACAAATGACAACCATTTAACTATCATGCAGTGGATAAGTTTTCGCCGCAGCAGACACACAATACTGATGTATAAACCCTTTCTCTCATAGAAGCACCTCTTGACGCCATTACCTATATGACATACATTGACAATGTAGTATCCAAACCAATGTTTATAATAAAGGCCAGAATCTGATGTAGTCCCAGTAATATATATGTAGGTGGGATAGATATGGCGACTACTTATCCACTGCATGATAGCTAAATGGCTGCATGGAGATATAATAGTATATTAACCTAAATCTCTATGAAGGAAAGAGTTAGTTTATACAAATTTATTTTAGCTCGATTGCGAAACAAGTTCTTTCAACTTATATTAATCACTCTCGAGACCTCATTCCTGATGGAATCCATCGCCACGAGGGAGAGAGAAGAGGCAATGTGGAATTTAATTGCCTTGCCTAAGGGCACAATCGTAACGGCTCCAGCGGGGCTCGAACTCCGGACCTTTCGCACCTGAAGCGAACGCGCATCCACTGCGCTATCACGACTTCCACAATGGAAAGAGTTAAGACTGTAAACAATGCTGAACAGTAAGCTCTACATCCGTTAATCTCACATTCATTTGATATCAGAAACGATCATTAACAGAAACATTATCTCTTGGACACCATTCCATTGTTTTGGAAGAATAAATATGTTCCTAGCAGCAGAACCCACTGCACCCCCACCAAGCAGCATTATGCAGGTGTTATATATGAAGATGTTCCTAGCAGCAGAACCCACTGCACCCCCACCCCGCCCCCACCAAGCAGCATTATGCAGGAGTTATATATGAAAATGTTCCTAGCCACAGAACCCACTGCACCCCACTCCACCCCCACAAAGCAGCATTATACAGTAGATATATGAAGATGTTCTAGCCACAGAACCCACTGCACCCCCACCAAGCAGCATTATACAGGATTATATATGAAGTGTACCTAGCCACAGAACCACTGCCCCCCACCCGCCCCCACACAGCAGCATATGCAGGAGTTATATATGAAGATGTACCTAGCCACAGAACCCACTGCACCCCCACCCCACCCCACAAAGCAGCATTATGCAGGAGTTATACTATATATATATATATATATATATCAAGATATTCCATTACCCATAATGAAAATAATTCTATCCCAACAAAATATATTCTAATAACTTTAATCAGAAAAGTTTGTAACAACACATTCCATTTTTCTTTTCTTAAAACTTGACAAACAACCTACATTGTACAGCACAAGCTCCTCTGTTTCTAGTCATATTTCTCTGTTTTAATTGAACAATCCTCTCTTTAAGACAAAAAAACCCACAGCAACAGTTAATTTCAAATTCTCATAATTTCAAACACGACAATGACAAAAGCATAACATAAAATATTTGTTTGAATTTAATTAAAATAGCTAAAGATACTAATGTTACCATGACTGTGTAGTTTTCTAGAAACCTGACCAGTCTGGACATGTCTGGTAAAAGTGTTTGTGAATATATATAAGAGACTACTAGCTACTACATGTAAATACAACGCATACATAATCACAGTATACACTCATGAAATAGAATGTAATGCTATAAATAGACTTATATGCACACAATAATTCCATGTCAACTTATGAATCTATCTTAAAGCTGTCCTCAATAAATGTAAACTGGTGCGGGTAACGTACATTTATTGAGGACATATTTAAATGCTAGATGGTGAATAGATATAAATAATAAAATACAATTACTGAAGCTATACAAGTGCAGGCAGTTAAACAAATTAGTACGTGTGTCGTTTAAAAACTAGTTGACTTGTGCAACACAAAAAAAATTTGTCTTAAAAAGAGGAGTTTTCGTTTCCTTCATCAACGATCTTGACCTTAGTGTACCCCCGGGGACGGTGGGGGAGGATTTCCCGGATCCTGAAATGGAACAGAATATGTGCTTGAGAATATAATTATTATTTTGATAGACATCATATGTACAGACGGATCTGTAGTCCAGTGGTAACACGCTGGACTGATAATCCACTGACCATAATAAAATTAACAGTCTTTCAGATGTGACGTTAAACCGATGTCTCGTGTCGGTGCTGTGCACGTAAAAGAACCAGAGGAGATTCTGTAATGGGTCTCTGTCTGTATCATGCACTATCCTCCAAAAATATAAAATGACTAATCTCTTCAGAAGGCGTCGCTCATATGGGTAACCGGTAGCGATGATAAATAAGGCGTCCTTCATATGGGCAACCGGTAGCGACGATAAATAAACTTAAAAACACACACATCATGTGTACATTCTATGACCCTTTTTTAAAAATAACATTTTGATCTCCCTTTATGTACCCAAGTCATTGTGCTTATACCCACCTCCGCCGAGGCATGTGGGCGAGTGAATCTTCTAAGAAGCTTATATCTAATCTAAGTTGCTTGGTAGACATCTGGAAGAAGCATCTTCTCTCTTCACAATCATAAAAGACTAAAATTGTATAGGTATTTATAACAAAAAATGGGATCAGTTTATATTTGGATATGTTGCCGGCAGAAAATATATGCCAATTTATGACAATGACACGGAGTGGCTGAAATTGTCTTCTATTTTCACTTCTCTAGTCTGCTGTATATAAACTTGAATCTAAATTTATATATCGTTTACTTTATGTCTTTTACTTATGTGCTATCTTCTACTATGGCCCAACGATAACGTGTTATTTACAAGCATTACTATATAATAAATAGGTTTGGAATAAGCCAAATCAATACGTAGGGTGTAATAAATAATCCTGTGTGCCAAGTAATGCATACATAAATGATAATAAACTTCTTTTTACCCGTTATAATAGTATTAGCCCGTGCTTTTTTGCGGGAATCACGTTATCGTTGGGGTATAGTATATTCTACTCTGTTTCTCATCCTCCTATGTTTACATAAACAGATATATCTCTATAATGATAGAACTCTGTAGCTGTAGAGTATATCAAATGTCTATCAAGTCATGTAGTACTTCTTTGGAAACGGTCCTGTTTAGCGCGGTCCTGTTTAGGACTGTCGAACGATGTAGTTTTATTTAAAGTCGCCACCGCATAAATGCATTTGGGCGACTGTATTCTCTAAGTTGGTTAGATCCTAAGGTGATTCTTTCTTCTGTGCTGGTTATTCAATGATGATTATATCCGTGTTCTACGATGATTATTTCTATCTTCTACGATGATTATTACTATCTTCTACGATGATTATTTCTGTATTCTATGTCGATTCTTCTTCTGTGAAGCTTATGAAGACATCCTCAGGTGGCTACTTCTTTCCGTGCAAGGCCTGGTCTATACGTGGTCCTTTGTAGGGCCACCCTCCTCACTGTTGGTCACCCCGCAGCAGCATTTATACGGATCTGACAGTTAGACATCTGGTCGTCGATTGCCGCAAACGAGTCTACGTTGGAGCCCGTTCCTCAAACATAGCTCGGGGGAGCGTGGCTCCACGACAGTTGCCGCTCCCTCAGGTCCGCCATCTCTTCTAAACGCTGGTGGCGAAAGATCGAAAATCCGGTGAAGACAGTGTTCACCTCAAACACTATCTAGAAGAGACGGCAGATCTGTCCTGATGTGCCATAGCCGTGGATCCACATATTGAGGAGATTCCCCCTTCGCAAGATCGACGACCAGAAGATCCCAGTATCCTACGCTGCTGCTGCAGGGTGTACACCGGTCACGACGTGCACGTCGTGAGGAGATCGACCGGACTGTTCTGTTTAGGGTCCGTTATGTACTTATTGTGCGTGAGCTATTTATAGAATAAGCAGCAAATTTGTAACATGTGGGCAAGCATTGCAAACACGATTATAAATCTTTATCTAAAGTCTCTTTAATATGCGTTTTCCCCCTTCCAATTGAAGACCGCCACATGCAAAAGTTTATTGATGAGTTTGTAAGTAAATATCCATATTTAAAAGGGAGGTAATTAAAAAGAGTAATACATTGTATTCCAAAGAACATTTCATTTGTGTGCAAATCTTCATAACTTTACCTAAAAAATGAGTAGCACATAGGAAAACCAACACAACTGACAATAGAACATATAATATGGGAACCATTGCTGATAGAATGATAGTATTGGTATCATATTCAAGGGTATATTGTAGATTACCACCATGTTCAATTACAAACTGGTTCGAAATGTGCATAAATTGTATGTGTAAATATTCAAATGGGTTCCGTTGTCGGTCGCCAAAAATATTTTTTTTAAATTATGTGATTTGGCGCAACAATTTTTTAAAAATTATTTTATACAACATGTTTTGTCCAAATACATGGCTTCAAATATTTATGTGTGAACTATATGGCTCTTAGTTGGCTCCAAGTTTTTCAAATTGGCTCCAGTTTGTTTCAATTGGCGACAGAAGTGGGGGCAGACAAAAATTCAAACCCTGAATTTGTTTGCATTACAGTATATTACAGTGAATATTATGCCATGTATCAATTATGTGTAGCAGTGTTGTCTTGCTGGACATTGGTGTTAATTTTCCATTATGTCAAGTATCAATCTATGTGTATTGCTTGTTTGTTTTGCTAATAGCTTAAGTCATATGGCGACTCTCCAGCTCTTCTTGGTGGAGGAAGACCTTGGGTGCCCTTCAGAGCAGCATTTCAGGAACGGGTGGGTACATGGGTAGAACCACGGACCTACTGCAAGCCAGCTGGATAGCTTCATCACATGAAAGAAGTCGACACCTCCAATGGGATTCAAACCTACAGCAGGGATGGGCAAGTGATTTGAAGTCAACGACAATAACCATTGCCTCCCCACCCATTTTATTATTGACACTTGCAAAATGATAACATAATGTTTACTGTTTCAATTCTTCAATCAATAGTAAATTATTACAATTTCAGGTAAAATATTGGTGTCCATACATGAACTCTATACATGAAATTAATATTAACTCCATGTGTGACAATAACCAGATAAAGCCCATAGGGACTTTAAGAATGCAATTAATAATTGCTATAAATCAATACCTACACATCCTCCCATGATACAGTTGTATGAATAATTCACCATACAATGTAATACATACAGACATGCATGACATAGCGCAGAACTGTGCTATTTCCTCTCCTTACATGTATGTACTTAAAACATTTTCGACCTAAATTCAGTATGTACTTTTTAATTGATACTGTTGTACCGTATGAACTGACCTTAAGTTAATTTAACAAACTGAAATGTTTATAAACGACATGCAAAGAGCCAAAGATTTATTGGCCAATGGTTTACGTCCTATCAACGATGTCATACAGAGACTGATTCTTGTTTAAAGGTCGGAGGAACGTTGCACATACTAATATTTCCTGATTTTCTTAAAGCGACACTACATGTATATCGTATGTAATAAAAATATCATATTTGAAAGTTTACATACAAGTATTAATGCTACTATGTTCCTCCATATTTCAAATAATTATTTTCAGTCAGTAAACAATGTGTTTGTCAGGTATCATTCTAGAGTGCGATGTGGGCGAAATTGTCGCCCTAGGGACACTGACTTCACCGTCTGGGGGCCCCACTTCTCCCTAAAATTAATTTGTTTTGGGTTTTTTACGATTTTCAAACAAAATGTTGTCTAGTAAGATACACTGCTATTATACAGCAATCCTTCTATTCAAATGTTGTATTTAATGGTTGTACTGTGCATTTTAGGTTGTACTGTGCATTTTAGTTTATACAAATTTATTTTAGCTCGATTGCGAAACAAGTTCTTTCAACTTATATTAATCACTCTCGAGACCTCATTCCTGATGGAATCCATCGCCACGAGGGAGAGAGAAGAGGCAACGTGGAATTTAAATGCCTTGCCTAAGGGCACAATCGTAACGGCTCCAGCAGGGCTCGAACTCCGGACCTTTCGCACCTGAAGCGAACGCGCATCCACTGCGCTATCACGACTTCCACAGCGACCGTAACTGTGCATTTTAACCCTATTTTGCAGAAGTATATTAAATAACACCATTTAAGGAAGCGAACACGTGCTTTCTCACTTCTCCCATATATTCTGACCTAGAATGAACCCTGATTTGTGCAATATAACAAACCGAAAGTGAAAGTAGGACTTTCCTGAATCGGTTTGCCACGCCCTGTGTACATTCAGAACGCATCTCTCTCTATCGGCAATCAGAACAAACATCTAGGACAGCTGTTTCAACATGCGTTGTTGCATCACACATGCGCAGTAAGTATTGTTTATTACATTATAAATTATGTTATGTTTATGTTATGTTTTGGGTTTTATGCCTGCATCGGCACAATTTTGGGCTATATCGCCGGAGGGCAGTTTACCTAACAACACCTTTCCTGGGCAGGCTCCAGCTGTTAACCAGTACTTGAGTGCACCAACCTCCATAAGAAACTGCCAACTTTTTCATATAAATGAGACACGACCTGAGCGGGGGTTCGAAACTCGTGACCATCAGTGATGATAGGTTAAAGTCAGCGACCGTAACCACTCGACCACGGAGGAGGACGTTTTTGCTTATTACATACTTTTGTTGATTTGATTATATAATTGACACTGTTATATTTAATTGATTTTCTCATTTCTGTGGAAATATTTAGATGTTTGGAAATTATAGTCTTTAAATATCTGGTAGTTTTTACCAAAACAGATATTTATTCCATTATAGTGTCACGTTATAGTGTCAATTTATTCTGTTAGTGTCGATTTAACATAATATATTGTTTATTATAACTTCTTAATCCCATCCGATCATCTACCTTAGTTTACGATCATCTACCTTAGTTTACGATCATCTACTTTAGTTTACGATCATCTACTTTAGTTTACGATCATCTACCTTAGTTTACGATCATCTACTTTAGTTTACGATCATCTACTTTAGTTTACGATCATCTACTTTAGTTTACGATCATCTACCTTAGTATACGATCATCTACCTTAGTTTACGATCATCTACTTAGTTTACAATCATCTACTTTAGTTTACGATCATCTACCTTAGTTTACGATCATCTACTTTAGTTTACAATCATCTACCTTAGTTTACGATCATCTACCTTAGTTTACCATCATCATCTACCTTAGTTTACGATCATCTACCTTAGTTTACGATCATCTACTTTAGTTTACGATCATCTACTTTAGTTTACGATCATCTACTTTAGTTTACGATCATCTACCTTAGTATACGATCATCTACCTTAGTTTACGATCATCTACTTAGTTTACAATCATCTACTTTAGTTTACGATCATCTACCTTAGTTTACGATCATCTACTTTAGTTTACAATCATCTACCTTAGTTTACGATCATCTACCTTAGTTTACCATCATCATCTACCTTAGTTTACGATCATCTACCTTAGTTTACGATCATCATCTACCTTAGTTTACGATCATCTACCTTAGTTTACGATCATCTACCTTAGTTTATGATCATCTACTTTAGTTTACGATCATCTACTTTAGTTTACGATCATCTACTTTAGTTTACAATCATCTACCTTAGTTTATGATCATCTACCTTAGTTTATGATCATCTACCTTAGTTTACAATCATCTACCTTAGTTTATGATCATCTACCTTAGTTTATGATCATCTACCTTAGTTTATGATCATCTACCTTAGTTTATGATCATCTACCTTAGTTTATGATCATCTACTTTAGTTTACGATCATCTACTTTAGTTTACGATCATCTACTTTAGTTTATGATCATCTACTTTAGTTTACGATCATCTACCTTAGTTTATGATCATCTACTTTAGTTTACGATCATCAAGTTTACGATCATCTACTTTAGTTTACGATCATCTACCTTAGTTTATGATCATCTACTTTAGTTTACGATCATCTACCTTAGTTTACGATCATCTACCTTAGTTTATGATCATCTACTTTAGTTTACGATCATCTACCTTAGTTTACGATCATCTACCTTAGTTTATGATCATCTACTTTAGTTTACGATCATCTACCTTAGTTTATGATCATCTACCTTAGTTTACGATCATCTACTTTAGTTTACGATCATCTACTTTAGTTTACAATCATCTACCTTAGTTTATGATCATCTACCTTAGTTTACGATCATCTACTTTAGTTTACGATCATCTACTTTAGTTTACGATCATCTACTTTAGTCTATGAGAACTTTGGGAGGGCAGGGGGACTTATAATATATTTATAACTAATTATATGATGACTGACTTCCTTGAAAATATGAATTATTGATGTCAGTGTATGATTACTCAACATTTTAACCGACAGTCCCCCCCCCATTAATCAATAACCATTACGTATTGACAGGTATGCCTCTATATATATATAACGGTCGTAGGTTACAGAATCATTCATACATACATTGTTTGCTGGCTTTGTGTCGCCAAGGTTACGCATGTTGCGTGGTCGGAACAGAAAGAGCGCCGTTGCCATGACTAGCCAGCCAAACAACATCAGCATCATCGTGTTGAATCCACCATCAGGGGTTTGGTCCGCTCCAGGTACTACAATATAGAAACATAATTCAATATCATAGCACTGTTGTCAAATATTAAAAATGAACAAAGAATTATTTTTTTCTAAAATGATGCAGTTGTTAACCCATTTCATTCTGGATACCGTTCAAACAGTATTTGCAAAGAACATAGAGCCAGATCAGCCGCCACTGAACATGTCGTCTGATCAGGCTCTATGCTGTTTGCTATTCAGATCATCTTCCTAAGGCACTTGGCTATGTAGCAAACAACATAGATCCTGATCAGCACGCAGCGTTATGCTGCGGCTGATCTGGATCTATGTTGTTTGCAAACGCCTTTAAATGTATCCAGAATGAAATGGGTTAAACAGATAGTAATAGTAGACCAAAACAATATTATTCACACTATCATTCAGTTACAATACCAACGCTCATCCTAGAGGGCATCATGTGCGAAATAGTCGCTAGTCGCCATAGAGACCATACCATGACTTCTCACCTGCCCCCACCCCCCCCCCCCCAAAAGAAACGAATTTTTATTTTTACAATTTTCATACTAAATCCCTTAGTTTACCGATAGTCATAATTTATTGTATATATAGTTATATATATAAATACATTCATAATTTATTGTATATATAGTTATATACATAATACATTCATAATTTATTGTATATATATTTATATACATTCATAATTATTTGTATATATATTTATACATAAATACATTCATAATTTTAATTTATTGTATATATAGTTATATACATAAATACATTCATAATTTATTGTATATATAGTTATATACATAAATACATTCATAATTTATTGTATATATAGCTATATACATAAATACATTCATAATTTATTGTATATATAGCTATATACATAAATACATTCATAATTTATTGTATATACTTTTATTGTTTTTCATATCAAGCAAAGATTGCCAGCACTCATATTCAGTTAACAACCCGTCACATTGTGCGGACTGCTCACATGTAAGTTTATTGATAGACCCAGAGAAAAAATCAATAATGGGGCTACCAATCTCCTGTTTTTTGTATAGTGTTTTGTGGAACTTTACCAATTCATTTAAGATTTCATTTTTGATTTAAGATTTCTTTACCCTCCGATACCAATTTCTGTATGTTCTTTCTTTCCGCATGTCGCTTTTCTAAATTTGCAAAGTATTTTGTGTTTTTTTCAGAGCCTTCAACATTTATTGCTTTTGCTCTTAGAATTAAACCATTTATTTGTCCTTCATATATTTTGCTCAACTCATGCTGTTTATTTTTCAAATCTATCTTGCATTGATTATCATTGCTATCTGTGTTTATTAAATTATTTTCAAGGGTATTTATGTCTTTTATTAGCTCTTTTTCCTTTTTAGCATTTGTTTTTTTCTTAAATGAAGAATATTTGATAGTTGCATTTCTTATGCTCCCTTTCATTATTTCCCAAAGAGTGTTTGGGTTGGCATCTTTATTGAGATTAGCTATGTTATTAATACATTCTTTTACCGTTTTTTGATAGGTGTCATCATGTAAAATACTATTGTTAATTTTAAAATAACCAGGTCCTCTTGGCTGGATACAAAGATTGATCTTAAACATAACTATAGAATGATCTGTTTTATATGCTGGCTGGATTTCACAAGTTGTTATTAAGTTATATAGATATTGGCTGACAAGAAAATAATCAAGTCTGCTAAAGATGGGTGGGTTTGTATTTGAGTGCCAAGTGTATTGTATGTTTGTTGGGTTATTTTGTCTCCATATGTCTATTAAGTTAAATTGGTTTATCATATCGTATAATTTTTTTCTGCATTTAACATGTGTATGTTTTTGGCCATTTTTCTTATCAATATCAACATTTAGGACAGTGTTAAAGTCTCCACCTATAATCAAGTTTTTGTCGTCATTCTCACGCATATATGTTTCAAGTATGGAGAAGAAATTGCTATCATCAGTATTAGGTCCATATATATTAACGAGAGTGAGTTCTTGTTCATTTACTATTATATCTAGGGTGATAAGGTGCCCTTTGACAACTTCAGTAAAATTTGAAGTTTTGTAAGATGTGTTCATGTTTAAAAGAATAGCCACTCCGGCACTATTTGAATTGATTCCACTGAAAAAGGATTCACCATTCCAGTCAGATTTCCATTTATCAGTGTACTGCATTGTCGAATGTGTTTCTTGCAAAAAACAAATGTTGTATCTCTTTAGTTTCAACCATTCAAAGACTTCAATGCGTTTTTTATCGTTCCCAATGCCCCGTACGTTAATCGAGCATATTATAGATTCCATTGAAACAAAATAAGGATACAAACATAGAAAGATAAGTAGAAACGATCGTGCTGTGTAACGTTATGTATTGTCATAATGATATTTGATAAGAGGTCATGGGTTGTATATTATTTACTTATGCCTATCTTGGTGAGGACATATTTGTTTATATAATATGCAATTTAGAGAATAAGGCAGGTCTGGGAAGAGATTGCTGTTGTCTTTGCTCCACATATCAAAGAGAAGACTGGATTTGTGTATGAATACTTATTGACCAGAAAAAAGAGAACAAATAGAAAAACAAAAACTAGAGGACGAATAGCTGTGTACACTCGTCGTGGCATGAATTTAAACATATTAAACGTTAAGCCCATACATACGTATGTTTGAATGCATGTATTGACTATTTTAAACAATAAGTAATGACACTGTTACATAAAGACAGTGTTTCAAGTTTAACTTAGTTTTATGCATTGGATGATTAGAGCTTATAAGTACTGTTTGATGATATTATTTTTCAATAATATATTCTTCAGATTATAAGGAAGGTTTCAAAGGTCCGTGCATGAATAAACTGGTGTTTTTGAGATTGATGTTTTTAAATTACCTCCCTTTATATATATTTATTTACAAAATCACATATAATTTTGTATTTAGTTCTACCAATATATATTGAGTAGTTTAGCATACAGACACTGTGGTAAGTTTTGTATTATATTAATATCGATTTTCTACATGTATATGTCTGGCTTTATGCAATGATTGAAATGTTTTTATACTTTGTTTTTATATGTCTTTATATGTATTTACTTATGTTTTAGGCCTTTTTCCATATACGGGAAATAAAGAATATAGATCGAACCTACGCCAGAGTGCCTTATTTATATTGGCCCCTGTTACAAATGTTTTTGTGGTATACAAACTTTCAAAAGTGAAAGTAGGATTTCATATAACTGTCATCCACACTCCTGAATTGATGATTGTTTGTCATTGGATTTAATGCTAAACACACGATACTTTCGTTTACAGATAATTTAACTAAGATTAGTCTACAAATAAATATGCTAAGTCTACAAATAAATATGCATAGTCACAAATGTGAGATATCACGGTAAAAATGTACCATATCTTGTGTTATTCAGGATAAGCGCGTTGAATGTCGACCATATTTACATTATTTTGTTATGTCAACAAACCGCGTATACGCCGTTTGTTTATTTGTTGAAATACTCAGATTTTGAGGCAAATATTTTGGGGGGAAAAAATATACCAAATAGTAGCAAATTACATTCTGTAGAAATTTGCATTTTCACCTAGGGGTCGGTCCTATTTTGCCCCCTGGTGGCCTCATTTCTCCCTAAAAAATTCTTTACAAATTTAGTGTAAGATACATTGGCCATTGTAAAGCACTCCTATTCTAATTTTGTAGTTAATGGTCATATTGTGTATTTAAACCATATTTTGTTGATATTTATTAAATAACACCAGTTATGGATGCAATCACCCACTTTCTCACTTCTCCCAAACATCCTGACTGAAGATGTCTGTTACATTCATTGAGCACGTTAAGCATGTTTTATTACGGATCATAGAAAGACATAAGCCAGACGAAAACATGAACTCAGTGAATATTGATTTGTATTAGATGCCCACATGAACTCGATGATAATTGATTTGTATTTCTTACTTCCTCACTTCCCCACTCTCTCACTTCCTCGCTCTCTCACTTCCCCACTCTCTCACTTCCTCACCCTTCCTCACTCACTTCCTCACTCTCTCACTTCCTCACCCTTCCTCACTCACTCACTTTCACTTCCTCACTCTCACTTCCCTCACTCTCTCACTTCCTCACTCACTCACTTCCTAACTCTTTCACTTCTGCACTTCCTCACTCTCTCACTTCTTCACTAATTCACTTCCTCACTCTTTCACTTCCCTCGCTCTTTCACTTCCGCACTTCCTCACTCTTTCACTTCCTCACGCTTGCACTTCATAACTCTTTCACTTCCTAACTTCCTCACTCTCTCACTTCCTCACTTCTTCCAAATATTCTGGACTAGTATGAGCCCCGAAACATGTGTGAAGCAGTTAAACAGCACAGACAAGACTTGAAATCTAGCCACTTGACCTTCGTCAGACCACGTGTGACAATGACCTTGGATGGACATGGTTGCAACATGGGTTCTGAATGGCACCACAATGAGGTGAACATTACAATAAATGTAATGAAAATCCTTGTAGGCGTTTAGAAGATAGGAACAAGAAATGTTAACAAGTCAATTGAATACATGATGTTCAGAGTGTTACATGTACCTTGACCTTCAAATGATATAGGTGAAACCTACTTGCTGCTCATCATCCCAATATGGTTAACATAGGAAATATAGCCCCTGGACAACTGACCGTGCATTTATGGCTATTAATTAGGTCGGAACAGGAACTTGAAGACAACATACAGAAATGACAGGAACTTGAAAACAACATACAGAAATGACAGTAACTTGAAGACAACATACAGAAATGACAGGAACTTGAAGACAACATACAGAAATGACAGGCACTTGAAGACAACACACAGAAATGACAGGAACTTGAAGACAACACACAGAAATGACAGGAACTTGAAGACAACATACAGAAATGACAGGAACTTGAAGACAACATACAGAAATGCCAGGAACTTGAAGACAACATACAGAAATGACAGGAACTTGAAGACAACACACAGAAATGACAGGAACTTGAAGACAACACACAGAAATGACAGGAACTTGAAGACAACACACAGAAATGACAGGAACTTGAAGACAACACACAGAAATGACAGGAACTTGAAGACAACATACAGAAATGACAGGAACTTGAAGACAACAAACAGAACTTACATTCATTGAAACACTGTGTGTCAGTGCAAGCATCCTGTGAACTCCTCAACTGAAAATACATACCAGTAATTACATTGACATCAACAATTCAATTCAAACTTTGTTTATTGTTGGAGTTCTTACAAAATGTGCCTACACAATTTCCCCATGGCTCTCAGAAACGTTTTCAATATTTCATTAAATTTTGGCTAGTGGTGTATCATTGGAAATACTACACTCATGAACTTGCATTCATTCCCACAACCTTTGCAGTAATTCAAGCATTTATAAACTGAGTGACGGCTGTCCGATTAGCGCAGTGGTTAGCGGGCTAGCATCTCACTAGTTCGATCCTCGGACCGGGAAGTATGTGAGATGGTACGGTGGTCGCCATATCGGACAGGTGGATTTTCTCCGGGTGTTCAGGTTTCCTCCCACACGAATGACCACATTTACGCTTTCATCCGCGTCAACGAGTGTGTTTAATATAAGTTGTTAAAACTTGCTTCGCAATGGTTACAAAAGAAATATCACAGTATGTGATGAATGCCTCTGAAATTTGACCTTGAAGCTACGGATCTGGATCATGTGTACGACACATCACCTCTATATGACGAACATTAGTAGCACATTAATTTTGAAATCCCTCCATAGCCGAAGAAGTTACAGCCCTGACAGGTAATATTGACTCGGATGGATGGACACATGGATGGTGATGAAAATGGGCATAAAAAGATGTTAAGCAGACATACCAAATTCATAAGTCTCTGCATGGCATTCTCATGGTTCCACATGCACTCGCAGGGGTCAAACCCATCTGCCATCGCTGTTAATAATACACGTTACTGATATGTGCTGCAAAATCAAATGAAAACTATGTAAATTATCATGATGTCACTATATTATCATGACATCACGAAATTATCATGGCATCACTAAATTATCATGATGTCACTAAATTATCATGATGTCACTATATTATCATGACATCACTAAATTATCATGATGTCACTATATTATCATGACGTCACTAAATTATCATGTCACTATATTATTATGACATCACTAAATTATCATGATGTCACTATATTATCATGACGTCACTAAATTATCATGACATCACTAAATTATCATGATGTCACTATATTATTATGACATCACTAAATTATCATGATGTAACTAAATTATCATGACAGTTGGAGTCAAATTTACATGAAAATACGACTTTTCTGCTGATTTAATGAATATTTATTAAAAGGTCATGCTTTTATCTTATTGTTGATACCAAAATCATTTTCCGGAACAAACTATAAACTACCCGCATTTTGTTTTTATATCTGTGACCACAGGCACCAGACATTTTTTTTTTTTTTTTTTGGCCTATGGTCATATAGTAAGTAATATATAATATTATATATTACTTACTATATGACCATAGGCCAAAAATAAAAAAATAAAATTTGTGTCTGGTGCCTGTGACTCCAGTCGTAAATCTAAGCGCGTCCATTTTGAATATACTGATGCCGGTGCTATGCGCAAATACACGGAAACACGGTTTGGCTTATTATATAGTTTTGACCTACTTTCGCCAAAACGAGACTAACAGGTAAATAAACGTAAATATGCATTACTCGTATAGGAATGACACACATAAGTGTCACATAATCTTGAAATTTACCAGTAGTTAGACGCAATATCTGTTCCTACGAATGCATATGGGTTACATGGTTCAGAGAAGTACTTAGTGTGTCGTCCACTTTCCAGTGGTAGAGTGTCTTATTTGGATTCAAAGGGTCCCGGGTTTGATACTAGTTTGGGGCACATATAGTGTAATTGAGTGAGGCATCTCGGTACTGGTTAGTGACTTAAGTCTGCTAAGCCTGTCCAAAAAACATGTCAAGGTCCCCACAAGGTACTTGGCATCAATAAAACATACAATGTACATAAGTAATTGAATGCATTAGTAACATTTAGGTCACACGCACCATATTAACCCATGGCATTGGAATGGCCTCCCTCCCCTCAACGAAGGATCACTGCCGGCCCAATGGAAGTCAGCAAATGTTGCTCCCATTTACAAAAAAGGGGACAGGTCACACCCCGCCAACTATAGGCCCATCTCACTGACTATGCAAGGTTCTAGAACATATACTTAGTTATTAGTACTTTGTTACTCCTCGATAGTAAAACACTTCACTAACCACAGTATTCTGTACCATTTGCAGCATAGTAATGCTAATCAATGACTTGGTTACCTCTGTCTACAATAACCATCAGGTAGATCTCATCATATTATACTTCAGTAAGACTTTCGATAAGGTCAATCACGAGAAAGTACTACTAAAAATGCATGACTATGGAGTCAGAGGTCAAACATTAAGGTGGATTAAGAGTTTTCTAGATAATAGACTCCAGTCAGTTGTCCTTAATGGTATTAGTTCAATGCCATTCCTCTGGAGTCCCTTAGGGATCCGTACTTGGACCCCTGCTTTTCCTAGCCTATATAAACGACCTCCCACAAAACATCAGTTCCAAAGTCTGTATCTTTGCAGATGATACTGCAGTCTATCTATGATCTGCAAATGAATCGGTCACACTCCAAAACGATCTTAAAAGATTATAAGAGTGCGAGTTGGTGTGGGACATGGAATTTAACCCCTCCAAATATCAAGTTATCCACGTCACCAGAAGGAAGCATCCTATTCCCAGTCAATATGAACTCCACTTGAGTCGGTCACCTCAGCCAAATACCTTGGCGTGGATATCTCAAATAACCTGTCGTGGGACACTCACATAAAAAGGTCAACTAAGAAAGCAAACCAAACATTAGGATTCCTACGTAGAAACCTCCAGGTCAAATCCGAACCCCTTAAGTCCATGGCTTACCAGACACTAGTGAGACCCCAGCTTGAATATGGCTCCGAGATCTGGTTGCCCCATACCCAAACATTGATAGACCATATGAAGGTGTCCAGCGAAAAGCAGCCCGTTGGATAAAGGCTGACTTCTATCGTACCTCTAGTTTTACAGATATGTTACATTCCCTAAGTCTATGCAGACTAGATCAACGGCATATTGACAATAGGTTATCCATTCTGTATAAAATTCATAATGATCGTGTTGCTATTCCCATTGAAAATTACCTAGTTTACCTAGTTCCCCTCTCCCGTCCTGCTCGCCATTGCTATTCCATAAGCTATAGGTTAATTACAGCAACTACAGACTACTACAAGTTTTCCTTTTGTCCACGAACAATCTACCATTGGAACCATCTACCTCCTGACATTGTCCATCTCCCTACCACAGAGCAATTCAATACGACAGTTTGCCATATTGACCATGCCAGTCCCTAGTTGTTCTGCGCAGCTGCTTTTAAACTTTTACCACAACTTATTTTCATTACTTTCTTAAATTATGCTTTTAACTATTCATACTTTTAACTTCTTTGCGGTTTTTGACGCGCAACATGTCTACATTCCCACAAGGGGTTCGACATTAAAGGAAGATAGATAAAGGTAGGTAGACAGATAAAGGTAGGTAGGTAAAGGTGGGTAGATAGGGATAGATAAGGATAGATAGATAGATAGATAGATATGATATGATTTGATATGATAGATATGATAAGATATGATTGATATGATATGATATATAGATAGATAGATAGATAGATAGATAGATAGATAGATAATAGATAGATATAGATAGATAGATAGATAGATAGATAGATAGATAGATAGATAGATAGATAGATAGATAGATAGATAGATAGATAGATAGATAGATAGATAGATAGATAGATAGATAGATAGATAGATAGATAGATAGATAGATAGATAGATAGATAGATAGATAGATAGATAGATAGATAGATAGATAGATAGATAGATAGATAGATAGATAGATAGATAGATAGATAGATAGATAGATAGATAGATAGATAGATAGATAGATAGATAGATAGATAGATAGATAGATAGATAGATAGGAAGATAGATAGATAGATAGATAGATAGATAGATAGATAGATAGATGATAGATAGATAGATAGATAGATAGATAGATAGATAGATAGATAGATAGATAGATAGATAGATAGATAGATAGATAGATAGATAGATAGATAGATAGATAGATAGATAGATAGATAGATAGATAGATAGATAGATAGATAGATAGATAGATAGATAGATAGATAGATAGATAGATAGATAGATAGATAGATAGATAGATAGATAGATAGATAGATAGATAGATAGATAGATAGATAGATAGATAGATAGATAGATAGATAGATAGATAGATAGATAGATAGATAGATAGATAGATAGATAGATAGAGATAGATAGATAGATAGATAGATAGATAGATAGATAGATAGATAGATAGATAGATAGATAGATAGATAGATAGATAGATAGATAGATAGATAGATAGATAGATAGATAGATAGATAGATAGATAGATAGATAGATAGATAGATAGATAGATAGATAGATAGATAGATAGATAGATAGATAGATAGATAGATATTAGTATAAGATACTATGTACAGTCCAGCCCCAGCCTTTACCATTTTTGCTGAGTGGCTGGCCACTGTACCACTCGGGACTGTTTTTGACCTTAGTATGTGGTTATTTTCAACATTCTGTGTCTCAAATGAGATGTTTATTAACGGTCCCCGACAAGCGCCACCCTGTCATACTCAGTAGTGTGTGCTGGGAGTACCCAGTATATTATGTGGATGAATAAGTTACTACCCGAAATCATGGTTAGACGAAACGGTTTTTTAGACGAAACTAGTACGTGAATTCGTGTTTACTCTCTAATATTCACTTCTGTTATCAGTAGTTATATAAATACGTAATAATACAGTTACAAAACAACCTACTAAAGTAAACAGAGTATGTCGAACGTAGTATATTGCCTAAATACGCTAAACCGGTGATTTTATAATGAACGGTTTTAATGTTTGTTTACCTGTTTATACGAATCTGGGTCAAGACGGTGTCCAAACCGTGTTTCCGTGTATTATACATCGCCAAAATCTTCTTTGTAGCCAAACAAATATTTTTTCTGATTTATTTCAATTCATAACTAAATATATTTTATGAAAATCAGTTCTTTTCATAGTATTTCCGAGTTTTCACGTCGTTATCTTACATAATGAATGCACATTTTCAGATTCGTCCCAGTTTGGGAACAGCTGATCAAAAATCTTTCACTCACCATAATACATGTAACTCGGATTTTAGTTGATTTCGCAAATGATACTACTTATACATATATATATATTACATGTGCATAAAAATGTGCTTAAATTCAAAAATGCATAGATATTGAAATGAATATTTCCCCTTTATATATATAAGAAACAACCAGTTTCAGTCTGTCTTCAGCTCCAAATCCCCACTAAGACTTACCTCCATTTGTAAAATGAAAATTCAGGACACAAAATTAATGGACACCTGAATGGTCAATCCATGCCAAACATTAAGGAGATCACAGTAAGTTCAAATGGCATAAAGAAACTTCTCAATAACCTGAACCCCCATAAGGCTAGTGGTCCTGACCAAATTAAGCCAATCATACTTAAAACTCTGTCTACAGAACTCTCAGCTATCCTTGAAGTCGTATTCCAATAATCCCTCAACGAAGGAGCACTGCCAGTCCAGTGGTAGTCAGAAAAACGTGTAGTAGTCTACAGGTAGTTGCTGTAATTAACCTGTATAGCTTAAGGAATGGCAATGGCGAGCAGGACGGGAGAGAGGAACTAGGTAATTTTCAATGGGCATAGCAACCAGATCATTATGAATTTTATACATAAGGGATAACCTATTGTCAACACGCCGTTGATCTAGTCTGTGTAGATTTAGGGATTGTAGCATGTCTGTAACACTAGAGGTACACTAGGAGTTAGCCTTTATCCAACGGGCTGCTCTTCGCTGGACACCTACTATTTGGTCTATCAATGTTTGGGTATGGGGCGACCAAATCTCGGAGCCATTTTCCAGCTGGGGTCTCACTAGTGTCTGATAAGCCATGGACTTAAGGGGTTCGGATTTGACCTGGAGGTTTCTACGTAGAAATCCTAATGTTTGGTTTGCTTTCTTAGTTGATCTTTTTATGTGAGTGTCCCACGACCAGGTTATTTGAGATATCCACGCCAAGGTATTTGGCTGAGATGAACGACTCAAGTAGGACTCCATGGCGTTTATATTGACTGGGAATAGGATGTTTCCTTCTGGTGACGTGGATAACTTGACATTTGGAGGGGTTAAATTCCATGTCCTACTCCAACTCTTTGAATCTCTTAAGATCGTTTTGGAGTGTGACCGATTCATTTGCAGATGTCAGTGATAGATAGACTGCAGTATCATCTGCAAAGATACGGACTTTGAACTGATGTTTTGTGGGAGGTCGTTTATATAGGCTAAGAAAAGCAGGGGTCCAAGTACGGATCACTGTGGGACTCCAGAGAACACCGGAATGGCCTCTGAACTAATACCATTATGGACAACTGACTGGAGTCTAGTATCTAGAAAACCCTGTGAACTAGACAGTCCCTAGTTGTTCTGCGCAGCTGCTTTTAAACTGTTACCACAACTTATTTTCCATTACTTTCTTATAATTATGCTTTTAACTACTCATACTTTTAACTTCTTTGCGGTTTTTGACGTGCAACATGTATACATCCCCGCGAGGGGTTCGACATTAGATAAGAAATTCATGTTTTACAATGTCGTGGAACAGTACTCGATCCGTTTCGTACTCGATCCGTTTCGTACCAATTTCATTGAAAATTAAATTAAATATAGATCAGCTAAAAAATTATATTTTTTATAATCAACATTTCTATTGGTTTGTCAAGGCTAATCTGGATGTAGGACCCCAGAAGGCTCATGTTGAAATAAACTATTCGTGATCATTTGGTGACCTTTGCAACTGGGATACAATGTAGAACTATATAAGTTGTATGTATGATCCATTTATGTCAAACCACACTTGGGGGGGGTAGACATGCTTTCCTGGGCAGGCTTAGTCGATGTGAGTGGCTATCCAATACTAAGCAATGTGTGTGAGATGCCTTACTCAATGACACTACCCATGTGGCCTGACCGACTATCAAATCCGGACAGTTCTATTCCAAATCTGATGCTCTACATGTACCACGGATGCCACAAAGTAACAATGCACAGCTCAGCAAACTAGTCAATGTTTTCTCTAATTATGATAGCTAAATTTCTGGTTGCGCCCAAGACACACCTTGGTCCAGAGGTTATTATATGGTTGGGAAAAAGTTATCTGTACGGAAAGTACCAATATGCATATTGACTCTTGAAAAATCCAGCTTGACTCTTGAGATTTTGACCTCAAGGGTCATTGACTATTGACTTTCAAAGTATAGTGAACGCCCTGATAGTTGACACAGTGAGGTATGCGTGTATAGTTAATACAGTGAAGAATGCTTGTATAGTTGATACAGTGAGGCATGCTTGTATAGTTGATACAGTGAGGCATGCTTGTATAGCTGACACAGTGAGGCATGCTTGTATAGCCGACACAGTGAGGCATGCTTGTATAGTTGATACAGTGAGGAATGCTTGTATAGTCGACACAGTGAGGTATGCTTGTATAGCTGACACAGTGAGGCATGCATGTCTAGTTGACACAGTGAGGCATGCTTATATAGTTGAAACAGTGAGGCATGCTTGTATAGGTGATAGTGGGGGTGTGAGGAATGCTTGTATAGTTGATACAGTGAGGAATGCTTGTATAGTTGAAACAGTGAGGAATGCTTGTATAGTTGAAACAGTGAGGAATGCTTGTATAGTTGATACAGTGAAGAATGCTTGTATAGTTGATACAGTGAGGAATGTGTGTATAGTTGATACAGTGAGGAATGCTTGTATAGTTGAAACAGTGAGGAATGCTTGTATAGTTGATATAGTGAAGAATGCTTGTATAGTTGATACAGTGAGGTATGCTTGTATAGTTGATACAGTGAGGCATGCTTGTATAGTTGATACAGTGAGGTATGCTTGTATAGTTGATACAGTGAAGAATGCTTGTATAGTTGATACAGTGAGGCATGCTTGTATAGCTGATACAGTGAGGCATGCTTGTATAGTTGATACAGTGAGGCATGCTTGTATAGTTGAAACAGTGAGGCATGCTTGTCTAGTCGACACAGTGAGGCATGCTTGCATAGTCGATAAAGTGAGGCATGCTTGTATAGTTGATACAGTGAGGCATGCTTGTATAGTTGACACAGTGAGGCATGCGTGTATAGTTGATAGTGAGGAATGCTTGTATAGTTGAAACAGTGAGGCATGCTTGTATAGTTGATAGTGAGGAATGCTTGTATAGTTGAAACAGTGAGGCATGCTTGTATAGTTGATAGTGAGGAATGCTTGTATAGTCGACACAGTGAGGCATGCTTGTATAGTTGATACAGTGAGGAATGCTTGTATAGTTGATACAGTGAGGCATGCTTGTATAGTTGATACAGTGAGGCATGCTTGTATAGTTGACACAGTGAGGCATGATTGTATAGTTGACACAGTGAGGCATGCTTGTATAGTTGACACAGTGAGGCATGCTTGTATAGTTGATACAGTGAGGCATGCTTGTATAGCTGACACAGTGAGGCATGCTTGTATAGCCGACACAGTGAGGCATGCTTGTATAGTTGATACAGTGAGGAATGCTTGTATAGTCGACAAAGTGAGGTATGCTTGTATAGCTGACACAGTGAGGCATGCATGTCTAGTTGACACAGTGAGGCATGCTTGTATAGTTGATAGTGAGGAATGCTTGTATAGTTGAAACAGTGAGGCATGCTTGTATAGTTGATAGTGAGGATTGCTTGTATAGTCGACACAGTGAGGCATGCTTGTATAGTTGATACAGTGAGGAATGCTTGTATAGTTGATACAGTGAGGAATGCTTGTATAGTTGATACAGTGAGGAATGCTTGTATAGTTGATACAGTGAGGCATGCTTGTATAGTTGATACAGTGAGGCATGCTTGTATAGTTGATACAGTGAAGCATGCTTGTATAGTTGATACAGTGAGGCATGCTTGTATAGTTGACACAGTGAGGCATGATTGTATAGTTGACACAGTGAGGCATGATTGTATAGTTGACACAGTGAGGCATGCTTGTATAGTTGACACAGTGAGGCATGCTTGTATAGCTGACACAGTGAGGCATGCTTGTATAGCCGATACAGTGAGGCATGCTTGTATAGTTGATACAGTGAGGAATGCTTGTATAGTCGACAAAGTGAGGTATGCTTGTATAGCTGACACAGTGAGGCATGCATGTCTAGTTGACACAGTGAGGCATGCTTGTATAGTTGATACAGTGAGGCATGCTTGTCTAGTTGACAGAGTGAGGCATGCTTGTCTAGTTGACACAGTGAGGCATGCATGTCTAGTTGACACAGTGAGGCATTGCAGTGAGGAAATCACTAGAGATGCTGATGAGGACTTCAATTTGAAGTTCCAAGTCTAACACTAAACAATAAATGTGCAGTGAGGCATCCGTGTGGAATTTGTGTGGGATTTGGAATAGAAGGTCCTCTCATGTGTTAATATGGGGGCACGTATGTAGTACGTCCTTGAGCAAGGCACCTCACACACATGGCTTGGTACTGCTTAACCGCTTAGTGCCCGATAAGCCTACCAAGGAAAACATGTCTAGCCGTTAGGTCCACGCAAGGGGTTTGGACATTGACATAAATGAAACATACATACAGGACTCGACTAAACATGAATAATCAATTATTGTGTGGGGCCTGGGCCACGGCAGGAGAACTATCACAAATAGGGCCTTTTTCGGAGCCAAACCCCTGTGGGACAGGAAATGAGAAAATAGAAATGTTATTTTTGTCATCTAATCAAACTGCTAAGCCAAATAGACTAATGAGCCTCTATATATGATCTATCATCTATAGATGATGTCAATGGGTCAACATATACGAGTG
Organism: Archivesica marissinica; assembly: GCA_014843695.1. Classification (NCBI taxonomy): domain Eukaryota; kingdom Metazoa; phylum Mollusca; class Bivalvia; order Venerida; family Vesicomyidae; genus Archivesica; species Archivesica marissinica. Next base: position 36,081,923 of record CM026403.1, read on the forward strand.
CAAGCTAAACGCAAACATATTAGAATCAATACACTACAAAATACACTATTTGATATACCTTACAAAGTTAGTAGATATTCGCTCACCAATCACTTGTTTATAAACAGGGACACGTAATTTAACCTGATTTAGTCAAGTGCCCGTATTTCTATCTACTTGATTCCCAATACCTATAAACTCATATAGTGAAAGCAGGGAACCAGACTGATTTAATGAACCGAAAGAGTTAATATATAAAATAATAAACTTAAGGACCCACAATAATATAAAACTGTAAGAAAGATACCTTTTGCTAAAGAATGAAGTCGGGATTTTCCTACTAGATCTATACAAATTTAAGTTTTTACAATATTTGATTAATCGCTCTCGATACCTCATTCTTGATGGACTCCATAGCTGTGAAATTGAGAAACGGCGATGTAAATTTAAGTGCCACTCGCCCAAGGACACCATTACGATAGTCCACTGGTCTTTTATTACTTGAGGCCAAAAGGGTAGATTTACCTCTAATAGTAGAACTTTCGACACACATCTATCTGTCTATCTTATCTATTCCATCCATCCATCCATCATCCATCCATCCATCTATCTATGCTATTCTTCGATCTTGCCTTGGCTCTGTAGATGTTCTTCTAGTTGCCAAGATCGCCATGTCTCTGAGGAATTAGGTCAAAGTTTGGGTGTTAAGCGAGGAATCTATCTACCTGTGGATGAAGCCTCAAGCTTCGTTAACACTGAAACCTGTCAGTTCCGCCTTCAAGGTCGCTCTGATGCCCTATTGGGATTATCCAATGTAGTAATGATCGCTGGAAGGAGAAGAGCCATTTTAAATTACTGTAGGGCAATTTTTGGACAGCACAGAAGACATGCACATTGGACAACACAGAAGTCATGCACACTGGACAACACAGAAGACATGCACATTAGACAACACAGAAGACATGCACATTGGACAACACAGAAGACATACACATTGGACAACACTGAAGACATGCACACTGGACAACACAGAAGACATGCACAATGGACAACACAGAAGTCATGCACATTGGACAACACAGAAGACATGCACATTGGACAGCACAGAAGATATGCACATTGGACAACACAGAAGATATACACATTGGACAGCACATAAGATATGCACAGTGGACAACACAGAAGACATGCACACTGGACAACACAGAAGACATGCACACTGGACAGCACAGAAGACATGCACATTGTGAAACACAGAAGACATGCACATTGGACAACACAGAAGATATGCACATTGGACAACACAGAAGACATGCACATTGGACAACACAGAAGACATGCACACTGGACAGCACAGAAGACATGCACATTGTGAAACACAGAAGTCATGCACATTGGACAACACAGAAGACATGCACATTGGACAACACAGAAGACATGCACACTGAACAACACAGAAGACATGCACATTGGACAGCACAGAAGACATGCACATTGTGAAACACAGAAGACATGCACATTGGACAACACAGAAGACATGCACATTGGACAACACAGAAGACATGCACATTGGACAACACAGAAGACATGCACACTGGACAGCACAGAAGACATGCACATTGTGAAACACAGAAGACATGCACATTGGACAACACAGAAGACATGCACATTGGACAACACAGAAGACATGCACATTGGACAACACAGAAGACATGCACATTGGACAACACAGAAGACATGCACACTGGACAGCACAGAAGACATGCACATTGTGAAACACAGAAGACATGCACATTGGACAACACAGAAGACATGCACATTGGACAACACAGAAGACATGCACATTGGACAACACAGAAGACATGCACATTGGACAACACAGAAGACATGCACACTGGACAGCACAGAAGACATGCACATTGTGAAACACAGAAGACATGCACATTGGACAACACAGAAGACATGCACATTGGACAACACAGAAGACATGCACATTGGACAACACAGAAGACATGCACATTGGACAACACAGAAGACATGCACACTGGACAGCACAGAAGACATGCACATTGTGAAACACAGAAGACATGAACATTGGACAACACAGAAGACATGCACATTGGGCAAAACAGAAGACATACACATTGGACAACACAGAAGACATGCACACTGGACAACACAGAAGACATACACATTGGACAACACAGAAGACATGCACATTGGACAACACAGAAGACATGCACATTGGACAACACAGAAGATATGCACATTGGACAACACAGAAGACATGCACATTGGACAGCACAGAAGATATGCACATTGGACAGCACAGAAGATATGCACATTGGACAACACAGAAGACATGCACATTGGACAACACAGAAGATATGCACATTGGACAGCACATTGGGCAACACACTAGACATGCACATTGGACAACACAGAAGACATACACATTGGACAACACAGAAGACATGCACATTGGACAACACAGAAGATATGCACATTGGACAACACAGGAGATATGCACATTGGACAACACAGAAGACATACACATTGAGCAACACAGAAGACATGCACATTGGACAACACAGAAGACATGCACATTGGACAACACAGAAGACATGCACATTGGACAACACAGAAGACATGCACATTGGACAACACAGAAGACATGCACATTGGACAGCACAGAAGATATGCACATTGGACAACACAGAAGACATGCACATTTGACAACACAGAAGATATGCACATTGGACAGCACATTGGGCAACACACTAGACATGCACATTGGACAACACAGAAGACATACACATTGGACAACACAGAAGACATGCACATTGGACAACACAGAAGATATGCACATTGGACAACACAGGAGATATGCACATTGGACAACACAGAGGACATACACATTGAGCAACACAGAAGACATGCACATTGGACAACACAGAAGACATACACATTGGACAACACAGAAGACATGCACATTGGACAACACAGAAGATATGCACATTGGACAACACAGAAGATATGCACATTGGACAGCACAGAAGACATACATATTGGACAACACAGAAGATATGCACATTGGACAGCACAGAAGACATCCATTGGACAACACAGAAGACATACACATTGGACAACACAGAAGACATGCACATTGGACAACACAGAAGATATGCACATTGGACAACACAGGAGATATGCACATTGGACAACACAGAGGACATACACATTGAGCAACACAGAAGACATGCACATTGGACAACACAGAAGACATACACATTGGACAACACAGAAGACATGCACATTGGACAACACAGAAGATATGCACATTGGACAACACAGAAGATATGCACATTGGACAGCACAGAAGACATACATATTGGACAACACAGAAGATATGCACATTGGACAGCACAGAAGACATACGCATTGGACAACACAGAAGACATACACATTGGGCAACACAGAAGACATGCACATTGGACAACACAGAAGACATTCACATTGGACAACACAGAAGACATGCACATTGGACAGCACAGAAGACATACACATTGGACAACACAGAAGACATGCACATTGGACAACACAGAAGACATGCACATTGGACAACACAGAAGATATGCACATTGGACAACACAGAAGACATGCACATTGGACAGCACAGAAGATATGCACATTGGACAGCACAGAAGATATGCACATTGGACAACACAGAAGACATGCACATTGGACAACACAGAAGATATGCACATTGGACAGCACATTGGGCAACACACTAGACATACACATTGGACAACACAAAAGACATACACATTGGACAACACAGAAGATATGCACATTGGACAACACAGGAGATATGCACATTGGACAACACAGAAGACATACACATTGAGCAACACAGAAGACATGCACATTGGACAACACAGAAGACATACACATTGGACAACACAGAAGACATGCACATTGGACAACACAGAAGATATGCACATTGGACAACACAGAAGATATGCACATTGGACAGCACAGAAGACATACATATTGGACAACACAGAAGATATGCACATTGGACAGCACAGAAGACATACGCATTGGACAACACAGAAGACATACACATTGGGCAACACAGAAGACATGCACATTGGACAACACAGAAGACATTCACATTGGATAACACAGAAGACATGCACATTGGACAGCACAGAAGACATACACATTGGACAGCACAGAAGACATGCACATTGGACAACACAGAAGATATGCACATTGGACAGCACAGAAGACATACATATTGGACAACACAGAAGATATGCACATTGGACAGCACAGAAGACATACGCATTGGACAACACAGAAGACATACACATTGGGCAACACAGAAGATATGCACATTGGACAGCACAGAAGACATACATATTGGACAGCACAGAAGACATGCACATTGGATAGCACAGAAGACATGCACATTGGACAACACAGAAGACATACACATTGGACAACACAGAAGACATGCACATTGGATAGCACAGAAGACATGCACATTGGACAACACAGAAGACATGCACATTGGACAACACAGAAGACATGCACATTGGACAACACAAGATATGCACATTGGACAACACAGAAGACATGCACATTGGACAACACAGAAGACATGCACATTGAACAACACAGAAGACATACACATTGGACAGCACAGAAGACATACCCATTGGACAGCACATAAGACATACACATTGGACAGCACAGAAGACATGCACATTGGACAGCACAGAAGACATGCACATTGGACAGCACAGAAGACATGCACATTGGATAGCACAAATGTATCAATGATCGGAAACTGTTGATTGTTCTTTCTACGAGAAGCAGAAGTGGAAGTCGTGATAGCGCAATGGATGTGCATTCGCTTCAGGTGCAAAGGTCCCGAGTTCGAGCTCCGCTGGAGCCATTACGATTATGCCTTTAGGCAAGGCATTTAATTGCCATGTTGCCTCTTCTCTCTCCCTCCTGGCGATGGATTCCATCAGGAATGAGGTCTCGAGAGTGATTAATATAAGTTGTAAGAACTTGTTTCGCAATCGAGTTAAAACAAATTTGTATAAACTAACAGAAGCACTTTAATTATCATCATGAACATTGTAACAGCTGTTGGTAACTTCAATGAAAACTGTTAACCCATTCAACACCAAGTAACTGACATGGACTGGTGCACAATGTTTTTAGACCAATAAATTAATAAGAAAATTACATTTGGACCAGTTCATTTATCAAAATGGATAGTTTTGTCTAAAAAATAGTAATATTACTGGCAAAAAGTGCAGATCCTGATGAGACGGCTTGTCATGAGCCGGCTCATCTGGATCTACACTTTCTGTAAGCCTATTTAGAGGTCTGTAGTGTTGAAAGGGTTACCTGATGAGATGGCTTGTCATGAGCCGGCTCATCTGGATCTACACTTTCTGTAAGCCTATTTAGAGGTCTGTAGTGTTGAAAGGGTTAAGCATAGTAAAACAAACAAAGAGGTGGCATTTCGGCTTTATTAAATAAAATAATACGACGTACATATTGGACATAAAATCTTTGCACAAAATGTATGCATTAAATGTGACCATCATATGTAGTGCATCGTACAATGTACAGCCGGTTACCTCCCCGGTGTTTTTCAGCATCCAGACATGGTAGACATGTATAGTTACTATAGTTAGAGAATATCTACCTGTTGTTTTAACGATTATCACTAATATTCATATTCTGATGAAACTTTGTATTGGCAATAAATTCGAATATTTACATCGCTATTGCATTTCCTTCGGTGAATGTATGTGCCCTGATTGCATGCATGTTCGTATGACGGTTCCCAACTGATGATATGCAGCTGACATGCGTACTCGACATTACAGGCATACTCATTGACAGTGTTAGGCGTGATAAAAGGCTTGTCTTACAGTCTACACTGTTCCAAGAATGATCTATTTACCTGTTCCAGCACACGGTAAGTTGCAAATCTGGACTAAAACATGTTAAATGCAAAGTACACATAGCGGTGGTACATGTCGCCCACATAGCGGAGGTACATGTCGCCCAAATAGCGGAGGTACATGTCGCCCAAATAGCGGAGGTACATGTCGCCCACATAGCGGAGGTACATGTCGACCAAATAGCGGGAGGTAAATGTCGCCCAAATACCGGAGGTACATGTCGCCCAAATAGCGGAGGTACATGTCGACCAAATAGCGGAGGTACATGTCGCCCAAATAGCGGAGGTACATGTCGCCCAAATAGCGGAGGTACATGTCGACCAAATAGCGGAGTTACATGTCGCCCAAATAGCGGAGGTACATGTCGCCCAAATAGCGGAGGTACATGTCGACCAAATAGCGGAGGTACATGTCGCCCAAATAGCGGAGGTACATGTCGCCCACATAGCGGAGTTACATGTCGCCCAAATAGCGGAGGTACATGTCGCCCAAATAGCGGAGGTACATGTCGACCAAATAGCGGGAGGTATATGTCGCCCAAATACCGGAGGTACATGTCGCCCAAATAGCGGAGGTACATGTCGCCACATAGCGGAGGTACATGTTGCCTACATAGCAGAGGTACATGTCGCCTACATAGCGGTGGTACATGTCGCCTACATAGCGGAGGTACATGTCGCCTACATAGCGGTGGTACATGTCGCCTACATAGCGGTGGTACATGTCGCCCACATAGCGGAGGTACATGTCGCCTACATATCGGTGGTACATGTCGCCACATAGCGGAGGTACATGTCGCCCAAATAGCGGAGGTACATGTCGCCCAAATAGCGGAGGTATATGTCGCCTACATAGCGGAGGTACATGTCGCCTACACAGCGGAGGTACATGTCGCCCAAATAGCGGAGGTACATGTCGACCAAATAGCGGAGGTACATGTCGCCCAAATAGCGGAGGTACATGTCGCGTACATAGCGGTGGTACATGTCGCCTACATAGCGGAGGTACATGTTGCCCAAATAGCGGAAGTACATGTCGCCCACATAGCGGTGGTACATGTCGCCCACATAGCGAAGGTACATGTCGCCCACATAGCGGAGGTACATGTCGCCCACATAGCGGAGGTACATGTCGCCTACATAGCGGAGGTACATGTCGCCCAAATAGCGGAGGTACATGTCGTCTACATAGCGGAGGTACATGTCGCCTACATAGCGGAGGTACATGTCGCCTAAATAGCGGAGGTACATGTCGCCACATAGCGGGTGGTACATGTCGCCTACATAGCGGAGGTACATGTCGCCACATAGCGGGTGGTACATGTCGCCCAAATAGCGGAGGTACATGTCGCCACATAGCGGGTGGTACATGTCGACCGTATGTACTGGAAATAGAATGGAACTCCATGGCAATGCTAGCATTTCTATCACAATATATGTATTCCTTCTGTTAGTTTCACTATTGCATGCCACTCGTTCACCAACTATTTCCTCTCACTAGTCGCTAAGTCTGATCCTTCTGGCATCACTTCACCAACAATCATCTCTCTGTCAGTCTCGCTATCCATAGACCAGTCTGAACCAGGATACATCCATTACCCCAATGATGACCATTTGCTAAGATTTATTTAAATTAATTTTGTGTATTACACAATTTTCCTTCAGTCCGAGTCACTCCCCCTGGTGTCCATTGCCTCTCTGTCGCTTCCTGCCTCCTTCTCATCTTCCTTATCAGCTACCTCTTTCTCCTCGTCCCCGCCTCCTTCACCCTCGTCATCATCACTACTTTCTACTACCCGAGCTTTCTTCTTCTTAGGAGCAGCTTCACCTTCTGAATCCTGCAATAGAATCAAACATAAAACATAGCACGTTTTCCTAATGTTCACCATCCGATGTCTTTTTTCTGAACAGACATGTGCAGGGCAGTGGTCTGGTCCTAACTACATGCCTTGGACTACCAGTTTAAATAATTGGGTCAAATCCAGTAAGGTATATTTAGCTGTATGGTCAAGTCAGTACCCCGCACTGACATTCACCATCGCAGCATTAGCTCTATGTTTACCTAAAGGGTTCAAAAGTTTTCATTTGTTCTTAAAAACAAGCCAATTTCTTCCAATACTATAAAGTAAAGTGTTTGTTTATTATAGTGTCACCACTACTGAAAGGGCCAGCCATTTCTGACTTATGAGACACCTCTTATGTACTGGACATCAGTACTTCTTGAATCCTATCCTTGAAGGCCAGGTGCCTGGCTGATAGGTAATCGGTAACCATTATATTTAACTAGCTGGCAGCTCACCAACTGGCCATATCAGAATGAACCCCCGACACGGTTCGAACTTTCAACTTCCCACTGCGTAGGCGGATCCTTAACCACTAGGCCAAGGAGACTATATATTGTGACTCTCTTAAAGCCCAATTTAGTATCTACCTGGAATGTGCTGCCCAATGAGATACATGTTAAAGGTTCTTGATGTATTTCAGGGTTCATTCTAGGTCAGAATTTTTGGGAGAAGTGAGAAAGCGCGTGATCGCTTCCTTAAATGATGTTCTTTAATATACTTCTGCAAAATAGGGTTAAAATGCACAGTACAACCATTAAATACAACATTATAACGGGCCAGTGTATCTTACTAGACAACATTTTGTTTGAAAATCGTAAAAACCAAAAAGAAATGGTGTTTTTTTGTGTTTTTTTAGGGAGAAGTGGGGCCCCAGAGGGCGAAGTCAAGGTCCCTAGGGTGACAATTTCGCCCACATCGCCCTCTAAACTGATCCCTGTGTCTTTAATTTTACATAATGGTCACATAAGAGTTTTAAGAACCGATGGACAAAAGTTTTATAAATCTATGGCCACTAACATACCCGATAAGCCATGTTTACTAACTGGTTTCATTTCAAATACCCACGCATATATAAATAACTTGTGGTGTACATGCCATCTAAATTGTGAATGCGTAGACACATGGAGTCAAAGCGAGACATCTGTTGAGTATATACTTGATATTAGTGTATTATAGGCAGGACAAACGTAAATTTATGATATATTCTCTATATAACTACCCATTTTCTGATTACAACTGAGGTCAGTCTGTTGTGACGGAGAGATCAACCATATTTCAGCAGACATTATTTCTAATGTTTCGGGATCCCATGTACTCAGTATGCATAAAAATAGACGAATTGTACCATTTAAAAATAGATTTACTTCATGTGGATCCATTCTATATGTCAGCATTTGTGTGCAGCACTAATTCCAATTATGTATCGTCAAAATCATAGGAGTGAAGTCATTTTCCCACCAAATTCATCGTATTTTTACAGTACTCTTCAAACGGAGGTCTACCCGACATACTTATGCTATGCTATGTTATATTTCGGGTTTTACGCCTGCATCAGCACCATTTTGGGCTATATCGCCGGCGGGCAGTTTACCTAGCAACACCTTTCCTGGGCAGGCTCCAGCGGTTAACCAGTACTTGGGTGCACCAACCTCTGTAAGAAACTGCCAACTTTTTCATATAAATGAGACACGGCCTGAGCTGGGGCTTGAACCAGTGACCATCAGTGATGATAGGTTACAGTGGTATACAAGTCAGCGACCTTAACCACTCGACCACGGAGGCGGACCACATACTTATGCTACAAATATTATCGTCTCCATATATTTCAACAGATTAATGGAAGCAAAGGCATCTTTAACCCTTTCAACCCCACAGGCCTCTAAATAGGCTTATGAAAAGTGTAGATCCAGATGAGCCGGCTCGTAACGAGCCGTCTCATCAGGATCTGCACTTTTTTGCCAGTAATAATTATTACTATTTTTAGATAAAATTACCCATTTTGATAAATGAACTGGTCCAAATGTAATTTTCTTATTAATTTATTGGTCTAAAAATAGCATGCACCAGTCCATGTGAGTTACTTGGGGTTGAAAGGGTTAATATGCATATTATTATGTTATAATGTATTGTGATTATTGTGTGATATATAAACTTTTGAACCCACAAGTGATGTTGAATGAAAGTTGGAGTATAAAGTCTCACTAACGGCTTAGGTAATACAGCGACTCCTCCAGCTATTATTGATGGCGGAAGACCCCGGTTGCCCCTTCGAGCAGCAATTCAAGCCAGGACGTACACTCAGGTAGAACCACCAGCCCTCCTCAAACCAGCTGGATGGCTTCCTCAATTGAAAGAATTTGACACCCCCAATGGGATTCGAACCGACAGCGGTGAGGGCAAGTGATTTCAGTTCACATACAATAACCTCAACCACATCACAAGTGTCCTGGTCTATATGAAATTATTATTTGTCTCTTACTTACCTTTATGGGAATTTCTATTTAACCCATTCAACACCAAGTAACTGACATGGACTGGTCCATGATATTTTTAGACCAATAAATTAATAACAAAATTACATTTGGATCAGTTCATTTATCAAAATGGGTAATTTTTTTTCTAAAAATAGTTATATTACTTGAAAAAAGTGCAGATCCTGATGAGACAGCTCGTCACGAGCCGGCTCATCTGGATCTACACTTTTTTGTAAGCCAATTTAGAGGTCTGTGGTGTTGAAAGGGTTAATTACTAAAGTTAACACCAGAATAAATTCACGTCTGAACTAAATATATATTTTATAGAAGAAATGACATAAGCCGGATCTATAGTCCAGTGGTAACACGCTTGACTGGTAATCCAGGGATCGCAGGTTTGATCCCCGTAAGACCCAAATAAAATTAACAGTCTTTCAGATGGGACTTTAAACCAAGGTCTCGTGTCGGTGTTGTACACCGTGCACGTAAAAGAACCAGAGGAGACTCTGGAATGGGTCTCTGTCTGTATCATTGCATTATCCTCCAAAAATATAAAATGACTAATCTCTTCAGGAGGCGTCGCTCATATGAGCAACCGGTCGCGACGGTAAATAAACGTAAAAACACATGACACAAGCTGGGAAGTATTTTTCAGAAGAAACTGAGAGATGTAATGTTTCAATCCGAAAATCTAACCTCTTCGTCACTAATAATGTTCTTGGCTCTCATCAACTTTTTGGCAGCAGAATCTTCCTTCTCCGAGTCGTAACCGCCTTCATCACTATCCGACGAATATATGTTTGGCCGATCTGAAAACATAAGACAAGTGTATAAATACATTTCCTAACTTTGTCTATTGAGTTAGAGTCATTAGTCAGTCCTCCACAAACACTATAGAATCAACAGGACTTGTTTATTTGTGTGTTTTACGTTTATTTATCGTCGTTACCAGTTGCCCAGACTATCAGATGAGCAAACAGCATAGAGCCTGATCAGTCACCACGTTCTGTGCCATCTGATCTGGCTCTATGCTGTTTGCAAAAGTGATTTGATCTGCTGCTAGCATGCAAAGGGTTAAAACGGATTGAACTCCGTTCATGACCTTGGATACATCCATTTAATTTGAACAAAATCACTACAGGTCAATGCCAGATTGCTTCACATCCACTGTAGGCCTACAGTTCAATGCCAGATTCCTTCACATCCACTGTAAGCCTACAGGTCAATGCCAGATTGCTTCACATCCACTGTAGGCCTACAGTTCAATGCCAGATTCCTTCACATCCACTGTAAGCCTACAGGTCAATGCCAGATTGCTTCACATCCACTGTAGGCCTACAGTTCAATGCCAGATTCCTTCACATCCACTGTAAGCCTACAGGTCAATGCCAGATTGCTTCACATCCACTGTAGGCCTACAGTTCAATGCCAGATTCCTTCACATCCACTGTAAGCCTACAGGTCAATGCCAGATTGCTTCACATCCACTGTAGGCCTACAGTTCAATGCCAGATTCCTTCACATCCACTGTAAGCCTACAGGTCAATGCCAGATTGCTTCACATCCACTGTAGGCCTACAGTTCAATGCCAGATTCCTTCACATCCACTGTAAGCCTACAGGTCAATGCCAGATTGCTTCACATCCACTGTAGGCCTACAGTTCAATGCCAGATTCCTTCACATCCACTGTAAGCCTACAGGTCAATGCCAGATTGCTTCACATCCACTGTAAGCCTACAGGTCAATGCCAGATTCCTTCACATCCACTGTAAGCCTACAGGTCAATGCCAGATTGCTTCACATCCACTGTAGGCCTACAGGTCAATGCCAGATTGCTTCACATCCACTGTAGGCCTACAGGTCAATGCCAGATTGCTTCACATCCACTGTAAGCCTACAGGTCAATGCCAGATTGCTTCACATCCACTGTAGGCCTACAGATCAATGCCAGATTGCTTCACATCCACTGTAAGCCTACAGGTCAATGCCTGATTGCTTCACATTCACTGTAAGCCTACAGGTCAATGCCAGATTGCTTCACATCCACCCACTGTAAGCCTACAGGTCAATGACAGATTGCTTCACAACTACTGTATGTACACAATGTAAACTCATCCTTAGGAACAGCTGTTTTAACCAATTTTCACAGAAATACGTGCGTAGTACCCACTTTCTGTCACTGTCTTGTAGTAGCTCTACACTACTGCTTTTACTATGCTGTAAGCGCAACAGTTATGTTATGTTATATTTCGGGCTTTACGCCTGCATCAGCACCATTTCGGGCTATATCGCCGGCGGGCAGTTTACCTAAGAACACCTTTCCTGGGCAGGCTCCAGCGGTTAACCAGTACTTGAGTGCACCAACCTCCGTAAGAAACTGCCAACTTTTTCATATAAATGAGACACGACCTGAGCGGGGCTCGAACCTGTGACCATCAGTGATGATAGGTTACAGTGATATACAAGTCAGCGACCGTAACCACTCGACACGGAGGTGGACTGTAAGCGCAACAGACAATTTGTTTATTTGTTTTTGGGGTTTAATGTCGCTTAGGTCATATGGCGACTTTCCAGATATTATTGGTGGAGGAACACCCTGGATGCCTCTTCGAGCAGTATTTCAGGCATGATGTGCGGGCACCCGGGTAAAACCACCGATCTTCTGCTAGCCAGCTGGATAGTTTCCTCGCATGAAATAATAATTTGACACGCCCAGTGAGATTCGAACCAGCAGCTGTGCGGGGCAGGTGATTTGAAGTAAACGACCGTAAGCACTCAGGCAAGGAGACCCCGCAACAGACAAACGTGGATCTAACATTAGCTTCTAAATGCTGGCGTAAATATTTAATTATAATATAATAGGTTCCACAATAAGGTGATGCCTAAAGTCTTAATTCCACACGCAAAATAATTTACCTCGTTTCCCTCCAGATTTATATTTCGTTTTGATGGCTGACAATGACACGCCCTCTTCATCCTCATCTTCATCATAGCCCTCGAGGTAGCCGTGACTGAGGCCCTTAGCATGTGCTCGTTCCCGTACACGTCGCTTCTGACTCTCGCGCTTCATAGACGCGCGTAAACGCTCCTCTTCTTTCTGTAAATATTGTGCATTCAAATTGACACAGTTTTGGAACAAAAGGATTTAGTGCATGCAAACTAGTTTTTCACTTGGAAAAAAAAGCAACATAAATTCTTTTACTACCGTACATTTCTATGATGTCTGCAGAACACTATACTAAAAGTCCCAAAAAATCCCATCATGCAAATTTACATAATTTGCATCAATCCAAGATGGCCAACTTTAGAATACAAACTTGTGTATCTTCACTCTCAGATGACATATTTATAATACACTGCAGCAAAATAATTCATGATGCTTTTTTTTCCAAGTTGACCTTTCAAATGAGCTAGTTAGGCTGTACAATAACAACATTATTTAGTACAATGTAGTGAACACAGAGGAAAGACACGTATATGAGAGTCCGATGGAATTCAACACAACACATAGTGTATATTTCACCTTTTATCTCACTTATTGGATTCAGGGTTCATTCTAGGTCAGAATTTTTGGGAGAAGTGAGAAAGCGCGCGATTGCGTCCTTAAATGGTGTTATTTAATTAATTTCAACAAAATATAGTTAAAATGCACAGTATGACCATTAAATATATTTGAATAGAAGGAGTGCTTTACAATGGGACAGTGTATATTACTGGCCAAAATTGTGTATGAAAATTGTAAAAACAAAAAAATATTTTTAGGGAGAAGTGGGACCCCAAGATGGCGAAGTCAGGGTCTTTAGGGCGACTATTTCGCCCACATCGTCCTCTAAACTGATCCCTGCTGCTTTTTTGAGAGATTTTAAAGGACAGCAATTTTCGGATTTATGTGAAATATATTTTTTCTAGCTGTAAAATAAGTGCCACCTAGACCAATGAGTGAGGTTCACATATGGCCGAGTAAATGAGGTAAATTATTGACCGCTTAATTCGCTTATACACTCTCTTCTTTCTCCCTCATGGTGATGGATTCCTTCAGGAATGAGGTCTCGAAAGCGACTAATATAATGTTGTAGAATCTTGTTTCGCAATCGAGCTCAAATGCATTTGTATAAACTAAACATCATATTCACACAAAAACATTAAGTTGTAGATCCATCTCTCACCTTGATCATTTCTGACCTCTGTGATTCTGGATCGTGTCCAGATATTGGCAATATCTTCACTTTCTGTTTCTTGGTGGATCTGTCGGCTAATGACAGTGTCATCTTTCTATGTGTAAATGATTCGGTGGAATGTGGCCTGCAAAAAAGTAGTTGTAAACAGTTAAGCTCCCATGCATATTTTTGTCCCCTGATATACAGAATAACACAAACAAACTCCCCCACGATATTCCATGAGTCAAGTACTCAGCCACGGACCACTCAGCCACGGAGCACTCAGCCATGGACAACTTAGCCACAGAGCACTCAGCCACGGACCACTCTACCACAGGGCATTCAGCCACACAGCACTCAGCCCTGTACTATGTTAACCCTTTGTACGCTAGCGGAAGATAAAATCATTTTTGTAAACAGCATAAAGACACTTGGCTGAATAGCAAATAACATCCCGATCAGACACTGGGTACGTAACGCCGCTGATTTATGTTGCGATAATTACGTTATTCAATAACTGTGGACTTGATTTCAAAATCAATAGGTGTGATATAGTCACGAAGAACAATAACTCTAACAAGCTTGTAGACCATGAGTTTTCAAGTTATCGAGGGGGAAATTATTTTGAAGTTGAGGCCTCTGTGATCGTGAAGGTTAACCCAATGACATAAACATCGACAGAGATTATCTACTTGCCATGACCGATGTCCCTACAAACTGTGAAGATTGTGGGTCATACCAGACTCAAGGCAACTGGCAGAAACAGAGTTGGAAGAACTTGAGTACTGGTTCTTGCCTAGGTCTACTCTCTGCCAACAGCAGACTGACCTGGCAATAATATTCAGTCTGTTGAATTTAACCAGTTATTGGTAGAAGTAGAAGAATTTTAAACCACTGCCCCTAAAACCAGGAGGCTATTCACTCGAATAAGTGTCCTCGTCAAAATGTTTGAAAAGTGTGTATGTATGTATGTTCTATTATTGTCAAACACTATGCGGGGACCTAGACATGTTTTCCTGGGCAGGCTTAGCCGACCTAAGCGGTTAACCAGTACTAAGTAATGTGTACCAGGTGCCTTGCTCACTGACACTACATACGTGGCCTGACCGAGTATCGAACACGGGACTGTTCAATTCCAAATCCGACGCTCTACCACTGGACAACGGACGCCACAAGTTTGGGTCATAACGGTCTCAAGTTATCTAATGAATAATGTAACGGACATACATACATACATGCATGCATGCAGACAGACAGACAGACAGACAGACAGACAGACAGACAGACAGACAGACAGACAGACAGACAGACAGACAGACAGACAGACACAGACAGACAGACAGACAGATTCCAGCACCTGAACTTACCTAAATGATAATTTTGTTTTGAATATAGACTGTCCTTGTAGACCAGTTCCCTGCCTCACAAACAGATGATTATAGTCACCTTGTATAGGCATTATGTGGATATCGAAGATTTCTTCTCCTAAATGTAACGACATACTGAAAATAGCAATCAAACTTACATGTTAAACTCACACTAGTGTTTGCATGTTAAACTCACACTAGTGTTTGCATGTTAAACTCACACTAGTGTTTGCATGTTAAACTCACACTAGTGTTTACATGTTCAACTCAACACTAGTGTTTACATGTTAAACTCACACTTGTGTTTGCATGTTAAACTCACACTAGTGTTGAATGTTAAACTCACACTAGTGTTTGCATGTTAAACTCAACACTAGTGTTTACATGTTCAACTCAACACTAGTGTTGCATGTTAAACTCAACACTAGTGTTTACATGTTAAACTCAACACTAGTGTTGCATGCTAAACTCAACACTAGTGTTGCATGTTAAACTCACACTAGTGTTTACATGTTAAACTCAACACTAGTGTTGCATGTTAAACTCACACTAGTGTTTGCATGTTCAACTCAACACTAGTGTTGCACGTTAAACTCAACACTAGTGTTTACATGTTCAACTCAACACTAGTTTTGCATGTTAAACTCAACACTAGTGTTTACATGTTAAACTCAACACTAGTGTTGCATGTTCAACTCAACACTAGTGTTGCATGTTAAACTCAACACTAGTGTTGCATGTTAAACTCACACTAGTGTTTGCATGTTCAACTCAACACTAGTGTTGCATGTTAAACTCAACACTAGTGTTTACATGTTCAACTCAACACTAGTGTTGCATGTTAAACTCAACACTAGTGTTTACATGTTAAACTCACACTAGTGTTTGCAATTGTTGTGAAAGTCTGGTAAATGACACAGAAAAGGTAATACAAAATAAATCTGGAAATTGTTTTTGAAATAACAACCACCTAGCCACTCTAGGTACGATGAAACACATGAACTAACCTGCCATCTGACCACCTCACCACTCTAGATCAAATGAAACACATTAACTAACCTGTCATCTGACCACCTCACCACTCTAGGTACGATGAAACACATGAACTAACCTGCCATCTGACCACCTCACCACTCTAGATACGATGAAACACATGAACTAACCTGCCATCTGACCACCTCACCACTCTAGGTACGATGAAACACATGAACTAACTTGCCATCTGACCACCTCACCACTCTAGGTACGATGAAACACATGAACTAACCTGCCATCTGACCACCTAACCACTCTAGGTACAATGAAACACATGAACTAACCTGCCATCTGACCACCTCACCACTCTAGGTACGATGAAACACATGCACTAACCTGCCATCTGACCACCTCACCACTCTAGGTACGATGAAACACATGAACTAACCTGCCATCTGACCACCTCACCACTCTAGGTACGATGAAACACATGAACTAACCTGCCATCTGACCACCTCACCACTCTAGATCAAATGAAACACATTAACTAACCTGTCATCTGACCACCTCACCACTCTAGGTACGATGAAACACATGAACTAACCTGCCATCTGACCACCTCACCACTCTAGGTACGATGAAACACATGAACTAACCTGCCATCTGACCACCTCACCACTCTAGGTACGATGAAACACATGAACTAACCTGCCATCTGACTACCTCACCACTCTAGGTACAATGACACACATGAACTAACCTGCCATCTGACTACCTCACCACTCTAGGTACGATGAAACACATGAACTAACCTGCCATCTGACCACCTAACCACTCTAGAATTACTTTCTCTCTTAGGTTTGCCAAACTCATCCTTCAGGTCATTGCCTTCCTCGTCTTTTATCGTCCGCCAGCGGATCGTGTTCTCAACCTACAACACGGAACCTCCTGTTAAACAACTCTCGATACTTCACAATTCTTATGGAGTTACAGGTACAATGTACATATGACGTCAAATCTCATGTTCAGTTTCCTTTTCATCTTTTAAGCTTGGTAATTTATAATACTACCGTAGTTTAAACTCAAATCTAACATGCGTTTATAACTAGCAATTACAAGTCTGCCTACAGGCAGGGATCATTCTAGAGGGCGATGTGGTCGAAATTGTCGCCCTAGGGACCCTGACTTCGCCCCCTGGGGGCCCCACTTCTCCCCAAAAAAAAAAAAAAATTACAATTTTCAAACAAAATGTTGTCTAGTAAGATACACTGGCCAATTATAAAGCACTCATTCTATTCAAATGTTGTATTTAATGGTTGTACTGTGCATTTTAACCCTATTTTGCAGAAGTATATTAAAGAACACCATTTAAGGAAGCGATCACACGCTTTCTCACTTCTCCCAAAAATTCTGACCTAGAATGAACCCTGTATAGTGGTTACGGTTGTTGACATCAAATCACTTGCCTCTCACAGCTGTAGGTTTGAATCCCACTGGGGGTGACAATTTCATTCAAGTAAGGAAGCTATCCAGCTGGCTTGCAGGTGGTCAGTGGTTCTACACGGGTACCCGCCCGAGCTTGAAATACTGTTCGAAGGGGCATCCGCGGGTCTTCCTCTACGAATAATAGCTGGAGAGTCGCCATATGACCCAAACAAATCGGACAATTCAGCATAACACCAACTCTCAATATATTTAGTTAGTTGTGAGTTATCCAGGGTTTCCGCTGTTGGTCGCCAATGGCGACAAAAAACACATATTTAAAAAAATAATAGTTTGGCACATGTTTTATCAAATTCATGGCTTCAAATAAATATTTGTGAACTATATGGCTCTTAGTTGGACTCAAGTTTTTTTAATTGGCGACAGAAGTGGCGCAGACAAACATTTAGACAGAGGGAACCCTGGTTATCACCTATAATAAGATAAACTCAAAGCTAAAATATTATAAAAATATTCTTTCCTATGCTACCAAGGTTCCCTCTGCATGTTTATTTTGTTTTTGAGGGTTTAAAGCTGTAGCAACAGCTTAGGTTATTTGGTTATTAGTAATCTCTGCTGTTTCCCGGCCCTCGGGCAGAACATGACATGTGAATACATATAGAATATTCAGTTAAACATATAGATATGATGCACCAAACAGTTTCTACATGTGTCACCTTGAAAGGTAATGTTATATATGAAAAATATCACCCCAAGAAATATGAATACCGTAATCGTGTATGTATAACACGCACTTTTATCCCTCCAAAATAGTATCCAAAAGTCTGGTGCATCTTATACTCCAGTTTAGAACTAAATTCCATTGTTTCAAAGACTCAAAAACGACAAATGGCGTATTACAACAAAGGGAAATAAATGTTTCATACTATTTTTAATTCCCGTAACGTGTCGTATTAGTTCCGAATTTCGTTTGAGTCTATACATCTATATCGTGTGGAAACTCATTCAAAGTTGAAAATGTTATTTAATTTATGATAAAAAAAGATTATTAAAAAATATTAAAACCAACAAAAGCAACTTTTATTGAAGGAAAATTAATGATGGTTCACATTTGTCAAAATTTGCAAACAACCAATTACCGACTGCTGTTTCGCGTATGTGCCGCTAATTATCATTGTTAATGTGTTGAGATTGACAAGGTGTTGACATGATGAATTAAGGCACTTTAAATACTAGAACTTGTTGAGATTTACTCACTCAATGACACATGTCAAACAAGCTATACTGATTGTATAAATGAAGTCGTGAGCCGACGGATAAGAAGTTAGCCGCCTACGTCGAAGCACATGGGTACACAGAGCCGTGAGAGAGAATATGTCATATTAACGATTTAGTGGTCATACACCAGATTCATTATCATGACTAGTAACGCTTACAAATCACATTCAGTTTATTATTAGTTTTTGCGACATTTGGTCCTTTTCTTCAAAGATGCGTTTTATACAGCAAATAAGTGTTTCCCCCTGGAATTTCTGTTTTTTAACTGCGTCTTATACTCCAGTGCGACCTATACATACACGATTACGGTATTAACCGAGGTGTCAGCCGAGGTTAATATTCATGTTGCTAGGGGTGATATTTTTCATATTGCCCACTCAGGAATGCAATATTTATTTTATTATACTGAACCTTCTGCGTGTTTTTTAAGTCTTTTTCTGACAATAATGCGTTCATATGTTCTTCTGAAACAATACCAAATGTTGACATTCTTGCTCTCGTCTGAGAATGATCTAGAAGCTTTTATGTATGCATTTGAATAAGCAGCTATTCATTGCAGAGTGTGACTATATTAAAGTGCGCATATCAGATCGATTGGCACATATAAGTTTTCTGTATAGCGTCTTGCTGATTCAGACCGGAATCATTATTACTATGCGCCCTAGGGCATATAGATAGAATGATTGACTGTTTGCCTATGGCAATTTTACATTGAGTAGTCATGTGAGGTAGAATAACAATATATACATGTACTTTTGACAGAATGTTTGCAAATGTTTCAAACAAATCTGTGAGCAAACAGCTAGTAAGACATTCATTAGTCATATTCCACTCAGTTCAAGGCTTGAATATTCCAAAATCCTCTGCTCAGTGTAATTTATTCCTATGCTCCCAATTAATGGATGTAATTAAAAATTACCACAAAACCTTTAAATTAGCAAGCTCGCCCATATCTCATTACAACTGGTCGCTAGCTCGCCCATATCTCAATACAACTGGTCTTTGCAAGCTCGCCTATACCTCAATACAACTGGTTGCTAGCTCTCGCCCATATCTCAATACAACTGGTCGTGGCAAGCTCGCCCATATCTCAATACAACTGGTAGTGGCAAGCTCGCCCATATCTCAATACAACTGGTGGTGGCAAGCTCGCCCATACCTCAATACAACTGGTGGTGGCAAGCTCACCCATATCTCAATACAACTGGTCGTGGCAAGCTCGCCCATACCTCAATACAACTGGTTGCAGTCTCGCCCATATCTCATACAACTGGTGGTGGCAAGCTCGCCCATATCTCAATACAACTGGTGGTGGCAAGCTCGCACATACCTCAATACAACTGGTCGTGGCAAGCTCGCACATACCTCAATACAACTGGTGGCGGCAAGCTCGCCCATACCTCAATACAACTGGTCGTGGCAAGCTCACACATATCTCAATACAACTGGTCGTGGCAAGCTCACACATACCTCAATACAACTGGTCGTGGCAAGCTCGCCCATATCTCAATACAACTGGCCGTACACGTAGCAACCCCTGCAAGTTGTTCATTACCTTAAGTTTCATCCTCGTTCGTCCTTCTTCATCCAATACCTCATCTTCGTCTATCTCATCTTCATACGTCTGCGAATCAAACGGCCTGAAATTTATACGCACTAGTCACTAAATTCATGTAGGATTGACAGTTGTTCACAGGTTTTATTATACAGAGTTTATAATCACTTCCTGGGAGTCTCTGTAGCCGAGTTGTTGCAGTCGTGGACTTCAAATCATTTGTATCTCAACGGAAGTAGGTTTATGTCCCACTGGGGATGTCTAATTATATCATGCAAGGAAGCAATCCAGCTAGCTTACAGAAGGTCAGTGGTTCTACCCAGGTGCCCGCCCATGCCCAAATACTTCAGATGCCGAGTCGCCATATGATTGTAAACTGTCGGCGAATCTTTAATCGTCAAAATCCAAGCAATAGCTTAATTTATTTTAGCTTGATTGCGAAACAAGTTCCTACAACTTATATTAACCCTTTGCACGCTAGTGGCAGATAAAATCACCTTTGCAAACAGCATAGAGCCAGATCAGATGGCACAGAACAAGTAGTCTAATCAGGCTCTAAGCTGTTTGCTATTCGGATAGTGAAGCTAAAACACTTGGCTGAATAGCAAACAACATAGATCCTGATCAGACGCGGCGCTACGCCGCGGCTGATCTGGATCTATGTTGTTTGCAAATGTGATTTTATTTACTCAGCAGGCAAAGGGTTAAATCACTTACCGTGTCTCCACACTGAGGAAGTTGGGCAATTTCACGTAGTGTACAGCTTTACCAAGATCGGTTTTGATTCTCGGTATCTCCACATCAATTCTGGTTTCCGGCTGTTCCTCTGGTTCCTGGTTCTCCTCATCGGAACCTTCGATAAGTGGCTTCTGAAAGGGAAAGAATTAACAGTAATAATCTCTATGCATATCCAGCGCACCGCTCTCTGGCTGTACATGCATTCTGGTTATCGATCTCAATCCTTCCAGAGCTGGCTTGTGAAACAGTAATTATCTATTTATAGAAATTACTTACTGGTTCCCGGTTGACCTCACCCAAGACTTCAATTACCTGTTTCTCCAACAGAGAAGTGTTATGCATCGAACACGTTTATGATAAAAAACAACTCTGTTCTCTGGTTTCTAGCTCGACATACGGGCAGTGAGGAACAACAGAACATACTTATGTGCCAGGACCAAACTGTAAGTCATACAGTAATAATATCTTAAAAAATGATTTTTTAAGTCAGTGAACACAACCACTTGGCCCCAATCTAACATGTTTGAGAGAATTGGCCCCAATCTCACATGTTTGAGAGAATTGGCACACATCTAACATGTTTGAGAGAATTGGCCCCAATCTCACATGTTTGAGAGAATTGGCCCCAATCTAACATGTTGAGAGAAAAACAACAAGTACAGTCAGACTAACCACTTTGCCTGGGAGAGCCAATTTCACATACAAGAACCAATTCATTTATTTGATTGAAAAATAGTTGTCAATACGAATTTAAAAAATATTAGCCGACGAAACAGGTGTAATAGAAGGTGGCGATGGAATAGCAGTTTTTGTTCAGTTCTCTCGGTAGATCCATTGTCCATACAAATCATACTCGTTTGTACATAGATCACAATCAGCATGGTTCATTAAGATTGCTGGCATAAAAAATGCGACACTCCGATACAGTGCAATTTCATTTTTCTGAACAAAACAAAGGTGCAGGATGGGTCAGAAAAGGGTAGGGTGGTCATAAAATAGTAGGGTGGTCAGAAAAGGGTAGGGTGGGTCAGAAATGAGTAGGGT
Organism: Archivesica marissinica; assembly: GCA_014843695.1. NCBI lineage: Eukaryota > Metazoa > Mollusca > Bivalvia > Venerida > Vesicomyidae > Archivesica > Archivesica marissinica. Next base: position 36,104,773 of record CM026403.1, read on the forward strand.
GGTCAGAAAAGGGTAGGGTGGTCAGAAAAGGGTAGGGTGGTCAGAAAATGGTAGGGTGGGTCAGACAAGGGTAGTGTGGTCAGAAAATGGTAGGGTGGGTCTGAAAAGGGTAGGGTGGGTCAGAATGAGTAGGGTGGTCAGAAAAGGGTAGGGTGGTCAGAAAAGGGTAGGGTGGTCAGAAAGGGTAGTGTGGGTCTGAAAAGGGTAGGGTGGGTCAGAAAAGAGTAGGGTGGGTCAGAAAAGGGTAGGGTGGGTCAGAAAAGGGTAGGATTGGTCAGAAAAGAGTAGGGTGGGTCAGAAAAGGGTAGACAAGGGTAGGGTGGGTCAGCAAATGGTAGGGTGGGCAGGGTGGGTCAGAAAAGGGTAGGGTAGGTCAGAAAAGAGGCAGGGTGCATTTTGAGCCACGATGAGGGGCTGGATGGGGTATATTAGGGTTAACCCATAGAAAATGTTGCTAACTTACGGTGAATGATCAAAGAGACAGTAAGGCAGTACATATTAGTGAAAAGGAGGGACAGGTTCTAAGCTTTATAGGTCTGCCTGCCCGAAGGCACTCACATGTTGAGGCATATATATATATTTAAAACAAAAGGTAAAAAAAATGCCAATTTTTTTTTAAAACAGAGCGGGGCTGAAAAGGTCAGGACACGCTTTGCCCTGCCATCCCGCTATAGACCCAATGACTTTAAAAGATACGGTGAGATATGGAGACCCCCTCCATCAATCATGTAAGAACCAGGTGATTTCTTGCAGTCAACAACCAGTGGTGGCCCTAGAGGCCCCTCTCTTAACGTAACAATCTCGATATTGTTTACCTGTGTTTTTTCTTCTCCCTCTTCTTCTTTGTCTGCATCTTTTTTTACATCCTCTTCGTCCGAACTAATGTCATCAGCATCACCAAACAATTCATCAACAGTCGCTGTAATACGAATGATTATTCAACTGATTGTTCACCGTTGTTGTTGTGTTGTTTATGGATTTAAAGCTGTAAAGACAGCCTATACCATTTAGTGATGTTCCCTCTTCCTCCGTGCACGCTTCAGACACAAACATGCCAGGGTTCATTTTAGAGTGAGATTTGGGCGAAATAGTTGTCCTAGGGACCCTGACTTCGACCCCTGGGGAACCCATTTCTCTCCTTTTATTCTTACAATTTTCAAACAAAATTTTGTCCAGCAAGATACACCTTCTATTCAAATGTATTTAATGGCGATACTGTGCATGTTAACCAAATGTTGTTGAAATTGATTAAATAATGCCGTGTAAAGACGTAATCGCGCACTTTCTCGCTTCTCCCAAACATTCTGACCTAGAATGAGCCATGCATGCACCCGGGCAGACCCACTGACTCTTCTGCAAGCCAGCTAGATAGTATCCTAAAATGAAATAATTTGAGAGCCCCTTCCGATGGGATTCGAAGTTACAGCGGTGAGGGGCAAGTGATTGGCTGTCACTGACGTACCAACTTGTGTATGGATACCATCTCTGCATAGAAATGAAACTTCACACACTTGTTGTACATATCATGTTAAATGGAAATCTCCGTTACTCCAATATTCCGACCAATGAGAGTGCAGGACTCACAAGTTGCCACATCTGTCGTCTCCGTTCTACATCTGAAATATGTTTCTACCAGCATCCTTATCTTAAATCTGAATACATACATTCTCACTTTAACTAATTCTTAAAACTCAGTCCATTCGTCCAACAAATTTCCATCTACACATGCAAACTGGAGTCTCCTAAAATCATGTACACGTCGTTCTGGGGAACCATAAATTCTAGTCTTAATTCTATATCCCATAACTGTAAATTACACATGATAAAACACGTCCATAGATACAAAATGTCGTACCTGCGACTGGTTCCCCGCCTTCAATGTCTGACAACCCGTCATCCTCCACAGATTTCGCCTTCTTACGACCAATCACAGAATCATCCGAGTCGGAATCATTTCCACCTGAAATAAATTTATATTTGTTTTATTTTTATTTTCGGGGCCATAATGCACTGTATTAGAGTCATAACGTGAGACCACCACAAACATCTCTCCCGCATATATAGAATGTATAGAACCATATGGATGTGAGACCACCACAAACATCTCTCCCACAGATATAGAATGCATAGAACCATATGGATGTGAGACCACCACAAACAGCTCTCCCACATATATAGAATGTATAGAACCATATGGATGTGAGACCACCACAAACATCTCTCCCACATATATAGAATGTATAGAACCATGTGGATGTGAAACCATCACAAACATCTCTCCCACAGATATAAAATGTATAGAACCATGTGGATGTGAAACCATCACAAACATCTCTCCCACAGATATAAAATGTATATGGACATGAAACCACCACAAACATCTCTCCCACAGATATAGAATGTATAGAACCATGTGGATGTGAGACCACCACAAACATCTCTCCCACATATATAGAATGTATAGAACCATATGGACATGAGACCATCACAAACATCTCTCCCACAAATATAGAATGTATAGAACCATGTGGATGTGAAACCATCACAAACATATCTCCCACAGATATAAAATGTATAGAACCATGTGGACATGAAACCACCACAAACATCTCTCCCACAGATATAGAATGCATAGAACCATATGGATGTGAGACCACCACAAACATCTCTCCCACAGATATAGAATGTACAGAACCATGTGGATGTGAGACCACCACAAACATCTCTCCCACAGATATAGAATGTATAGAACCATGTGGATGTGAGACCACCACAAACATCTCTCCCACAGATATAGAATGTATAGAACCATGTGGACATGAAACCACCACAAACATCTCTCCCACAGATATAGAATGTATAGAACCATGTGGATGCGAGACCACCACAAACATCTCTCCCACAGATATATAATGTATAGAACCATATGGATGTGAGACCACCACAAACATCTCTCCCACATATATAGAATGTACAGAACCATGTGGATGTGAGACCACCACAAACATCTCTCCCACAGATATAGAATGTACAGAACCATGTGGATGTGAGACCACCACAAACATCTCTCCCACAGACAGAATGTAGGGAGAAGTCGTGCCCCCAGGGGGCGAACCTCAGGGTCCCAAGGGCGACTACTTTGCCCATATCCCCCTCTAGAATGAGCCCTGACTGGATGTATACATAGAACCATGCAGAAGCGAGACCACCACTTCAAATATGATTTGCTTTGGGATTCAGAGATACAAGGACGTTCCAGCTTTTTTTTAAGTGAAAACAAACCCCTCGGTATGCCATCGATAGCTTCCTGAATGGGAATAATGCAACATAAGGCAGTAGGACTCACACCCACAGCGGAGAGGCACAATCAACAACAGTGATCAGCAGCCACAGAGGTCCCTATAAATAATGTTTCCTGAATCCTCACACTGACACACACAATGTTTCCTGAATCCTCACACTGACACACACAATGTTTCCTGAATCCTCACACTGACACACACACACCACACCACGCCACACACACACAGTACCACCCATGCCACAGCAACTTCCGCAAGCACGTTTTGCTCATTCATGACATGTAGTAATAGGAGTGCTGGTTCCTACATGGCTTTAACTCACAAAGTAATCATAACTGAAACCACTTGCTGACCTCAGCTTCTCTACAGTGATTACATGTACCTTTCTTAGGACTGCCTGGCAGCTCCGATGGACTTCTTGACCTGAAACACATCATGTTTTATATAGTGTGAGTGTGTGTTTTACGTTTATTTATCGTCGCTACCGGTTGCCCATATGAGCGACGCCTCCTGAAGAGTTTAGAACACTGAGTGATTGTTATAAATTGGGGTCATGTGGCTATCATCTGGCTATTATGTTAATTAGGCTGTGAATTATGTCAAGATGTTTTATATCGGCATTGCTGATTGGCATTACATATTGATTGTATTAAGTTTATTATCCGGATGTCGGGGGGAGATTATCTTATGCCTCGCAGGCTGTATTTCATCATGTGTATTTCGAGACTCAAAATTTAGTGACATACGAATTACTATTAATTAGCAAGTATGCCCTCCAGAAATAAGGCGAAATGGATGTCGCCCTGATGTCTATTGTCGGCGAAGTCACGGAAAATAAAGCGATTTCACCCTAATCGCCCTCTAGTGTGAGCCCTGTGAATGCATTACTATTACAAATCCTTCTGAATACATTCGAACACAGAATCAATAAACAGTGATTTTGTGGTCTACAAACATTCAACTTTATTTATTTTACAACGATTGCGAAGCAAGTTTTAACAACTTATATTAATCACTCTCGTTGGCGCAGATGAAAGCGTAAATATGGTCATTCGTGTTGGAGGAAACCAGAGTACCCGGAGAAAACCCACCTGTCCGATCTGGTGACCACCGTACCATCTCACATACTTCCCGGTCCGAGGATCGAACCCGGGTTGCATTGGTGAGAAGCGAGCTTGCATATATATATATATATATATATCTACTGATAATGACTGGTGCTGGTCATTCAATTACAATAGTAAAGAAGCCAAGAAGACAAGTTGAAAATAAATTTCCTAGAAGGCAACTGTGGTTGTCATATTAAACTATGTATAGCACACAATATTTTTCTAGCAGATACATGTACAATTGCGGTCCAGTCTGATTTCTCACAGTAAAGCTACGGCTAAATATGAAGTACCTGCTTCTACGGCTTTCCGATGCTTCACTTCTGGCTGGACTTTTGGAACCGGATCTTGATCTATTGGAACCAGGACTTCTTGAACCTGATCTCGACCTGTTGGACCCAGGGCTCCCAGACCTACTATGTACAGGACTTGCCGATCTACTTCGAGCAGGGCTTCCAGACCCACTTCGAGCAGGACTTCTCGATCTACTTCGAGCAGGACTTCTCGATCTACTTCGAGCAGGACTTCTCGATCTACTTCGAGCAGGACTTGCTGATCTACTTCGTACAGGGCTTCCCGACCGACTGCGTGTTGGACTACCTGATCCATGCCTACTCCTTGCAGGGCTGGAATTGTGACTACCAGCTGGGGTAGCAGATCCTTGCTTGCTGTGTACTGGGCTGATGGACTGTTCCCTGCTATGTACAGGGCTTGCAGATCCTTGCCTGCTGTGGACTGGGCTGATGGACTGTTCCCTGCTATGTACAGGGCTTGCAGATCCTTGCTTGCTATGTACTGGGCTGATGGACTGTTCCCTGCTATGTACAGGGCTTGCAGATCCTTGCCTGCTGTGGACTGGGCTGATGGACTGTTCCCTGCTATGTACAGGGCTTGCAGACCCTTGCCTGCTGTGGACTGGGCTGATGGACTGTTCCCTGCTATGTACAGGGCTTGCAGACCCTTGCCTGCTGTGGACTGGGCTGATGGACTGTTGCCTGCTATGTACTGGGCTTGCAGACCCTTCCCTTTGAGTAGGGCTTTCACCAGCACCGCTATGTGGGCTCCCGGGTGAGGCTGACCTACTCCTGTTGGGGCTTGGCGAGTGTGACCTAGCACTGTGAGCTGGCGAAGCTGACCCTGCCCTATCAGGGCTTTCTGATGCAACACTTCTACCTGGTGACAAAGACCCCTCACGGCGTGGGCTTCCTGGAACAGAGTCCTCTCTTTGTGGGCTTCCAGATGCTCCACTTTGCGCTGGAGAGACTGATCCTTCTCTGCTTGGACTAGGTGTTCGGGGACTACTGATTCTATTGGGGGACACTGACCCCTCTCTACCAGGACTCTCATAATGACTATGTGCAGGAGACACCGAACCTTCATGCATTGGACTGCCGGATGCTCCACTATGCACAGGAGAAGCAGACCCTTCATGCATTGGACTGCCAGATTCATGACTTCTAGGACTGCCCGCTTCACTACCTGAAATATCAAATCTCGAAATCTAAGTTCTAAGTGTGACCGTAGCCCTATATAGATTAAATACTTTGTCTTGATATGGGTAACATTTGTGCCAAGTAATTTGAACATTCATACTGTGGTTCCAGGGATTATTCTAGAGGGCGGTGTGGGCGAAATAGTCGCCTAGGGACCCTGACTTCGCCCTCTGGGGCCCCCACTTCTCCCTAAAAAAAAAAAAAAAAAGTTTGGGTTTTTACGATTTTCAAACAAATTTTGTCTAGACTTGTCTATTACACTGGCCCATTATAAAGAACTCCTTCTATTCAAATGTTGTATTTAATGGTTGTACTGTGCATTTTAACCCTATTTTGCAGAAGTATATCAGGGTTCATTCTAGGTCAGAATTTTTGGGAGAAGTGAGAAAGCGCGCGTGATCGCTTCCTTAAATGGTGTTCTTTAATATATATTATAAAAATATTAGGGAGAAGTGGGGCCCCCAGAGGGCGAAGTCAGGGTCCCTAGGGCGACAATTTCGCCCACATCGCCCTCTAAACTGATCCCTGGTATATTAAAGAACACCATTTAAGGAAGTGATCACGCGCTTTCTCACTTCTCACAAGGAGTGCTTTATAATGGGCCAGTGTATCTTACTAGACAAAATTTTGTTTGAAAATCGTAAAAACCAAAAATATATTTATTTTTAAAATAAATTTTTTAGGGAGAAGTGGGGCCCCCAGAGGGCTAAGTCAGGGTCCCTACGGCGACAATTTCGCCCACATCGCCCTCTAGAATGATCCCTGATATTCACCGCGAATCTTATCCATAATGGAACAATTATTGTATTTTACTTTTGTTTTAGACTTGTTTTCTGTGTTGCTCTGTTGGATATGCACGCCTAGAAAGATTGCATTTAACAAAGTTATTGCGAGTTCTAGATGTTACATACCGCCAAATCAAAAATGCTAATTTTTTACCAAATGTGGATATGGCAACTGCCAGCGACCCCCATGTTATTTTGGGGGAAAAAATGTTGCCAATTTCTTTTTGGCCATGTTTGGCAGTTTTAGCGTCTACTATATAATCCCAAGTACCTGCTACTGACAGCGACGACGTTATTTGCAAACAAATTCGAAAACCAGTGGTGTCCGGAAATAGTGTGATTGACGATAATAATGAACAAAATAGTATATTCACAAAATAAGCAACTGGGGGTCAAGTTGTCAAAGGTATTGGGATCGAGATATCCTGGGGTTGCAATGTTTAAAAGGCTCGAGATAGTCTGGGGTCGAGAAGTGTTGAGGTCGTACACAATTAATTTATGTATATCAATTATGTATAATAATTCATCCGAAAATTGGTACACTTCAATTTTAGACTATCTGACATGTTGGCTGACTAAATGGTGATTAAACCAAATCACATTTGTTTTCTAGTGTTCAAATATCTAATGTCTATATGCAATTGTGCTCTAAAATTATTCATCAATGACAGAAAGTAAAGAAAACAAACCACTGCTCATGTCGATGTCGGCCATTTTGGAACTTAATGAGCGAAACGAACATTAAACTGACAGAAAGAACAGGTTAAGACAATTATTGCCTAAGTACTACTTCAAGCGTCAACACAATGACATTACGTTCCAATTGCAAATGAATGCTAAGATTTGTGTTGGCTTGTAAAGGACATTCCTGACTAGTAATGTTTAGGGTAACTGGAATGGACGTTGAGTTGAAGGACTGGTTCGGGAATATGTCCTGTCGAATAACCTGTCGTGGGACACCCACATAAAAAGGTCAACAAAGAAAGCAAACCAAACATTAGGATTTCTACGTAGAAACCTCCAGGTCAAATCTGAACCCCTTAAGACCATGGCTTACCAGACATTAGTGAGACCCCAGCTTGAATATGGCTCCGAGATCTGGTCGCCCCATACCCAAACATTGATAGACCAAATTGAAGGTGTCCAGCGAAGAGCAGCCCGTTGGATAAAGGCTGACTTCTATCGTACCTCTAGTGTTACAGACATGCTACATTCCCTAAATCTACGCAGACTAGATCAACGGCGTATTGACAATAGGTTATCCCTTATGTATAAAATTCATAATGATCTTGTTGCTATTCCCATTGAAAATTACCTAGTTCCCCTCTCCCGTCCTACTCGCCATTGCCATTCCTTAAGCTATAGGTTAATTACAGCAACTACAGACTACTACAAGTTCTCCTTCTTTCCAAGAACAATCTATCATTGGAACCACCTCCCTCCTGACATTGTCCATCTCCCTACCATAGAGCAATTCAATACGGCAGTTTGCCATATTGAACATGCCAGTCCCTAGTTGTTCTGCGTAGCTGCTTTTAAACTTTTACCACAACTTATTTTCATACCTTTTTAAACTATACTTTTAACTACTCATACTTTTAATTCTTAGCGGTTTTTGACGAGCAACATGTCTACGTCCCCGCGAGGGGTTCGACATTAAGATAGATAGATAGATAGATAGATAGATAGATAGGATAGATAGATAGATAGATAGATAGATAGATAGATAGATAGATAGATAGATAGATAGATAGATAGATAGATAGATAGATAGATAGATAGATAGATAGATAGATAGATAGATAGATAGATAGATAGATAGATAGATAGATAGATAGATAGATAGATAGATAGATAGATAGATAGATAGATAGATAGATAGATAGATAGATAGATAGATATGGTAGAGATGTCTGGTAGTGTTTACCTGCGCTAAGTTCATTCTTAATGGGCGGTAGCATTGTTGCAATATGGATGTTTGTATTTATGTTCCATTCATGTCAACCCATTGCGGTGACATAAACATGTTTTCCTGAGCAAGCTAGGGCAATACTAAGCAATGTGTGTGCAACAATACATGTGTCCGTGGTTGTATTGCTCAAGAGTCTATAGTGTTATTTGGATTGAATCTGTAGGCACATTAAGATAAGAAATTAACGGTAACAATGTATCAATGGTTGAGCAGTGTGGAATCTACAACACGTATTTACTCTATACTAATTCCAGCAATATTTGTCAATTGATCACAATGTTTATTGTGGAATGACTTTGCTAAATTCCTGTACACCTGCTTGTTTATTAGTTTCAATGTTGTTATAGGCATCTTAGATGAAACTACTAGTGATCTGAGATTCACAACATCTTTAGGCATTTAAATTCGGCATGTCTCTTCTCACTCCCTTGTGGCGATGGATCCACCAGGAATGATGTCTTGAGATTCTAAAGAAGCCATGCTGGTACTGACTTAGGAGATCGTTATTGTCGTGATGAATGATGTTTGTGGCTAGTATGTGCTTTGCTTAAACACACTCGATGAAGTCGTGATAGCTGCAGTTGTAGAGCGTTCGCTTCAGGTGCGAACGGCCCGGTGTTCGCGCCATGCTGTCCAGAGTAGATACGATTGTGCCCTTGGGCAAGGCATTTAAATGCCGCATGTATCTTCTCTCTCCCTCGTGGCGATGGATTCAATCAGCAACGATGTCTCGAGAGTGATTAATATAAGTTGTAAGAACGTGTTTCCCAATCGAGCTAAAATAAATCTGTATTTAAACTATTCAACACATACCAAATACATGTCTATCTGCACTTAGACTGTCGATGCCTTCAACACAGACCTCCAGCTAGAGCTGCTCCTAAAATGCTTTAGCTTTATTTATCTTACAACGATTGTGAAAGAGGCTTTAACAACTCAAGCACGGCGTTCGTGTAGATACGTGTTGGCCACTGGCGTTGATGTAGCATTGTCGTGATATTGCTGGTCATTTGGTAATAGGAGAACACCATTCGTGCCGATCTACGCAGTACGATCTCCAGCTTTCTGATGTTGTTTCGGTGAAAGGATTCCAGATGATTCTGGTCTTTCTGTAGAACATGAGCATCGTTCTCTGACAGATAGCTCGGCAGACTGCAAATAAATGAGCGATGGATGCTGAAGACATATATTTATGGCGGTCATTTAGGTCATAGTAGGAACAGCATTGGCCCTAAGACGCTTTCAATTCTTTCAATGTGATAATGTTACTGCTGCTGTTACTATTTCTACTGTGTAATACAGAAACGATTATGATAGTGTACAATGTTTTATTATAAAATTTAAGCAGAATTACGAACTCATTGAAAACAGTTTGCAGTATGAAGCTAAATAAGTATACATTTTATTCTACAAACATTTTACACAGAAAATAAATTTATATTCTAGTTCTTTTCGCTAATTTCAAGTCCGAGACATTGCGTTTGTCACTTCCGGATAAATGGCGATATTTGTTATTGACACTTGTTAATATTCCCATTAAATAAACCCAACTATACGATTTCAATAACGTAAACTTTGCATTCTTTTACATACAAATAAATTGAACTCAATCACGACGTTGGTGAAATAACTTATTGATGTCTTGATTGGAAATTAGAAAGTTGATAAACTTTGGAGTTTCGACACACCTTTTTACCAATGACATTTCGTTGATGAGCACAAGCACAGCGTATACAAAGAAAGTGATGGAAGATTTAGGTAAATAGTAACAGTGCTAAGTCTGAGTTATATACCTTTCACTTTTAAAATTGATTGCATGAAACATTTACTGACAAATTGCCCATGGTGGACAGGATTTGTAGATTTGGAAAATGTATCGTATGGAATTAGTCATTTCGTACCTGGACGTTTCGTACACAGTTTGGCCTTTTCGTACCAAATGTTAGAGATAATTTGTACCCAATGTCTGATACGTTTCGTACCCTAGCATTTAAGGTTAATGTTAAGAGTTAAATAGAGTGATGGAACCGGTGACGGACGAAGCGTACCACAACACTAACGTACCATTTTGTGTGTTTTACGTTTATTTATCGTCGCTACCAGTTACCCATATGAGCGACGCCTCCTGAAGAGATTAGTCATTTTAGAGTTTTGGAGGATAGTGCAATGATAAAGACAAAGACCCATTCCAGAGTCTCCTCTGGTTCTTTTACGTGCACGGTGTAAAGCACCGACACAAGACCTTGGTTTAAGAAAGACTGTTAATTTTATTAGGGTCAGACTGGGGGATCAAACCTGCAATCCCTGGATTACCAATCCCGCGTGCTACCACAAATATAATTATTTTATTGTGTCGTATATATACTCATTTTGACAGCTTGTAATTAGTTAGCTTGTTTTCTGATATATGTTCAATTTCTAATCATGGCTAATTAGTGCCACACGTGCATACCTTTAAATGTGTTCTTTGATTACAGGGCGCTCATTAGCGCCCATTGTTAAAGTTCCTGAAGACAAACAAAATATTTTGATTGACTGTTTGTAACATTTTATTTTATATAACATTTAAAGTTTTGACTAATTAATAATCTAATTTTCATATTGGTAAGTTTTAGTTGATGGACCTATTTGTTATGTGTTTCTATGGGTACGTTTTGACTTCTACCTGTGGGTACGTTTTGACCTATATGGGTACATTTTGGTTGAAACACCTATTTACTCTTTGTTTCTATGGGTACGTTTTGACTTCTACCTATGGGTACGTTTTGACTTATTTGGGTACGTTTTGGATTGGGCACGTTTTGACTGTAATCCATTGTTTTTGATAAGAATTATTACGAATTTAGTCAGTTTGTATGTCACTAAATGGTTTTTCATTTTTACTATGTATTATATATATGGTATGCTACATCGTATTATATATATATATGGTACTTATAGTCCCGGTACGCTAGTGCAGTGGTACGCTTCGTCCGACATTCGGTGGAACCTATGCTCGGCTTAAATACCACATATAATGATCAGTATAAAATGTTAATTGCACTTGTCGTATATTATTATTGAAAACAACTTTCAATTTTAACTCTTGTTGACAGCTTTAGCTTCATCACATGACTTTGCTGCTGCTCAATGCAGCTATCGCAACGGTGTCCGGTCGGCATCAGTTTATATGGGGATCTCAAGAATTCAGGGCACCTATGCACGGCGTACTTGTTATTTTTTATTTATCCACCATAACTTGTTGAATATCTTATTTTGATATACATTATCAAAGTCATGTTGATTCATACAGATACCTGTAAGTTATACTGCGTGATCAGAGCAGCTACATGTAGACCCAAATTTTTGGGAGAAATGAGAAAGCTTGTGATTGCGTCATCTAATGGTATTATTTAATAAATTTCAACATAATAGGGTTAAAATATACACTGTGACGGTTAAATACACTATTTTGATAGAAGGGGTGTTGTAAATGAGGTTAGATTTAGAGATTAGTCCTTGAGGTTTTATACATTTATTACTTGACTAAACTTGGAGTATACCTGTAACAAATGAAAACAAAATAAACATTAGTGATTTCACCACATTCTCTCCCTCTATAGAAACTGTTAGTCAACAAATTGTTCTCCTTGAACATCACACAAATATTAATAAGCACATAAATTGTTCTGCTTGAACATAACACATATTAATCAACATATTGTTCACAATACAAACTTTCTTCTGAAATACAACCAGTAATAGATCAGTCACTGAAACCTAAATGATTAGGCCGTATGTTCTGAAACACCGGATTCTTGTGAATCATCTGAATCTGATTCTGGAGTTGCAATATCACCCACATTGGAAAGATCATTCGTATCTGTTGGTGCAGTGTGATTGACTTGGTTTGTAGTAGAAGTGTCATTTACACCACAAAGAGCTAGATCTCTCAGGGATACTGTTGATTCACGGCCATCTGGAACTCGAACATGCGCATAGGTGGGATTTGCCTCCAATAACCCTACTCTATCAACAAGCAGATCATACTTGCTGGTTCTCACATGTCTTTTGAACAGTACAGTACCTGGTACCATGAGCCATGTGGGTATTGATCGACCAGTAGATGAACGACGCTGGAATCCTAAGAATCATTCATGAGGTGTGCAGTTAGTAGCAGTGCAGAGTAGGCTGCTAATAGAATGGAGGGCATCTTGCAAAACAGATTCCCAATGAGTGTCTTTCATTCCCTTTGTTTGCAGTGCCAAAGTGACTGCCTTCCATATAATTCCATTATAACGTTCGCATTGTCCATTACATTGAGGGTTATATGGAGTTGTTCTACTAGATGCAACGCTATGTGCCTGCACAAATGACTTCACCTCTGCACTCATGAATGAAGGTCCACGATCTGAATGTATGTAAGAAGGCATTCCAAATAATGAAAACAATTGAGTGAGGCACTTGATCACAGTTTCTGATGTCATATCAGAGCAGGGGAAGGCAAACGGAAATCTCGAAAATTCATCTACCACAGTCAACAGGTAACGGTTTCTTGATGATGAAGGTAAAGGTCCCTTAAAGTCAATACTAAGTCTCTCAAATGGCTGTGTAGCTTTGGTGAGTGAAGAAGTTGATTGGTCAAAATATTTGGGCTTAACCGTAGCACATACAGGACATTGCTTGACAATACGCTTCACATCTTTCACTGAATATGGAAGATTCTTTGACCTGACAAAATGCATGAGACGAGTCACACCAGGGTGACACAATGAGTTGTGCAGCTCCTGTAGCATATCACAAGTTGCTGATGAGTATATTGTTCTGGACAAACAGTCAGCAGTGGCATTATCTTTCCCAGGTCTATGTATAATATCATAGCTGTAGCAACTTAACTCAACTTATTTTATCATTCTTGATTTTTTCTCTGTTTTTTATATCGAACATGAAGCACACGGCTTCCTGATCTGTGTCTAGGGTAAAGCGACTTCCAGTCAGCAGATGCCTCCATTTCCTAACAGATTCTATTACAGCGCAAGCCTTCTTTTCGCTTGGAGAATGACTCAGCTCATGTAGCGTGCATGAAAAGAAAGCTACAGGACGTCCACCTTGATTCAGACTTCAGGCAATAGCTACATCTGAAACATCAGTTTCCACGACAAATGTTTGAGATTCATCAACTACTGTAACGCTTGAATTTTCCACTTCCTCTTTAAGTAGATTAAATGCAGCTACCGCGTCCTTGTCCAAAGGAAAGTTAGTTACACTGACTAGTGGACGTATCTTATCGGAGAATCGCGGTATCCATTGATTGTAATAGGAAAACAAACCCATCACTCTCTTCAACGACTTTACGTTATGAGGCAACGGCAGATCTCGTAGTGGTTTTATTCGTTCTGGATCCGGCTTCAGACAGCCGTGGCTGTATCCCAGAAGGTTTATGGTTCGAACAGAATATGTACATTTGTCCTCATTGAATGTTAAATTATATCGTGTTGAGACCTCCATTAATTTTCTCAGATTGTCATCATGCTCTTCTTGGTCTCTCCAACAGTGATATTGTCAAGATATACAAAAACTCCCTTTAGCTTGTTGTCCAGAACAATTTTGTCAATAACTCTCTGGAAACATGAAACTCCATTAGTTACTCCGAATGGAACTCTACAGAACTGGTAGAGACTGCCATTTGCTTCAAATGCTGTATACTTCTTCTCATCTTCTTGCAACGGTATTTGGTGGTAAGCACTTTTGAGGTCTAGAGTACTGAACACGCAGTATTTACCAACATCGGAAACAAGTTCATCGATCTTTGGAAATGGATAAGCATCTAGTTCTGTGAATTTATTGATTGTCTGCAAGATACTTTTTGTGTCGTTCGTTGGTGGTCACACGTACTTGAGCCCGCCAAGCGGAAGTACAGGGCTCAATTATTCCTTCACTGGTTAGCGAACTTGAGGCCATTGAGACAACCCCTCGGGCCCTGATGCTGGTATGATGGTCAGATTCAACAATTTAGCCAATTTCATGTCCATGAAACCTTGAGAACTTCCAGTGTCAACCAATTCTTTACACTTCCTGTCGTTTATCGATATGTCAATAACCGCTTTAGCCAAACATTGTGGAGCAGCAGCTGTCACTACTGCGAGTACAAGTGTACATGGTGCGGAGGTTGCTTTTGAATTTACAGTTGGAGAACGGCAAACCTTGGCAAAATGTCCCTGTTTTTGACAGTTCGAACAAGTCGCTTCCCTTGCTGGACAGAATCTACGCTGGTGGAAACTGTTTCCGCCACAAAAGAAACATCTCTGTTGATTTGTGTTCGAGCGCCAGGGATTGTTGTTTCGGTGAGTTAATGCAGCGACAGTTGTGTAAGACGTATGTGTATTAAGATCGGCATTGTCTGGTTGAGAATGTTTATTATCCACAGGAACACTAGCTGCTGCATTGACAGAAGAGACAGGCTGAGTGTATAATTCATTGCTTTTCTCAGCAGATTCCATAGTCCTAGATTGATCGAACATTGTCTGTAGATCTAATGTTTTGTTTTCAAGCAATCGCTGACGAATAATGTGGGAAGATAGCCCATTGATGAAAGCGTCGCAAATACTTTCTTCTCTATGAACTTCAGCTGTCACCGACTTAAAGTTACACTCCTTTCCTAGTTCCTGCAGATATTGATCAAGTGTTTCACACAGCTGTTGTCGACGATTTTTCTGTCGAACGTATGTGGCTTCAAGGACATCTATCGCTTCATCGAATGTTCCGCACTCCGCAATGTATTCAAATACTGAAGCTGATACAAAGTTAATAAGAGACTTTAGCTCATCAGGAGTTATATCGCCGCCACTGAACGAGTCTAAGAAGTTGGTAAACGTCCTTTTCCAATGTAACCATTCTTTAGCTGCAGTCAGACTTTGGATTTGTGTCGAATTTATTTGGCTTGAGAAACCGATCCATAGATGATGAGTCTATAGAATAGTATAGTCGAGTAAACTGTTGTAAACAAGGTTAGGTTTAGAGATTAGTCCTTGAGGTTGTATACATTTATTACTCGACTAAACTTGGAGTATACCTGTAACAAAAGAAAACATTAGTGATTTCACCACAAGGAATGCTATACAATGGCCAGTGCATCTTATTACTTTTTTTATATTATTTTCAAGTGAAAAGTAGTGCCCCCATGGTGCGATGTCAGGGTCCCAAGGGCGACTACTTTGCCCATGTCACCCTCTAGAATGAGCCCTGAAGATATCTGTCAAGATAATTATAAGATGTGAAAATGGAATGTTGTGGTAGCATTAACCCATTTCATTCTGGATACCGTTCAAACAGTATTTGCAAAGAACATAGTCAGATCAACCACCACGGAACGTGCCGTCTGATCAGGCTCTATGCTGTTTGCTATTCAGATGATCTTGCTAAGATACTTGGCTATGTAGCAAACAACATAGATCCTGATCAGCACGCTGTGGCTGATCTGGATCAGCATGCAGCGTCACACTGCGGCTGATCTGGATCTATGTTGTTTGCAAAAGCCTTTAAATGTATCCAGAATGAAATGGTTTAATGTCATTTTATCAAAATCATATTAAAGCGACATTACATCGATGAAAACACAAATATCTGCAGAATGTATTTTCCTATTATATTGTATAATTTTTTTCCAAATATTTGCCTCAAAAACTGAGTATTTGAACAAATAAACAAACGTCGTATGCACGGTTTCTTGACATAACAAAATAATGTAAGTATGGTACACATTTACCGTGATATCTCACAGGTGTGCCTATGCATATTTATTTGCAGAATAATCTTAGTTAAATTATCTCTACTCAAAAGTATCGCATGTTTAGTATTGACTCCAATGACAAACAAACGTCAATTCAGGAGCGCGGATGACCGTTATATGAAATCCTAATATTTACTTTTGAACGTTTGTATACCACAAAAACGCTGTTTATTGATTCAATGTTAGTGTTGAATGTATTCAGAAGAATGTGTAGTAGCAATGCATTTATACGTGCATTGTAATTGCTTTTTGCGATGTAATGTCGCTTTAATTAATTGATAGCACATTTCTATAGTATATTTTTTTATATTTCGGGTTTTACGCCTGCATCAGCACCATTTTGGGCTATATCGCCGGCGGGCAGTTTACCTAACAACACTTTTCCTGGGCAAGCTCCAACGGTTAACCAGTACTTGGGTGCACCAACCTCCGTAAGAAACTGCCAACTTTTTCATATAAATGAGACACGGTCTGAGCGGGGCTCGAACCCGTGACCATCAGTGATGATAGGTTACAGTGGTATATAAGTCAGCGACCCTAACCACTCGACCACGGAGGCGGACTTCATTTCTATAGTAAGGTACGCTTTGGATATACAGTAGAATATCTGTCGAGCTTTAATAATTTTAAGATGAGAAAATAGAAGGAAATGCAAGGCATTTGGTGAAAAGGAATCAACAATAAAAAACAGAGGAAACCAATTAGGAGGGCCTATATACTTTTAGGAGCTAACGTATTTCATTGGGAGTGGTTGAAGTATTCCAGACCTCTATTGGGGACAAGATCCTTTGTGTGTTTTACGTTTATTTATCGTCATTACCGGTTACCTATATGAGCGACGCTTCCTGAAGAGATTAGTCATTTTAGATATTTGGAGGATAGTGCAATGATACAGAGAAAGACCCATTCCAGAGTCTCCTCTGGTTCTTTTATGTGCACATTGTACAGCACCGACACGAGACCTCAGTTTAACGTCTCATTTGAAAGACTGTTAATTGTATTATGGTCAGACGGGGGTCAGACTGGATGACCAGTCCAGGACAAGATCCTTTCCATATATGTCTACTTTTACAGAGCATTGTAAGATTGTAAGAGCAACTGCTCTTGGTTTACAAGCAACCTCAAACATTCCAACATACACATGTAATTGTGGTTTCTAAAGTGCAATTTCAAGGGCATTTAATATCCCTGATAATGTAGCAATAAAATATGAAATAATAATTGTTGTCTCCCTTTGAATAAGCCAGGTAAGATAAGATGTTGATTTACAGTGGCAGCTACCTGATATGAGTCAGAACTCATCAATTCTAATACATGAACTGCACTCATTTCTGGAGAGTTAATTAGCCGGAAATGGTAACTATGTGATGGAATTTAATAAATATACTGGTACTGAGGGGATATAAACTTGTTTTAAAAAATGAAATGAATTGAGCAGTGTATGTTTTATAGTATACAAGTTTAATACAGATCTTGTGTGCTTTGGAGTTTGATGTAGTTTGTTCTTGGTGAGTGGAATGTATATTATACAGGTGAGAAAATGTAGGAGGAAGATAATTATATTGTTAGTGCTGTACATGCCATGTTGTTGGAGAAGAATTCCATTCTTAATTCACTTATCTACTTCAAAGCTGAATATTGAGGGTGCTGGCGGTTCTTTAGTTTTACTTGGATTGTGCAGTGCTTTGCAGATGACAATATTGTCCCATTAGCTGTATCATTGAATTGTATTTATTTATTTAGATATATATTCAAGTATTTTTCAACGTGATGTTTTTTCTCTCTCCAATCTGTATCTTGTAACAAATAATTCATTTATTTGGTATAGAATTTTGTTTTCAAATAGTTTTGAAATAGTTTTAGTATCCATTGTATTAAGTTATCTGGCATTTTTAACATACAATTTCAAGGGATTGTTCAAGTATAGTATTAAAGAATAAGATTCGGGTGCCCATTCAGTACTGTAGCCTGAGGCAAATTTCAACCGCGGCAATCTAGGGGTCCGGGGGCATGTTCCCTCTTAAAATTGTTGGGGTATAGAAGCGATTTCCTGCATTTTCTGATTTTAGACGTATAATTATGTACTGACTGTTCAGCTCTGTTAACCCTTTCAACACCACAGTCCTCTAAATAGGCTTACAAAAAGTGTAGATCCTGACGAGCCATCTCATCAGGATCTGCACTTTTTGCCAGTAATATTACTATTTTAGAAAAAAAATTACCCATTTTGATAAATGAACTGATCCAAATGTAATTTTGTTATTAATTTATTGGTCTAAAAATATCATGGACCAGTCCATGTCAGTTACTTGGTGTTGAATGGGTTAAAGCAGTTAACATTTTATAAAGCAAATGGATATTTTTTGCATTTTATTTTAATTTTTCAATTGTTTATTTTTTTGCTTTGGAAATTTTAACCAAAGCAATTGTCTCGGTGTGGCTACAGACATGCCATTACTTTATTAATTTGTTACAATGGGATTTTAATTTCGAATTTGTCATTTTTGCTTTATATCTGAATTACAGTACATATGTGTGTGTACATGTAGCATTGTCTTATTTTGATGTTTCTTGAACAAAAATACTAAAAATGTATACATGTAGTATATTACAATTCTTTCTGATTAGACTACAAACAAATGGGCCTCCGTGGCTGAGTGCTAGAGGTCGTTGATATCAAATCACTTGCCTGTAACTGCGAAAAGCTCAAATCCCACTGGGGATGTGAAATTATTTCAAATGAGGAAGCTATCCAGTTTGCTTGTGGAAGGTCGGTGGATCTACCCAGGTGAAATACTGCTCGGAGGTGCGTCCCGGGTCTTCCTCCACCATGAATTGCTGTAGAGGTGCTCTTGGTGCAATTTAAACAAGCAAACAAAGACTAGAGACCAACGTCTGTGTACAATGCATTACAGTCTAGAGGGCGATTCTGGCGAGTAGCATGACATTAAGGTGTAAGAAGATACACAAGATTATTGCGACCGTAGCCCATTCCTTTGGACCATTCTATAAGGCCATAATAATGGTGAATGGGGTATAGCTTACATGTACAAACAAATAAATGAAAATGTCATTATTTTGTTAACATTTTCAGATGCCTTATTAGCCGACCTTCAGTCCACAACCGCTCATATTTCTTACAACAATCAGGGTCCGCCACGAGTGAGCACAAGCCCCAGACAGAAGAGCGAGACTCCGCCTCCGTTACCGCCGCCCCCACAAGATATTCCGGACACAATTCCCCCGCCTCAGCAATTTGGAGATCAGGTGAGACAATTAGTGCTTGAAGAAAGTATAGTAATTTGCATATAATCTACTTTCGATTTTTAACAGTTTCCTGTGTAAATATAAATATCCGGCTTGTGAAGAGCCGACTCATCAGGATCTGCACCTTTTGCCAGTAATATTACTATTTTTAGATAAAATTACACATTTCGATAAATGAACTGGTCCAAATGTAATTTTCTTATCAATTTATTGGTCTAAAAATATCATGGACCATTCCATGTCAGTTACTTGGTGTTGAATGGGTTAATGGTAATTCTTAGTAACAGGATATAATTTATGATTAAATGACGTAGACAGTGATTATTAAAGCCTGACCTGTAGCAGTCAGACTATGACCTCTGTCAGCTTCTCTTACATTAGACCAGTCTGTCCAAGCTATACACTCTGTCAGCTTCTCTTACATTAGACCAGTCTGTCCAAGCTATACCCTCTGTCAGCTTCTCTTACATTAGACCAGTCTATCCAAGCTATAACCTCTGTCAGCTTCTCTTACATTAGACCAGTCTATCCAAGCTATAACCTCTGTCAACTTCTCTTACATTAGACCAGTCTGTCCAAGCTATAACCTCTGTCAACTTCTCTTACATTAGACCAGTCTATCCAAGCTATAACCTCTGTCAACTTATCTTACATTAAACCAGTCTGTCCAAGCTATACCCTCTGTCAACTTCTCTTACATTAGACCAGTCTGTCCAAGCTATACCCTCTGTCAGCTTCTCTTACATTAGACCAGTCTGTCCAAGCTATAACCTCTGTCAGCTTCTCTTACATTAGACCAGTCTGTCCAAGCTATACCCTCTGTCAGCTTCTCTTACATTAGACCAGTCTGTCCAAGCTATACCCTCTGTCAGCTTCTCTTACATTAGACCAGTCTGTCCAAGCTATACCCTCTGTCAGCTTCTCTTACATTAGACCAGTCTGTCCAAGCTATACCCTCTGTCAGCTTCTCTTACATTAGACCAGTCTGTCCAAGCTATAACCTCTGTCAGCTTCTCTTACATTAGACCAGTCTGTCCAAGCTATACCCTCTGTCAGCTTCTCTTACATTAGACCAGTCTGTCCAAGCTATAACCTCTGTCAACTTCTCTTACATTAGACCAGTCTGTCCAAGCTATAACCTCTGTCAACTTCTCTTACATTAGACCAGTCTGTCCAAGCTATAACCTCTGTCAGCTTCTCTTACATTAGACCAGTCTATCCAAGCTATGACCTCTGTCAGCTTCTCTTACATTAGACCAGTCTGTCCAAGCTATACCCTCTGTCAACTTCTCTTACATTAGACCAGTCTGTCCAAGCTATACCCTCTGTCAGCTTCTCTTACATAAGACCAGTCTGTCCAAGCTATACCCTCTGTCAGCTTCTCTTACATTAGACCAGTCTGTCCAAGCTATAACCTCTGTCAACTTCTCTTACATTAGAGTCTGATTAGACCAGTCTGTCCAAGCTATACCCTCTGTCAGCTTCTGTCCAGGGACTGAGAGTGGTTAATTCCATTGTTGTATTTGAAAATATGTTTACTTTGCAACAAGATTTCCTTTTCACACCTCACACATTCCCCATATCCCATGATTCATTGGGACTCTGCCTTAGAGGTGTTTTGTAGCCTAATATTAAATAACAATTGGCCTATTATTGCTGGCCATACGTAACACAGAATGAATTTGTTCACGTGCCACACGAAGGTTGCATGCTGCACCGAGATAGCGATCTGCTATAGAAGTGTGGTAATTGTTTGATGTTATGCAATATACCCAGGTTGAGATAATGCTTGGAAAAAACACTGCTGCCAAAAAAAACCAGTTGTTGATGATAATTGCCAGTTGTTTATGATTCAATTAACTCTTTGAATGCTAACGATGAAAATAGCAGTCAAATGTGTCATGAAATTCTTTCCTTACAGCATAATTGAAATGAAATTCCATGACACTTTGAAATATTTCCAGAGTTTTAAAGTTATAAATAAGAAAAACACATTAATGAATTGTCGCCTGCTACAATTATTTGAACTATTTATAGACTACTTTACCCAGCATGCAAAGAGTTGAAGTTAAGAGTTTTTGCATGGATGTCAAGGTGTGGTGCCAAGTTTGGAAATCTAACATGAAACGGGCACCTGTTCGATAGCTTAGTGAGGATACTAGACTTGTATATCTATTTATAGACCATAGACTTGTATATCTATTTATAGATCATAGACTTGTATATTTGTGCCTTCTATGAGGATGATTCAGTTGTTTCTATGCAGGTTATAGTATAATCATAATTATACGATATAATTAAGATGGGATCAATCATTAATCCAGAGTAAAGCTACCTTGGTTTATATGGCTTTTAAATCTTCTTGGTCCGCCTCCGTGGTCGAGTGGCTACGGTTGCTGACTTGTATACCACTGTAACCTATCATCATTGATGGTCACGGGTTCGAGCCCTGCTCAGACCGTGTCTCATTTATATGAAAAAGTTGGCAGTTTCTTACTGAGGTTGGTGCACCCAAGTACTGGTTAACCGCTGGTGCCTGCCCAGGAAAGGTGTTGTTAGGTAAACTGCCCACCGGCGATATAGCCCAAAATGGTGCTGATGCAGGCGTAAAGCCCGAAATATAACATATAACATAACATAAATCTTCTTGTTTTATGTCGCATATCGTACAAGATTGCTGTAGATTGTCAGTTAGTGAGCATGCATTCCGATTTTACCCCATGTTAAAATCAGCGTGCACATCATTCATCTGCAATATAATCACCTGATTATAATTAACATTTAGGTTTCTTACAAATATGCTAGATTGGAATGAACTTATGTGATCTTCTTCGTGAATCACTCGTTTGCTTAATGAACTTATGTGATCGTCTTCGTGAATCACTCGTTTGCTTAATGAACTTATGTGATCATCTTCGTGAATCACTCGTTTGCTTAATGAACTTACGTGATCATCTTCGTGAATCACTCGTTTGCTTAATGAACTTATGTGATCGTCTTCGTGAATCACTCGTTTGCTTAATGAACTTATGTGATCATCTTCGTGAATCACTCGTTTTCTTAATGAACTTATGTGATCGTCTTCGTGAATCACTCATTTGCTTAATGAACTTATGTGATCGTCTTTGTGAATCACTTGTTTGCTTAATGAACTTATGTGATCATCTTCATGAATCACTCGTTTTCTTAATGCACTTATGTGATCGTCTTCGTGAATCACTCGTTTGCCACATGAACTTATGTGATCATCTTTGTGAATCACTCGTTTTGCTTAATGAACTTATGTGATCGTCTTCGTGAATCACTCGTTTGCTTTTGCTCTCGAGGACATGAGGTGTAAGTAGCCGGCGTGGTGTAATGGAAACCATACGGTATCTGCTTTGTAACTGCAAGGTTGTGAGTTTGAGCCACGTTTGAACCTCTCTTTAGGCAAGGCACTTAGATCCACATTGCCTCTTCTCTCTCCTTCAATTTGATGGACTACTTCAGGAGTGAGGTCTCAAGAGTGATTAATCTAAAAAGCTGTTTCGCAATCAAGCTTATATAAATTTGTGTAACCTACGGACATGAAATTATGAATATGCACTGATCCGCGGAATGTGTACACTGACTTCTGATGGGCATTTTCCTGTCCATAAAAAGGAGTTGTGAATTTTTATATCTTGATGTATGTGCAGTATTGTTGATGACTAGTAGTTTTATTTTGTTTAAATCCAGAAGGTCTCAGATCCATGTTGCAATCCAGAAGGTCTCAGACCCATGTTGCAATCCAGAAGGTCTCAGACCCATGTTGTAATCCAGAAGGTCTCAGACCCATGTTGCAATCCAGAAGGTCTCAGACCCATGTTGCAATCCAGAAGGTCTCAGACCCGTGTTGCAACCCAGAAGGTCTCAGACCCGTGTTGCAATCCAGAAGGTCTCAGACCCATGTTGCAATCCAGAAGGTCTCATACCCATGTTGAAATCCAGGTCTCAGACCCTTGTTGCAATCCAGAAGGTCTCAGACCCATGTTGAAATCCAGAAGGTCTCAGACCCATGTTGCAATCCAGAAGGTCTCAGACCCGTGTTGCAATCCAGAAGGTCTCAGATCCATGTTGCAATCCAGAAGGTCTCAGACCCATGTTGTAATCCAGAAGGTCTCAGATCCATGTTGCAATCCAGAAGGTCTCAGACCGTGTTGCAATCCAGAAGGTCTCAGACCCGTGTTGCAATCCAGAAGGTCTCAGACCCATGTTGCAATCTAGAAGGTCTCATACCTGTGTTGCAATCCAGAAGGTCTCATACCCATGTTGCAATCCAGAAGGTCTCAGAACTGTGTTGCAATCCAGAAGGTCTCAGACCTGTGTTGCAATCCAGAAGGTCTCAGACCCATGTTGTAATCCAGAAGGTCTCAGATCCATGTTGCAATCCAGAAGGTCTCAGACCCATGTTGTAATCCAGAAGGTCTCAGATCCATGTTGCAATCCAGAAGGTCTCAGACCTGTGTTGAAATCCAGAAGGTCTCTATATCAAACATCTTTATTATTAATACATAAATAAAATAATTTTTGTATATAGATTAGTATTCTGAAAGCTTAAAATGTATAACATTTTGGGACTTTAATTTACAGCCGTAATTGTTTATCATAGCATTAAAACTAAACATTGGTATACAAATGATCTTAATACTCTATACAATAGTTTAACCCTTTCCTTCATAGAGATTTAGGTTAATATACTATTATATCTCCATACAAACCACAGTCATTTAGCTATCATGCAGTGGATAAGTAGTCGCCATATCTATCCCACCTCCATAGATATTACTGGGACTACATAGAGATTTAGGTTAATATACTATTATATCTCCATACAAACCACAGTCATTTAGCTATCATGCAGTGTATAAGTAGTCGCCATATCTATCCCACCTCCATAGATATTACTGGGACTACATAGAGATTTAGGTTAATATACTATTATATCTCCATACAAACCACAGCCATTTAGCTATCATGCAGTGTATAAGTAGTCGCCATATCTATCCCACCTCCATAGATATTACTGGGACTACATAGAGATTTAGGTTAATATACTATTATATCTCCATACAAACCACAGTCATTTAGCTATCATGCAGTGTATAAGTAGTCGCCATATCTATCCCACCTCCATAGATATTACTGGGACTACATAGAGATTTAGGTTAATATACTATTATATCTCCATACAAACCACAGTCATTTAGCTATCATGCAGTGTATAAGTAGTCGCCATATCTATCCCACCTCCATAGATATTACTGGGACTACATAGAGATTTAGGTTAATATACTATTATATCTCCATACAAACAACAGTCATTTAGCTATCATGCAGTGTATAAGTAGTCCCATATCTATCCCACCTCCATAGATATTACTGGGACTACATAGAGATTTAGGTTAATATACTATTATATCTCCATACAAAGCCATTTAGCTATCATACAGTGGATAAGTAGTCGCCATATCTATCCCACCTCCATAGATATTACTGGGACTACATAGAGATTTAGGTTAATATACTATTATATCTCCATACAAAGCCATTTAGCTATCATACAGTGGATAAGTAGTCGCCATATCTATCCCACCTCCATAGATATTACTGGGACTACATAGAGATTTAGGTTAATATACTATTATATCTCCATACAAAGCCATTTAGCTATCATACAGTGGATAAGTAGTCGCCATATCTATCCCACCTCCATAGATATTACTGGGACTACATAGAGATTTAGGTTAATATACTATTATATCTCCATACAAAGCCATTTAGCTATCATACAGTGGATAAGTAGTCGCCATATCTATCCCACCTCCATAGATATTACTGGGACTACATAGAGATTTAGGTTAATATACTATTATATCTCCATACAAACCACAGCCATTTAGCTATCATGCAGTGGATAAGTAGTCGCCATATCTATCCCACCTCCATAGATATTACTGGGACTACATAGAGATTTAGGTTAATATACTATTATATATCTATACAAACAACAGTCATTTAGCTATCATGCAGTGGATAAGTAGTCGCCATATCTATCCCACCTCCATAGATACTACTGGGACTACATAGAGATTTAGGTTAATATACTATTATATATCCATACAAACAACAGTCATTTAGCTATCATGCAGTGGATAAGTAGTCGCCATATCTATCCCACCTCCATAGATATTACTGGGACTACATAGAGATTTAGGTTAATATACTATTATATATCTATACAAACAACAGTCATTTAGCTATCATGCAGTGGATAAGTAGTCGCCATATCTATCCCACCTCCATAGATATTACTGGGACTACATAGAGATTTAGGTTAATATACTATTATATCTCTATACAAACAACAGTCATTTAGCTATCATGCAGTGGATAAGTAGTCGCCATATCTATCCCACCTCCATAGATATTACTGGGACTACATAGAGATTTAGGTTAATATACTATTATATCTCCATACAAATGAAAGCCATTTAGCTATCATACAGTGGATAAGTAGTCGCCATATCTATCCCACCTCCATAGATATTACTGGGACTACATAGAGATTTAGGTTAATATACTATTATATCTCCATACAAATGAAAGCCATTTAGCTATCATGCAGTGGATAAGTAGTCGCCATATCTATCCCACCTCCATAGATATTACTGGGACTACATAGAGATTTAGGTTAATATACTATTATATCTCCATACAAATGAAAGCCATTTAGCTATCATGCAGTGGATAAGTAGTCGCCATATCTATCCCACCCAGGGTTGGCCGGGAAATACCGGGGGCGGGAAATACTGCCGGGAAATACCGGTATTTCCCGCCCCGGGAAATAAGCCCAGAAGTGGGAAATACCGGGAAATACCGGGAAATAAGATTATGTGTCTTCCAAACACGTTTTTTGCTCATTTTTATGCATTGCTACCACTCTATAAGTGCTTAAACTATTTCGTCCCTGCCAGGGGTACTCATCAGGTGGCATCATTGGCAACCACAACAGTTTTTTTTGGGTTTTATTGTTTTTTTTTTTATTTTATTTTTTCGTTTTTCTTGTTGGAATGTTTCTTCAGCCAGTAGTCTGTCTTCACCAGTCGATTTCCTCGCTACCTCTCAGGAAGCAGTAGCATAGCACCAGCTTCGCTGCTTTCTCAACGCCCAGTCTGTTGCGTAGTTTCGTCTGTATGATGCCGAAGTTAGAGAACACACGTTCAATGGCGGCTGAACTTGCTGGCAGTACCATCAATTTCCTGGCGAGCTGACTGAAGTCTTTGGTGATCACGCCCGACCTCTCCACACATGACCACCATACAGCTGGCTTCGAGTTGTTGATGGAGGATTCCTGTTGTAGCACCTTAGGAATTGGCAGTGTCTCGGACATGTAGTTGAGGAGTTCGGGTACAAGTTCCAGCTTGGTCTCATGAAGAAGCTCCTGGGCACTGGTGACGTGTTGAAATTGTGTACAAACAAACAGTGTGGGTCATCTCAAATTATGATTCTGACTTCTTTAATAACAGCTATATTATGAACACATTTCAGGGATAATCCTAAAAACATTTGCATTTTGCCTACTACATTAAACATTTAAAATACCCCCAATAAATGTATGTATAAACTCCTTAAACTGTGTTTGTATACAATGTATATTAGAGTAATAATGAACAGTCTCAATAATGTTAGATCTCTAACATTTATATAAAGATTATAAGCAATGCGTAAATGCCACTATGAATGCCTGTATTTTTCGTCATATTCTTCAAAAGCAGTTCATTTTCATCCTGCACACATGATACTACAATCAGTACACCGGGTAATAGAAATTGTATGGTATATATACCTGTATTTACCACCAAAATCATCCAAATTCTTATTTCCCGGTATCCAAATTCTTATTTCCCAGTATTTCCCAGTATTTCCCGGTATTTCCCGCCGTCCCGGGAAATACTCTTATTTCCCGGGAAATTGCCAACCCTGATCCCACCTCCATAGATATTACTGGGACTACACGAGATTCTGGCCTTTATTATGAACATTGGTTTGGTTACTACATTGTCAATGTATGTCGCATTGGTAATGGCATCAAGAAGTGCTTCTGTGAGGGAAAGGGTTAAAGGTCCAATATACTGTTGATGTGATATAATTATAAGAGGTTGTGATATAAGAGGTTACTTCAGCATTCCTTGTATCGGATAGTGTTTAACCCTTTCAACCCCACAGGCCTCTAAATAGGCTTATGAAAAGTGTAGATCCAGATGAGCCGGCTCGTGACGAGCCGTCTCATCAGGATCTGCACTTTTTTGCCAGTAATAATAATTACTATTTTTAGATAAAATTACCCATTTTGATAAATGAACTGGTCCAAATGTAATTTTCTTATTAATTTATTGGTCTGAAAATATCATGCACTAGTCCATGTCAGTTACTTGGGGTTGAATGGGTTAATGAGGAATTCCGTGCAAAGTAACATTGAGCTCTAAGTTCCAAGCATGGTCAAGCTGATTACAAATACAAAATAAACAAATGCTGAGAAATGGTTGTACCCACCCTTGCTGAGAAGTGGTTGTACCCACCCTTGCTGAGAAATGGTTGTACCCACCCTTGCTGAGAAATGGTTGTACCCACCCTTGCTGAGAAATGGTTGTACCCACCCTTGCTGAGAAATGGTTGTATCCACCCTCCTTGCTGAGAAATGGTTGTACCCACCCTTGCTGAGAAATGGTTGTACCCACCCTTGCTGAGAAGTGGTTGTACCCACTCATGCTGAGAAATGGTTGTACCCACCCATGCTGAGAAATGGTTGTACCCACCCCTGCTGAGAAATGGTTGTACCCACCCTTGCTGAGAAATGGTTGTATCCACCCTTGCTGAGAAATGGTTGTATCCACCCTTGCTGAGAAATGGTTGTATCCACCCTTGCTGAGAAATGGTTGTACCCACCCTTGCTGAGAAATGGTTGTACCCACCCTTGCTGAGAAATGGTTGTATCCACCCTCCTTGCTGAGAAATGGTTGTACCCACCCTTGCTGAGAAATGGTTGTACCCACCCTTGCTGAGAAATGGTTGTACCCACCCTTGCTGGGAAGTGGTTGTACCCACTCATGCTGAGAAATGGTTGTACCCACTCATGCTGAGAAATGGTTGTACCACCCCTGCTGAGAAATGGTTGTACCCACCCTTGCTGAGAAATGGTTGTATCCACCCTTGCTGAGAAATGGTTGTATCCACCCTTGCTGAGAAATGGTTGTATCCACCCTTGCTGAGAATGGTTGTACCCACCCTTGCTGAGAAATGGTTGTACCCACCCTTGCTGAGAAATGGTTGTATCCACCCTTGCTGAGAAATGGTTGTACCCACCCTTGCTGAGAAATGGTTGTACCCACCCTTGCTGAGAAATGGTTGTACCCACCCTTGCTGAGAAATGGTTGTACCCACCCTTGCTGAGAAATGGTTGTACCCACCCTTGCTGAGAAATGGTTGTACCCACCCTTGCTGAGAAATGGTTGTACCCACCCTTGCTGAGAAATGGTTGTATCCACCCTCCTTGCTGAGAAATGGTTGTACCCACCCTTGATGAGAAATGGTTGTAACCACCCTTGCTGAGAAATGGTTGTATCCACCCTCCTTGCTGAGAAATGGTTGTACCCACCCTGCTGAGAAATGGTTGTACCCACCCCTGCTGAGAATGGTTGTACCCACCCTGCTGAGAAATGGTTGTACCCACCCATGCTGAGAATGGTTGTACCACCCCTGCTGAGAAATGGTTGTACCCACCCTTGCTGAGAAATGGTTGTACCCACCCTTGCTGAGAAATGGTTGTATCCACCCTTGCTGAGAAATGGTTGTACCCACCCTTGCTGAGAAATGGTTGTAACCACCCTTGCTGAGAAATGATTGTACCCACCCTTGCTGAGAAATGGTTGTACCCACCCTTGCTGAGAAATGGTT
Organism: Archivesica marissinica; assembly: GCA_014843695.1. Lineage (NCBI taxonomy): Eukaryota > Metazoa > Mollusca > Bivalvia > Venerida > Vesicomyidae > Archivesica > Archivesica marissinica. Next base: position 36,134,444 of record CM026403.1, read on the forward strand.
GTAACCACCCTTGCTGAGAAATGGTTGTACCCATCCTTGCTGAGAAATGGTTGTATCCACCCTTGCTGAGAAATGGTTGTACCCACCCTTGCTGAGAAGTGGTTGTACCCACCCCTGCTGAGAAATGGTTGTACCCACCCCTGCTGAGAAATGGTTGTATCCACCCTTGCTGAGAAATGGTTGTATCCACCCTTGCTGAGAAATGGTTGTACCCACCCTTGCTGAGAAATGGTTGTACCCACCCTTGCTGAGAAATGGTTGTATCCACCCTTGCTGAGAAATGGTTGTACCCACCCTTGCTGAGAAATGGTTGTACCCACCCTTGCTGAGAAATGGTTGTACCCACCCTTGCTGAGAAATGGTTGTACCCACCCTTGCTGAGAAATGGTTGTACCCACCCTTGCTGAGAAATGGTTGTACCCACCCTTGCTGAGAAATGGTTGTATCCACCCTCCTTGCTGAGAATGGTTGTACCCACCCTTGCTGAGAAATGGTTGTACCCACCCCTGCTGAGAAGTGGTTGTACCCCCCATGCTGAGAAATGGTTGTACCCACCCATGCTGAGAAATGGTTGTACCCACCCTGCTGAGAAATGGTTGTACCCACCCTTGCTGAGAAATGGTTGTACCCACCCTTGCTGAGAAATGGTTGTATCCACCCTTGCTGAGAAATGGTTGTACCACCCTTGCTGAGAAATGGTTGTACCCACCCTTGCTGAGAAATGGTTGTAACCACCCTTGCTGAGAAATGATTGTACCCACCCTTGCTGAGAACTAGTTGTAACCACCCTTGCTGAGAAATGGTTGTACCCATCCTTGCTGAGAAATGGTTGTATCCACCCTTGCTGAGAAATGGTTGTACCCACCCTTGATGAGAAATGGTTGTAACCACCCTTGATGAGAAATGGTTGTAACCACCCTTGATGAGAAATGGTTGTAACCACCCTTGATGAGAAATGGTTGTACCCACCAGGGCTGGGGTATTCGTATTCAGTATTCATCTGTATTCGAATACTGATTCTTCAGTATTTGTAAGTATTCAGTATTCATGACTTTTTTTGAATACAAGTATTCGTATTGTATTCGAATACATTTGAAATATCACTGTATTCATGAATACTTTTTGAATACTTTTTGAATACTTTTGCATGTTGCTTTTTAAACATCATAATTAAGTCATCTATGCAATAAAAAGTGACAATTAACAAAGTCTAATTTTAAAAGTATATATCACTAGAAAATTACTATTTTTATTATTGTAGATTAGCAGACACTATAAATTAATCTATAATTTCTAAATATTTTTATTAGTACTATAAATAAATTGTTTAATTAATTGTCCTTGATAATTATTCTGTTAATATTTTAAAAGCAGGTGAGAAAATTGTGAAATTAGCTCCATAACATTTTAATTACAGAATCAGTGATTTTAAACTTTGCTGAGGAAATCTTATGATTGTCTCCATTGAATTATTATATTATAGGAGTTAATCTTAAATGTCAAACAGCTAAGATTCCTAAAAGGTATTAAAACATGAGTTCATCATAGGTGACCCTGGTCAATAGGTGGGCAGGTTTATGATAACACCTTCAATAATTCTATAGCATAATTACTAAAGATCCAGTAAATCAGTTATATTTTTGTCAGCTACAAGGATATATGGTTAATTCTGAGCACTTGTCAAAATGCCAGCCAAAAGTTCTGTGTTTTCTCAGTTTGAAATGCCACCAGATGCTACAGGCACTGTCAAAGTGAAGTGCAAGCATTGTCCCACTTTGATTTCTGGTCCAGCCAAGAGTACATCAAACTTTCTCAAGCATCTCAAAGTAAGTTCATTATTTTTAGTTTTGTTCCTTAAACAGTTAAACATGTTGCTAACATGCTAGTAAATAAATGTATTTGACCCAATCTATTTTAAGAACTTTACATGTAAGAACTTAAGAATTTAGTCTAAATGATTAATCTTACTAATTACTGTGATAACAGGACTGTAAATAAATTGTATACACAATTTTAGTAAATGTGTTAATTTATTACTGCTGCTAAATTACATTTGCTAATAATAGTGTTGTATTTTTTGTCTTTTCAGTGTAAACATAGAGATGTCTTCCTAGATGTGACAACAAAATCTGCCCGACCAACACCATCAGAACAGACAAAAATGGCTCAGTATACCTCCACACCTAAGAAATATTCGTCAAATGATCCTCGTCAGTGTAGACTAAATGACTCATTGATATACCTTATCTGTGGAAATCTGGTGTCTTTTAATCTGGTGGATAGTGTTGAGTTCTGTGATTTTGTGGCTGATCTTGATAGTCGGTATCAGGTTCCCAGTAGGGATCACCTATCACACAAGTTACTGTGGAACAAATCTTCCTGCATCCAGAATGATCTGAAGCAGCAACTTAAGATGGCAGCAAGTGTGTGCCTCACGATAGACTTGTGGTCCAATCGCCAGATGAAGGGGTTTCTTGGTATCACGGGCCATTACATATTGGACTGGACAATGAAGTCTGTCATGATTGCATGCAAGCGATTTAAGGGCAGACACAATGCTGAGAACATTCGTCAGGAGTACGAGGAGGTGATTGCCAGCTACGACATAGGGCATAAGATATCCATGATAATCACGGACAACGCTTCAAACATGACCAAGGCATTCAACTTTAGCATTCCAGGATTCACAGCCTCTGTGGATGATGATTCAAACTCTGATAGTGAGGATGACTCAAGTGATTCTGAATCCGAACCTGAGGATGTGCCACATGATGATGATTGCTTTGTCAGTTTGCCAAAACGAGGATCGTGTTATGCCCACACATTACAGCTAGTGGTGAAGGATGGACTTAAAGATGCAGGGCATAATCTTAAGAATGTCATAGCAAAGGCTTCAACCATTGTGGCATATGTGAGAAAGTCTCTGCATGCTACAGACATCCTAGAGGGGGAAAACAAACTACAAACAGCTAATGCAACCAGGTGGAACTCCCAGCTCATCATGATTCGATCTATCTTGAGAGTCTCCCCTGAAAAACTGGATCAGTTGGACACTCTCCACCTCACAGCCTATGAGCGTAAGTTGCTGCAGGAGTTGTGTGACATATTAGCCCCATTTGAGCATGCCAGTAAGCTGGTGCAGCAGCAGAAAAATGTGTCGGCCAGTTTGACCATACCCGTCACACGTGGACTCTCACACAAACTGGATCGTATATCAGCCACCTACAACAGCAAGATGATGGAAACTCTGAAGGCTTCAGTAAAGCGCAGACTCTCTCACTATGACCAAGATGAGACCTACATCATGGCAGCAATATTGGACCCACGGTTCAAGATGAGATGGTGCAAGGATCGTGTAGAGACTACTGTGTCCAGATCAACACTGATTTTGGCGGCCTCTCAGGTGAAGCTTGGGACAAGTGACCACAAGGTAGATGATGAGGTCCAGGAACCCCCAAAGAAGGCCATGAAGATGGATGATGATCTGTTCAGCTTTATGGAACCTGAGGCAAACCTGACCGAGCCCACAGCTTCTGCTTCCACTGCTGAGGTAGAAGTGCAGAAGTACCTTGCTGATCCATGTGTCAATCAGGCGAGTGATCCTCTGGCATACTGGAAAGCCCAACAGGACAATCTCCCCATACTAGCCAAGCTAGCTGAGGACAAACTAAACACTCCAGCTTCATCAGCTCCTGTTGAACGCCTATTTAGTGTGGCAGGGAAAGTGTATCGACCTGATAGGTGTTCCTTGGGAGATATCCGGTTTCAGGATATCATGATGGTGAAGTGCAATGGAAAGTATGCTGATAAACATTTGAAAGACAATAAGAAGTGAACTGTGTTACCATGGTAAATGACTGATAGTTTAGTGCTTGCTTAGAAGTATAACATACAGTCAAACCTCTCTAGAGCAAACACCATCCGGATACATCGAGATTGGTTGTTGTAGAGAGGTTGTTGTTCTAGGGAGGTTCAACTTTTTGAAGTCTGGAAATGCGCGAATAGTCAGTTTATAGTCGGTGGCTCATACTGATTTGAATATAGAGTATACAGAATGAGGTCCTATGTACAATTGTACTTTCGGTAAATATTCAAAAACATTCTAAAACTGACTCAAAGCATTGAAAATTCAACTTCTTTTTAATACATATACAGTATAAATATATCAGTCTGAAATTAAACACAGATTTTATGTTTGCTTAAAAAGTCACTGATTTTACTCTGAGGTCCAGCTGAGGACACAATGTGTTAAAATCCCCCAGATTATGCAAATCTAGACAATTGTGTACATTTAACGATTTATGTTTTCATTAGATCAAAGTCAAAACATCTGATAAATTACGCATTTCAATTGTATAAAAAACAAACAACATAAAACATAGATCTGTCGCATCACGGCAATTATCACTTCCATGCTAAATTTCATAAAAGAAGCTCCATAAATTGCGCTAATTGTAAGTTTGTTTTCAAAATATGGTCGGCCTTTTTATATCTCTGATCACATAATTATATGGCTTCCGAATAACCTGGTTCCCATCGGCAATTTGTATATATAGAGAATATTAGGTTACTGTCTTATAAATTTTAATTTATTAGGCGAGTCGGAGAAAATATACAAGGCGAGGCTTTGCCGAGCCTTGTATTTTTTTCGGAGACGAGCCTAATAAATTAAAATTTATAAGACAGTAACCTAATATTCTATTTATCCTTCATTCTGAGTGTGCACCCGACACAAAAACAAACAAACTAGCCATGACAGCTTACAAACTCGCTACGCACTTGGTAATATGTTGCACATTGATATTTCTATTTATAGATAAATGACATTTCTCTGACAACAGTAGTTTCCAGAGGGGTCTCATCGAGTGCTGTTAATTCATCCCAAACAACCTGAAAGTTTGCCTGTACACAGTACATGACTTTCTTCTTGGGACATTTTCCAAACTCAGCAGACAACACAATGTGACGACAGACGCTTTGTTTATTTACAAACTGTAATCTGGGTCATAAAAGTAGTCCATCAGGAAAGCTTTATTAGGCACTGACTAATAAAGCAGAATTTATTAGGCAGGCCGTTTTTGTACGTTATAATCGCATGAAGGTAGGATAAATATATATATATATTCAAACACATAAGGCCTAAATTAAAATATTGTTTGTTTGATCTTTACTTACCCAACATTTCAGACATGGGTAGGTAGGTAGGTAGGTAAATTATTTTATTTTATCAGAGATTAAAAAATAACTTTTTAATGATTTTTAGCAGACTCGTATATAACACCTTTATTTGGTGATACGTTTTGCAGGAGAAGAATGTGCATATAAGCATCTGATCTTTTTTCTATTAATAAATTCTGTACAATTTATATTGCAATATTAAAATACTGTTAAACTATTGCTGTTATGTATAAAAGATGTTATTATAACAATTGAGAGGTCCTTAACCCTTTCAACACCAAGTAACTCACATGGACTGGTCCATGATATTCATAAACCAATAAATGAATCAGAAAATCACATTTGGACAAGTTCATTTATCAAAATGGGTAATTATGTCTAAAAATAGTAATATTACTGGCAAAAAGTGCAGATCCTGATGAGACGGCTCGTCACGAGCCGGCTCATATGGATCTACACTTTTTGTAAGCCTATTTAGAGGTCTATGGTGTTGAAAGGGTTAATACACATACAAATGTGTATGATAATGCTCAAGCACATTGTTGAACTATGCCGATTTGTTCATTCATGTCCGGGTGAAAAACATTACTCGCGTTTGCCGACTTTGAGATGTTGACAGTCACCGTGTCGGTGTTAATTGGTTTGTCTGCCAGTACATCCAACAAGACAGCTTTCCATGTGATTGTGCTAGAGAACTTTCGGATATTGTTTGAAATAAGCGTACATATGCCATGTTCTTCTTCTGTTCGCGTGACGGAAACGCACAAAATTATGCTGTCTTCAGCAGACATTTTCCGATCACAAACTGTACTATACAGACGCTTATTAAACGCATAGTCGCCAGTTCACACAAAAGCGTTCCGATGATTCGGACATCGTAAATGGTTCCAATTGGCGAAAAAGAACCGAAATGGGCGAAAAAGAACCAAATTGACAAATATGGAACACAAAGGAAAATAAAAAAAATTATTATTTTGAAATTGGAATAAAAACTTTTGAGTCGGCGGGAAAATACTGAGGCGGGCGGTAAAGATCAAACAAACACTATTTTAATTTAGGCCTAAATGTTAGGAAACCAGACGTATACATAGTGTGATTCTATTGTTAGCTATTTTTAGAATTGGGAAATACATGTACAAGATATTTTGGTATTTTGGGATTATTGTCTGTTCTTGGGAGGTTTTATGCATCGATGGGTGGGAAATTGACTGTCGTTGTGCGTTGTTGAGAGGTGTCGTTCGTGAGAGGTGAAATTACATTAAAATCCAACGGGAGGGAATAAAAGTGACGTTATAAAGAGGGTGTCGCTCCTGGGAGGTGACGTTTGAGGAGGTGGGACTGTAATCTGATGTGCTTTGAAACATAATTTGTACAATTGAACTAAAATACTATGAACTGTGCTAATCACAGGTGTGTGGCTTGACTTTTATTATGTGCTTGCTATATTATTATGTGCTGAATTAGTTGTACTATGCTCTCTCTCACAATTAAACTTCTCTAATAATTGTGCTATAAATGTTTATTTGTTTTGTGATACTATTAAAACATGTTGAATAAATAATACACCAATATTTTAAAACACTGATATATGTAAATGGTATAGGTTGGTTGTGAAGTAGTTTGAATCTTGCCCATATCTGATTTCATGTACAGAAGATTATAAACTAAAATAAACATTGTATATATATATATATATGAGATGTTGTTGTTTTAGTTTTTTTTCTTGTTTAGTCATACATATATAATATTCAAAGAGAATGTATTCAAAAGTATTCAAAAAAGTATTCGAATACATTACTAAAGTATTCGTATTCGTATTCAAATACATTTATAAAACAGAGTATTCGTATTCATATTCATACATTTCCAGAGTATTCGTATTCGTATTCAAATACTTTCCTAATGTATTCACCCCAGCCCTGGACTACCCACCCCTGTTGAGAAATAGTAGTTGATTTCAATAACAATAAAACAAGTTAACCCTTTCAACACCACAGACCTCTAAATAGGCTTACAAAAAGTGTAGATCCAGATGAGCCGGCTCGTGATGAGCCGTCTCATCAGGATCTGCACTTTTTGCCAGTGATATGACTATTTTTAGATATAATTACCCATTTTGATAAATGAACTTGTCCAAATGTGATTTTCTGATTCATTTATTGGTTTATGAATATCATGGACCAGTCCATGTGAGTTACTTGGTGTTGAAAGGGTTAATATGGTGATGATGTTCATGCTTTTGAAACGCTTGTTGATTCTGTCATGATATATGGTTTGGATATATTACTGTACTATATAATATCATAATGTAATACATTTGCACCGTTAACCCATTCAACACCAAGTAACTCACATGGACTGGTCCATGATATTCATAAACCAATAAATGAATCAGAAAATCACATTTGGACAAGTTCATTTATCAAAATGGGTAATTATGTCTAAAAATAGTCATATCACTGGTAAAAAGTGCAGATCCTGATGAGACGGCTCATCTGGATCTACACTTTTTGTAAGCCTATATAGAGGTCTGTGGTGTTGAAAGGGTTAAAGATCGAATGTGTTACATATATTTTAGTTACTCATTCACATTTGTGGTTTTACATAATGCACAGTTTGTCACTTTACAAAGTGGCAGTATCTCGTTGCTAATTTATTCACCGAGGCAATTTTACTATAGTGATTGTGAGCAGTGGAATTCCCCGCATTCCCCATATAATGTACTTTCAATATATAAAAGATTAGGTAACACTAGTCCTTTAGCAGTATGACAAGATGTTTGATGTGAAACTGTAAATGTAATACCTGGTAGAAAGAAATATCCTCCATTTAACCCTTTCAACCCCACAGGCCTCTAAATAGGCTTATGAAAAGTGTAGATCCAGATGAGCCGGCTTGAATGGGTTAAACTATGTTAGATTTTCATGGCTTCAATCATTGGGATATGTACCCAGGGTTCATTCTAGGTCAGAATTTTTGGGAGAAGTGAGAAAGTGCGTGATCGCTTCCTTAAATTGTGTTCTTTAATATACTTCTGCAAAATAGGGTTAAAATACACAGTATGACCATTAAATACAACATTTGAATAGAAGGAGTGCTTTATAATGGGCCAGTGTATCTTACTAGACACAATTTTGTTTGAAAACCAAAAACTAAATTTAAAAAAAACAGAAGTGGGGGCCCCAGAGGGCGAAGTCAGGGTCCCTAGGGCGACAATATTTCGCCCACATCGCCCTCTAGAATGATCCCTGATGTACCGGTATAATTTGTACAGCTAGAATAGGAGCTCTGCATTTTCAGTTACCCCCCCCCCGAGTATTATATACACACCATAATCACATGTTGCCGGTACAAGTAAGGTAGAGCACAGTTCTGCATGGATGCAGTCAATATACTGTATCCATGCTATTATTGGCCGTTGTTTTATTTTGGCTATATTAGCGGTTTTGGTCTGCAGCGCCAAAATAAGTCTTACCGCCTACAGAAATATTTTAAAAGGGGAAGTAACTGGTTATACCATGGTGCAGTAGTCGTTGTTATTATGTTTTTAATTGTGGCGGAACATGAAGGATGCGCCAAAATTAATCTCCGCCAATAAATCTGTTTTTGAAAACCGCCAACATTTGGAACTGCCAAATATAATCCGTATACAGTAATCACCTTGTAATTCACCCATGTTGACGGTACAAGTAAGGTAGAACACGGGTTCTGCACGGATACAGTCACATTCTGCTCGTGAAATATCTAACATACTCTCATGTGGCCGGTACAAGTAAGGTAGAACACGGGTTCTGCACGGATACAGTCACATTCTGCTCGTGAAATATCTAACATACTCTCATGTTGCCGGTACAAGTAAGGTAGAGCACGGGTTCTGCACGGATACAGTCACATTCTGCTCGTGAAATATCTAACATACTCTCATGTTGCCGGTACAAGTACGGTAGAGCACGGGTTCTGCACGGATACAGTCACATTCTGCTCGTGAAATATCTAACCATACGCGTTCTCTAACTTATTCATTCGTATCAAATCCTTGTACTTCTAATCGTGAACGTTGAAATGTTTCCATTATCTAGCTTGAATAATTAACATAGATGGGTCAATTGTTTTCTTCTGTCATGTTGTTAGCATAGATAGGTCAATTGTTGTCTTCTGTAATGTTGTTAGCATAGATAGGTCAATTGTTTTCTTCTGTCATGTTGTTAGCATAGATAGGTCAATTGTTGTCTTCTGTAATGTTGTTAGTATAGATAGGTCAATTGTTTTCTTCTGTCATGTTGTTAGCATAGATAGGTCAATTGTTTTCTTCTGTCATGTTGTTAGCATAGATAGGTCAATTGTTGTCTTCTGTCATGTTGTTAGCATAGATAGGGCAATTGTTGTCTTCTGTCATGTTGTTAGCATAGATAGGTCAATTGTTGTCTTCTGTCATGTTGTTAGCATAAATAGGGCACTTGTTGTCTTCTGTCATGTTGTTAGCATAGATAGGTCAATTGTTGTCTTCTGTCATGTTGTTAGCATAGATAGGGCAATTGTTGTCTTCTGTCATGTTGTTAGCATAGATAGGGCAATTGTTGTCTTCTGTCATGTTGTTAGCATAGATAGGGCAATTGTTGTCTTCTTCTGTGTTAGCATAGATAGGAATTGTTGTCTTCTGTCAGTTGTTTTGGTTGTTGTCTTCTGTCATGTTGTTAGCATAGATAGGGCAATTGTTGTCTTCTGTCATGTTGTTAGCATAGATAGGGCAATTGTTGTCTTCTGTCGTGTTGTTAGCATAGATAGGTTAATTGTTGTCTTCTGTCATGTTGTTATATTATCTTGTAGCATTACTCAGAATTTGTCGCTACCGGTTTCCCATTTGAGCGACGGGCAGTTTACCTAACAACACATTTCCATGGCAGGCTCTAGCGGTTAACCAGTACTGGGTGCACCAACCCTGTTAGAAACTGCCAACTTTTTCATATAAAGAGACACGGTCTGAGCGGGGCTTGAACCCGTGACCATCAGTGATGATAGGTTACTGTGGTATAAAAAAATTCAGCGACTGTAACCATTCGACCACGGAGGCTCCAATCTTTTATGTAATAGAAGTTCTCTCATATCAATAGTACTCCTTTGAAGTTTCTGTGCTTTGTGTTTCTCAGTTAATTTGTGTTCCCAGGGATTTCTCAGTTTACTGGGGTTTTGCTATTTCTCAGTTTACTGGGGATTTGCTATTTTTAAGTTTACTGGGGTTTTGCTATTTTTAAGTTTACTGGGGTTTTGCTATTTCTAAGTTTACTGGGGTTTTGCTATTTCTCAGTTTACTGGGGTTTTGCTATTTCTAAGTTTACTGGGGTTTTGCTATTTTTAAGTTTACTGGGGTTTTGCTATTTTTAAGTTTACTGGGGTTTTGCTATTTTTAAGTTTACTGGGGTTTTGCTATTTTTAAGTTTACTGGGGTTTTGCTATTTCTCAGTTTACTGGGGTTTTGCTATTTTTAAGTTTACTGGGGTTTTGCTATTTCTCAGTTTACTGGGGTTTTGCTATTTCTCAGTTTACTGGGGTTTTGCTATTTTTAAGTTTACTGGGGTTTTGCTATTTTTAAGTTTACTGGGGTTTTGCTATTTCTAAGTTTACTGGGGTTTTGCTATTTCTCAGTTTACTGGGGTTTTGCTATTTCTAAGTTTACTGGGGTTTTGCTATTTCTCAGTTTACTGGGGTTTTGCTATTTTTAAGTTTACTGGGGTTTTGCTATTTTTAAGTTTACTGGGGTTTTGCTATTTCTAAGTTTACTGGGGTTTTGCTATTTTTAAGTTTACTGGGGTTTTGCTATTTTTAAGTTTAC
>CM026403.1:36146451-36179068 GCA_014843695.1 Archivesica marissinica
AGGTGTGAGAGGCTCGTCAGGTGTGTGAGGATGGTCAGGTGTGTGAGGATCGTCAGGTGTGTGAGAGGCTCGTCAGGTGTGTGAGGCTAGTCAGGTGTGTGAGGCTCGTCAGGTGTGAGAGGCTCGTCAGGTGTGTGAGGATTGTCAGGTGTGTGAGGATTGTCAGGTGTGAGGATTGTCAGGTGTGTGAGGATCGTCAGGTGTGTGAGGATTGTCAGGTATGAGGATTGTCAGGTGTGTCAGGCTCGTCAGGTGTGAGAGGATTGACCGGTGTGTCAGGCTCGTCAGGTGTGTCAGGCCCGGAGTTCGCTCCCAGCTGTAACAGTTACGATTGTATCCCTAGGCAATCAAGGCAATTAATTCCATTTTGTCTCTATGCATTGCATCAGGAACGAGGTCTCGAGATCGATTAAACTAAAGTTGTAACAAATTGTTTCGCAATCGAGCTAAAATAAATTTGTATAAACTAATACAAATCGCTCGCTCACCAGGAGCATTGCCTCACCACACAACGAGAGCATTTCCTCACCACACCAGGAGCATTTCCTCACCACACCAGAAGCATTTCCTCACCACACCAGGAGCATTGCCTCACCACACCAGGAGTATTTCCTCACCACACCAGGAGCATTTCTTCACAACACCAGGAGCATTTCCTCACCACACCAGGAGCATTGCCTCTCCACACCAGGAGCATTGTCTCACCTCACCAGGAGCATTGCCTCACCACACCACGAGCATTGCCTCACCACACCATGAGCATTGCCTCACCACACCGGGAGCATTGCCTCACCACACCACGAGCATTGCCTCACCACACCAGGAGCATTTCCTCACCACACCAGGAGCATTTCCTCACCACACCGGGAGCATTACCTCACCACATCAGGAGCATTGCCTCACCACACCAGGAGCATTGCCTCACCACACCACGAGCATTGTCTCACCACACCAGGAGCATTGCCTTACCACACCGGGAGCATTGCCTCACCACACCAGGAGCATTGCCTCACCACACCACGAGCATTGTCTCACCACACCAGGAGCATTGCCTTACCACACCGGGAGCATTGTCTCACCACACCAGGAGCATTGTCTCACAACACCAGGAACATTGTCTCACCACACCAGAGGCATTTCCTCACCACACCGGGAGCATTGTCTCATCAGCAGCATTGCCTCACCACACCAGGAGCATTGCCGCACCACACCAGGAGCATTGCCTCACCACACCAGGAGCATTTCCTCACCAGCAGCATTGCCGCACCACACCACACCAGGAGCATTTTCTCACCACACCAGGAGCATTTTCTCACCACACCAGGAGTATTGCCTCACCACACCAGGAGCATTTCCTCACCACACCAGGAGCATTGCCTCACCACACCAGGAGCATTTCCTCACCACACCAGGAGCATTGCCTCACCACACCAGGAGCATTGCCTCACCACACCAGGAGCATTTCCTCACCACACCAGGAGCATTGCCTCACCACACCAGGAGCATTTCCTCACCACACCAGGAGCATTTCCTCACCACACCAGGAGCATTTCCTCACCACACCAGGAGCATTTCCTCACCACACCAGGAGCATTGCCTCACCACACCAGGAGCATTTTCTCACCAAACCAGGAGCATTGCCTCACCACACCAGGAGCATTTCCTCACCACACCAGGAGCATTGCCTCACCACACCAGGAGCATTTCCTCACCACACCAGGAGCATTTCCTCACCACACCAGGAGCATTGCCTCACCACACCAGGAGCATTTCCTCACCACACCAGGAGCATTTCCTCACCACACCAGGAGCATTTCCTCACCACACCAGGAGCATTTTCTCACATTTCCTCACCAGGAGCATTGCCTCACGGCATCAGGAGTGCCTCACCACACCAGGAGTGCCTCACCAGGAGCATTGCCGGGGAGGTAAAACATAAAACTAGCCAAAATATATAATTATACAGAAAATAATTTTATTTCACAGGTCAGTAACAAAACAACATATAACGGAATGTTATTAACATAAATTAAATGCTGCCATAGTAACAAATAAATGTATACACATTTGTTTCTCAACAAATACACTGGCAATACTGATGCAGGAGAGCTATTCTACATCAATAGACACCCTATGCAACGTTATACAAGCAATCATGTGAACCGTTCATACAACAGGACATGACTTTTATGTTATATTTCTGGTTTTACACCTGCATCAGCACCATTTTGGGCTATATCGCCGGCGGGCAATTTACCTAACAACACCTTTCCTGGGCAGGCTCCGACGGTTAACCAGTACTTGGGTGCACCAACCTCCGTAAGAAACTGCTAACTTTTTCATATAAATGAGACACGGTCTGAGCGGGGCTCGAACCCGTGACCATCAGTGATGATAGGTTACAGTGACAAGTCAGCGACCGTAACCACTCGACCACGGAGGCGGACACAGGACATGACACTCAATGAGAGAGTAGCGAGTTACTTCCCCTGAATACTCTGTATGGAGAATAGTCTTCTTAATTGGATTACTCTGTTTTCATCGTTGTTTCTATTGCACCCACATGCTATCAATATTCAGCCGTTTTCTCATCTAATAATTATTTAAATTGTTAAATCTTGAAAGATAAAATACAGTATATTCAACGAGTAGTCGAGTGTATCAAATTAATATCAATTAAAAAATATATAATCACATTCATCATACCGCAACATCTGGTTAAGGAAAACCAATAAAAACAATCGTGATAGCTCAGTGGTAGCGCTTTTGCTTCAGGTGCAAAAGGCCCGGAGTTCGAGTGCTGCTGGAGCTTTTAAGATCGTGCCCTTAGGCAAGGCATTTAAATTCCACATTGCCTCTTCTCTCTCCCTCGTAGCGGTGGATTCCATCAGGTATGAGGTTTCAAGAGTGATTAATATAAGTTGTAAGAACTTGTTTCGTAATCGAGCTAACATAAATTTGCATAAACTAAAAAAAACAAAGGCTTCCAACTAATAGGACTAATATACATTATGCGATAAAATCAGACTTGCCAAGGGAGGTAATAGAAAAACATGTTGCTCATAGCAATATCTGCAACACGTATTCAGTAATGTCATTTGTGTATAGGATATAAGCCGAAAATGATAGATGGTAGATACCACAGTTTCCCTCTCATTCTCTCCAGCATTGATGTCTCCAGGCATGTATATGCTAGATAGAGCATTGTTGCACCTTGTCTACAGTAGATACCACAGTTTCCCTCTCATTCTCTCCAGCATTGATGTCTCCAGGCATGTATGTGCTAGATAGAGCATTGTTGCACCTTGTCTACAGTAGATACCACAGTTTCCCTCTCATTCTCTCCAGCATTGATGTCTCCAGGCATGTATGTGCTAGATAGAGCATTGTTGCACCTTGTCTACAGTAGATACAACAGTTTCCCTCTCTTTCTCTCCAGCATTGATGTCACCAGGCATGTATGTGCTAGATAGAGCATTGTTGCACCTTGTCTACAGTAGATACCACAGTTTCCCTCTCATTATCTCCAACATTGATGTCTCCATGCATGTATGTGCTAGATAGAGCATTGTTGCACCTTGTCTACAGTAGATACCACAGTTTCCCTCTCATTCTCTCCAACATTGATGTCTCCATGCATGTATGTGCTAGATAGTGCATTGTTGCACCTTGTCTACAGTAGATACCACAGTTTCCCTCTCATTCTCTCCAGCATTGATGTCTCCAGGCATGTATGTGCTAGATAGAGCATTGTTGCACCTTGTCTACAGTAGATACCACAGTTTCCCTCTCTTTCTCTCCAGCATTGATGTCACCAGGCATGTATGTGCTAGATAGAACATTGTTGCACCTTGTCTACAGTAGATACCACAGTTTCCCTCTCATTATCTCCAACATTGATGTCTCCAGGCATGTATGTGCTAGATAGAGCATTGTTGCACCTTGTCTACAGTAGATACCACAGTTTCCCTCTCATTCTCTCCAACATTGATGTCACCAGTCATGTATGTGTTAGATAGAGCATTGTTGCACCTTGTCTACAGTAGATACCACAGTTTCCCTCTCATTCTCTCCAACATTGATGTCACTAGTCATGTATGTGTTAGATAGAGCATTGTTGCACCTTGTCTACAGTAGATACCACAGTTTCCCTCTCATTCTCTCCAACATTGATGTCTCCAGGCATGTATGTGCTAGATAGAGCATTGTTGCACCTTGTCTACAGTAGATACCACAGTTTCCCTTTCATTCTCTCCAACATTGATGTCTCCAGGCATGTATGTGCTAGATAGAGCATTGTTGCACCTTGTCTACAGTAGATACCACAGTTTCCCTCTCATTCTCTCCAACATTGATGTCTCCAGGCATGTATGTGCTAGATAGAGCATTGTTGCACCGTGTCTACAGTAGATACCACAGTTTCCCTCTCATTCTCTACAACACTAATGTCACCAGGCATGTATGTGCTAGATAGTGCATTGTTGCACCTTGTCTACAGTAGATACCACAGTTTCCCTCTCATTCTCTCCAA
The DNA here is from genome assembly GCA_014843695.1 of Archivesica marissinica. Taxonomy (NCBI): domain Eukaryota; kingdom Metazoa; phylum Mollusca; class Bivalvia; order Venerida; family Vesicomyidae; genus Archivesica; species Archivesica marissinica. Next base: position 36,150,983 of record CM026403.1, read on the forward strand.
CACTGATGTCTCCATGCATGTATGTGCTAGATAGAGCATTGTTGCACCTTGTCTACAGTAGATACCACAGTTTCCCTCTCATTCTCTCCAACACTGATGTCTCCATGCATGTATGTGCTAGATAGAGCATTGTTGCACCTTGTCTACAGTAGATACCACAGTTTCCCTCTCATTCTCTCCAACACTGATGTCTCCAGGCATGTATGTGCTAGATAGAGCATTGTTGCACCTTGTCTACAGTAGATACCACAGTTTCCCTTTCATTCTCTCCAACATTGATGTCTCCATGCATGTATGTGCTAGATAGAGCATTGTTGCACCTTGTCTACAGTAGATACCACAGTTTCCCTCTCATTCTCTACAACACTAATGTCACCAGGCATGTATGTGCTAGATAGTGCATTGTTGCACCTTGTCTACAGTAGATACCACAGTTTCCCTCTCATTCTCTCCGACTGGTTCTCTTCCTTTACTCTGAAATCATATTGTAAGCATGATATTATTCCATAAATGCTGGACTAACTGCCAGGTACCAATATTCATGCTTGTTCGTCTCTTCATTGTCACAGTCGTTTGAAGTCTTGAGAATACATTTTAAAAATGGTTCCGATGCTCAAGAAATTAACCCTTTGCCTGCTGAGTTAATAAAATCACATTTGTTATTCAGCCAAGTGCTTTAGCTCCACTATCCAAATAGCAAACAGCATAGAGCCTGTTCAGACGGAACACTCTAATCTGGCTGTATGCTGTTTGCAAAAATGATTTCCCTCTGCCACTAATGTTTGTGTGTTTTTACGTTTAGTTATCGTCACTTCCGGTTGCCCATATGAGCGACGCCTCCTTAAGAGATTAGTCATTTTAGATTTTTGGAGGCTAGTGCAATGATACAGACAGAGACCTATTCCAGAGTCTCCTCTGGTTCTTTTACGTGCACGGTGTAAAGCACCAACACGAGATCTTGCTTTAACGTCCCATCTGAAAGACTGTTCATTTTATTAGGGTCAGACAGGGGATCGAACCTGCGATCCCTGGATTAGCAGTACAGTGTGTTACCACTCGACTACAGATCTGTCTGTCTGTCTGTAAAGTCCAATTTATCACGTTGTATAATTGATATTGGTCCTTTTAGTTGGACTCCTTTGTTTTTACTGTTGTTGCCCAACACGATGTTACGGTATTATAAATGTGATTTAATCAAACGCATGTTAATAAAATGATAACAATTTATTTGTCACAGTAAAGTACCCATTGGATATACTGTAGGATACTGGAGCACTGGACTACAGATCCATCTGTACAGTGGATATACTGTAGGATACTGGAGCACTGGACTACAGATCCGTCTGTACATTGGATATACTGTAGGATACTGGAGCACCGGACTACAGATCCGTCTGTACATTGGATATACTGTAGGATACTGGAGCACTGGACTACAGATCCATCTGTACAGTGGATATACTGTAGGATACTGGAGCACTGGACTACAGATCCGTCTGTACATTGGATATACTGTAGGATACTGGAGCACCGGACTACAGATCCGTCTGTACATTGGATATACTGTAGGATACTGGAGCACTGGACTACAGATCCATCTGTACAGTGGATATACTGTAGGATACTGGAGCACTGGACTACAGATCCGTCTGTACATTGGATATACTGTAGGATACTGGAGCACCGGACTACAGATCCGTCTGTACATTGGATATACTGTAGGATACTGGAGCACTGGACTACAGATCCATCTGTACAGTGGATATACTGTAGGATACTGGAGCACTGGACTACAGATCCATCTGTACAGTGGATATACTGTAGGATACTGGAGCACTGGACTACAGATCCCTCTGTACATTGGATATACTGTAGGATACTGGAGCACTGGACTACAGATCCCTCTGTACATTGGATATACTGTAGGATACTGGAGCACTGGACTACAGATCCGTCTGTACATTGGATATACTGTAGGATACTGGAGCACCGGACTACAGATCCGTCTGTACATTGGATATACTGTAGGATACTGGAGCACTGGACTACAGATCCATCTGTACAGTGGATATACTGTAGGATACTGGAGCACTGGACTACAGATCCATCTGTACAGTGGATATACTGTAGGATACTGGAGCACTGGACTACAGATCCCTCTGTACATTGGATATACTGTAGGATACTGGAGCACTGGACTACAGATCCCTCTGTACATTGGATATACTGTAGGATACTGGAGCACTGGACTACAGATCCGTCTGTACATTGGATATACTGTAGGATACTGGAGCACCGGACTACAGATCCGTCTGTACATTGGATATACTGTAGGATACTGGAGCACTGGACTACAGATCCGTCTGTACATTGGATATACTGTAGGATACTGGAGCACCGGACTACAGATCCGTCTGTACATTGGATATACTGTAGGATACTGGAGCACTGGACTACAGATCCGTCTGTACATTGGATATACTGTAGGATACTGGAGCACCGGACTACAGATCCGTCTGTACATTGGATATACTGTAGGATACTGGAGCACTGGACTACAGATCCATCTGTACATTGGATATACTGTAGGATACTGGAGCACTGGACTACAGATCCCTCTGTACATTGGATATACTGTAGGATACTGGAGCACCGGACTACAGATCCGTCTGTACATTGGATATACTGTAGGATACTGGAGCACTGGACTACAGATCCGTCTGTACATTGGATATACTGTAGGATACTGGAGCACCGGACTACAGATCCGTCTGTACATTGGATATACTGTAGGATACTGGAGCACTGGACTACAGATCCATCTGTACATTGGATATACTGTAGGATACTGGAGCACCGGACTACAGATCCGTCTGTACATTGGATATACTGTAGGATACTGGAGCACCGGACTACAGATCCGTCTGTACATTGGATATACTGTAGGATACTGGAGCACTGGACTACAGATCTGTCTGTACATTGGATATACTGTAGGATACTGGAGCACTGGACTACAGATCCATCTGTACAGTGGATATACTGTAGGATACTGGAGCACTGGACTACAGATCCATCTGTACAGTGGATATACTGTAGGATACTGGAGCACCGGACTACAGATCCGTCTGTACATTGGATATACCTTAGGATACTGTATATATATATATATACTGTACATTTGCATTTATCGCTAACGTGTAAAGAGACAAGATACACACCACGAGACAAACAAATCCATTTGAAGGGTATTCATTTCTCGCATGTTTTCTCTTATGTTTTCTGCATGAATCATATCTCCACATTTATATAACTTTGTTTTAGGGAGCTTAATTTGTATAAACTAACAACTGCTCCACAATTTGTGACAATCATTTCTAACACATAATTAAATGATTTCAATGTATAGATATTAGAATTAAATAATTTTTACTGTTGAACAACCCACACTATACAATTTATTTAGCTTTAATTCAAACATTTACATTACAAAACACGTGTTACATACCGACGTTACATACATACGTTACATATACTGACGATACACATACTGACGTTACATACAGACATTACATATACTGACGATACACATACTGACATTACATACCGACGTTACATATACTGACGTTACATACTGACGTTACATATACCAACGTTACATATACTGACGATACACATACTGACGTTACATATACTGATGTTACATATACTGATGTTACATATACTGATGTTACATATACTGACGTTACATATACGGACATTACATATACTGACGTTACATAGTATACTGGCGTTACAAATACTGATGTTACATATACTGACATTACATATACCAACGTTACATATACTGACGTTACATATACTAACATTACATATACTGACATTACATATACTGACGTTACATATACCAACGTTACATATACTGACGATACACATACTGACGTTACATATACTGACGATACATACTGATGTTACATACTGACGTTACAAATACTGATGTTACATATACTGATGTTACATATACCAATGTTACATATACTGACGTTACATATACTAACATTACATATACTGACGTTACATATACTGACGTTACATATACCAACGTTACATATACTGACGTTACATATACTGACGTTACATATACTGACGTTACATATACTGACGTTACGTATACTGAAGTTACATATACTGACGTTACAAATACTGATGTTACATATACTGACGTTACATATACCAACGTTAGATATACTGACGTTACATATACTAACATTACATATACTGACGTTACATATACTGACGTTACAAATACTGATGTTACATACACTGACGTTACATATACCAACGTTACATATACTGACGTTACATATACCAACGTTACATATACTGACGTTACATATACCAACGTTACATATACTGACGTTACAAATACTGATGTTACATATACTGACGTTACATATACCAACGTTACATATACTGACGTTACATATACTGATGTTACATATACCAACGTTACATATACTGACATTACATATACTAACATTACATATACTGACGTTACATATACCAACGTTACATATACTGACGTTACATATACTAACATTACATATACTGACGTTACATATACCAACGTTACATATACTAACATTACATATACTGACGTTACATATACCAACATTACATATACTGACGTTACATATACCAACGTTACATATACTGACGTTACATATACCAACGTTACATATACTGACGTTACATATACCAACATTACATATACTGATGATACACATACTGATGTTACATATACTGACGTTACATATACCAACGTTACATATACTGACGTTACATATACTGACGTTACATATACCAACGTTACATATACTGACGTTACATATACTAACATTACATATACTGACGTTACATATACCAACGTTACATATACTGACGTTACATATACTAACATTACATATACTGACGTTACATATACCAACATTACATATACTGATGTTACATATACTGACGTTACATACTGACGTTACATATACTGTTCTCCACTTAAATCATTGACAACAAATTAAGTACTAATGCACTTCATAAGGGATGCTTAGCAGCCTATTTCTGGCAATTAAGAACATAATAAAGTGCTTTGGGGAGCTTGGCTACTTCACCAGATAAACGTAACAGCACACAGCCAATACTTTCAGTAACATTCATAAACCGATACGACTGACCCACTTACTGCAGTAACACACCGGAAAACCCACTTTTAAATATCAGTAGCTCAAGCCAGAACTAAACCATATTTTTACTGAACAACAGAACTTACGATTTGTACATACTAGAATAGTATTTGATGTGTTAAACAATCTGTACATACTGGTATAGTATTTGATGTGTTAAACAATCTGTACATACTGGTATAGTATTTGATGTGTTAAACAATCTGTACATACTGGTATAGTATTTGATGTGTTAAACAATCTGTACATACTGGTATAGTATTTGATGTGTTAAACAATCTGTACATACTGGTATAGTATTTGATGTGTTAAACAATCTGTACATACTGGTATAGTATTTGATGTGTTAAACAATCTGTACATACTGGTATAGTATTTGATGTGTTAAACAATCTGTACATACTGGTATAGTATTTGATGTGTTAAACAATCTGTACATACTGGTATAGTATTTGATGTGTTAAACAATCTGTACATACTGGTATAGTATTTGATGTGTTAAACAATCTGTACATACTGGTATAGTATTTGATGTGTTAAACAATCTGTACATACTGGTATAGTATTTGATGTGTTAAACAATCTGTACATACTGGTATAGTATTTGATGTGTTAAACAATCTGTACATACTGGTATAGTATTTGATGTGTTAAACAATCTGTACATACTGGTATAGTATTTGATGTGTTAAACAATCTGTACATACTGGTATAGTATTTGATGTGTTAAACAATCTGTACATACTGGTATAGTATTTGATGTGTTAAACAATCTGTACATACTGGTATAGTATTTGATGTGTTAAACAATCTGTACATACTGGTATAGTATTTGATGTGTTAAACAATCTGTACATACTGGTATAGTATTTGATGTGCTAAACAATCTGTACATACTGGTATAGTATTTGATGTGCTAAACAATCTGTACATACTGGTATAGTATTTGATGTGTTAAACAATCTGTACATACTGGTATAGTATTTGATGTGCTAAACAATCTGTACATACTGGTATAGTATTTGATGTGCTAAACAATCTGTACATACTGGTATAGTATTTGATGTGCTAAACAATCTGTACATACTGGTATAGTATTTGATGCATTAAACAATCTGTACATACTGGTATAGTATTTGATGTGCTAAACAATCTGTACATACTGGTATAGTATTTGATGTGCTAAACAATCTGTACATACTGGTATAGTATTTGATGCATTAAACAATCTGTACATACTAGTATAGTATTTGATGTGTTAATGACTTCATTGGATAGGTAGTATTAACCTGGAGTATATTATAAGGATTCAGGAATTTTAGCGATTATTTTTACACCGTTAATCGTCGATAACATGAAACCCCATGCATGGCTCGACATGTCCCGCGGGGTATTCGGTCAATTTGTTTTCCTTGTCTTTCTGACATTATTGTCAAGTCAACGAAAAGGCTTCAAAATTGCAGTATTTCAGTATGCCAAGGATACCCACTAATTTATGCGAACGGGCGATTGGCATGATTGATGCTGGCATGTCCACAGAAGATGGTGCACGGCATGTTGGGAGTTCTAGACGAGCGATACAAAATCATTGCACACAATTTAGAAACCTATGTGGTCATGACTGCTCTATCATCATGAAGATTTGCGAAATCGATTGCAAACTACCACTGCTACTGCTGCTAACGCACCAGGGAAGTCGTGATAGCGCAGTGGATGCGCGTTCGTTTCAGGTGCGAAAGGTCCGGAGTTCGAGCCCCGCTGGAGCCGTTACGATTATGCACTTAGGCAAGGCATTTAAATTCCACGTTGCCTCTTCTCTCTCCCTCGTGGCGATGGATTCCATCAGGAATGAGGTCTCGAGAGTGATTAATATAAGTTTAAGAACTTGTTTCACAATCGAGCTAAAATAAATTTGTATAAACTAACGCACCCGGGATTCATTCAGGAATGGAACTATATCCACAGGCCACAGCACTTGGGTCATACCCGTGATTAAGTGGTATTTTAGTTCTTAACCCCTACCACACTTGGTCAAAATTACTGCCAGTTTTTGTTAACCTATGGCCATAATCTTTGCACCAAACGATGCATCATGGAACACTCTTTAACCCTTTTCCTCATAGAAGCACCTCTTGACGCCATTACCAATACGACATACATTGACAGTGTAGTAGCCAAACCAATGCTCATAATAAAGGCCAGAATCTCATGCAGTCTCAGTAATATCTATGGAGGTGGGATAGATATGGCGACTAATTATCCACTGCATGATAGCTAAATGGCTATCGTTTGTATGGAGATATAATAGTATATTAACCTAAATCTCTATGTAGTTCCAGTAATATCCATGGAGGTGGGATAGATATGGCAACTAATTATCCACTGCATGATAGCTAAATGGCTGTCGTTTGTATGGAGATATAATAGTATATTAACCTAAATCTCTATGTAGTTCCAGTAATATCTATGGAGGTGGGATAGATATGGCGACTACTTATACACTGCATGATAGCTAAATGGCTGTTGGTTGTATGAAGATATAATAGTATATTAACCTAAATCTCTATGTAGTCCCATCATGTTACGTTTGGAAGTTTCTTATTTTGTTCAGGAGGATGGATGGGGAGGATGGATGGGGAGGATGGATGGGGAGGATGGATCGGGAGGAAGGATGAGAAGGATGGATGGGGAGGAAGGATGGGGAGGATGGATGGGGAGGAAGGATGGAGATGGATGGATGGGGAGTTTTGATGGGGAGGATGGATGGGGAGTTTTGATGGGGAGGATGGATGGGGAGGATGGATGGATGGGGAGGAAGGATGGGAGGAAGGATGGGGAGGCAGGATGGGGAGGAAGGATGGGGAGGAAGGATGGGGAGGAAGGATGGGGAGGAAGGGTGGGGAGGAAGGATGTGGAGGAAGGATGGGAGGAAGGATGTGGAGGAAGGATGTGGAGGAAGGAGGGGAGGAAGGATGGGGAGGGAAGGAGGGGATGGGGAGGAAGGATGTGGAGGAAGGATGGGGAGGATGGATGGGGAGGATGGATGGGGAGGATGGATGGGGAGGATGGATGGGGAGGAAGAGGATGGGGAGGAAGGGTGGGGAGGATGGATGGGAGGATGGATGGGGAGGAAGGATGTGGAGGAAGGATGGGAAGGATGGATGGGGGAAGGATGGGGAGGATGGATGGGGAGGAAGGATGGGGAGGATGGATGGGGAGGAAGGAAGGATGTGGAGGAAGGATGGAGAGGATGGATGGGGAGAAGGAAGGATGTGGAGGAAGGATGGAGAGGATGGATGGGGAGGATGGATGGGGAGGAAGGATGGGGAGGAAGGATGTGGAGGATGGATGTGGAGGAAGGATGTGGAGGATGGATCGGGAGGATGGATCGGGAGGATGGATGGATGGGGAGGAAGGATGGAGGAAGGATGGAGAGGATGGATGGGGAGGAAGGATGGGGAGGGAGGAAGGATGGGGAGGGAGGATGGATGGGGAGGATGGATGGGGAGGATGGATGGATGGGGAGGATGGATGTGGAGGATGGATGTGGAGGATGGATGGGGAGGAAGGATGGATGGGGAGGATGGATGGATGGGGAGGATGGATGGGGAGGATGGATGGATGGGGAGGGATGGATGGATGGGGAGGATGATGATGGGAGGATGGATGGATGGGGAGGATGGATGGATGGGGAGGATGGATGGATGGGAGGAGGATGGGGAGGATGGGGAGGATGGATGGGGAGGATGGATGTGGAGGAAGGATGTGGAGGAAGGATGTGAGGAAGGATGTGGAGGATGGATGGGGAGGATGGATGGGGAGGATGGATGGGGAGGATGGATACTGACCAAGCAATGACCATGACATGACCATGTTTTTTCCATAAACAGCCAAGCTAAAACAATCTAACTGAAACGACTAGTCACATAAGTAACATAACGATATTATTTATCTTTGACCCAATTATGAATAACAACTTGTATCGCATAATATCATTTTACTTTAGGCTATCCAATTAGCGCAGTGGTTAGTACGCTCGCTAATCTCACCAACTCACCAATGTATCCCAGGTTCGATTCTCGGACCGGGAAGTATGTGAGATTGTATGGTGGTCGCCAGATCAGACAGGTGGGGGTTTTTTCTGGGTACTCTGGTTTCCTCACACACGAATGACCACAAATACGCTGTCATCCGCGCCAACGTGAGTGATTAATATAAATTATTACAGCCTGATATCAACAATATACAGATTACTACTTTATGAACACAAGATAACTCTATAATTCCAGCCAAAGGAATAGGCAGATCTTTCTCCCTCTATTCTACCATCCTGTCTATGTGAGTAGGATCTTTTCTCCCTCTTTTCTACCATCCTGTCTATGTGAGTGAGAAGATCTTTCACCCTTTATTTCAAGGAAAGATCACTCTGCCTAGGTGACTGAGCAGAGTTATTTAAGGGAACATAACCCTGACTAGGTAACTCAGCAGGGTATTCACCCATTTGTTTAAGGGAATATCACTCTGACTAGGTAACTCAGCAGGGTGTTCACCCATTTGTTTAAGGGAATATTACCCTGACTAGGTAACTCAGCAGGGTGTTCACCCATTTGTTTAAGGGAACATCACTCTGACTAGGTAACTCAGCAGGGTTTTCACCCATTTGTTTAAGGGAATATCACCCTGACTAGGTAACTCAGCAGGGTTTTCACCCATTTGTTTAAGGGAACATCACCCTGACTAGGTAACTCAGCAGGGTGTTCACCCATTTGTTTAAGGGAATATCACCCTGACTAGGCAACTCAGCAGGGTGTTCACCCATTTGTTTAAGGGAACATCACTCTGACTAGGTAACTCAGCAGGGTTTTCACCCATTTGTTTAAGGGAACATCACCCTGACTAGGTAACTCAGCAGGGTTTTCACCCATTTGTTTAAGGGAACATCACTCTGACTAGGTAACTCAACAGGGTTTTCACCCATTTGTTTAAGGGAACATCACCCTGACTAGGTAACTCAGCAGGGTTTTCACCCATTTGTTTAAGGGAACATCACTCTCACTAGGCAACTCAGCAGGGTGTTCACCCATTTGCTTAAGGGAACATCACTCTGACTAGGTAACTCAGCAGGGTGTTCACCCATTTCTTTAAGGGAACATCACCCTGACAAGGCAACTCTCTGTCAAGGAGAGATCACTCAACCTACCAGCCTAGGTGACTCTGCAGACTTTTCGAGACTCTGTATCATTTGTTGAGATTCGATGAGCAACTTGCGTAGTTTATTGGCAGGGGATGATTCTGCCTGCAAGAACAACACTATCATGTCATACTATGGCACTCAATTCATTTTATGTTAACTTCCCCTAGTATGTCTCATCTCTTTACTAATATTATGGAATGTTGTAATTTAATCATTATAATGTGGATCGTTAACACTCCATATTTATGGCTTCAGATATACAAAAGACCTCACTTCTCCCTAATTGTTTTTATTAAAACCTTTTTCATACCAAATTGTGTCCATTAACCCTTTCAACCCCACAGGCCTCTAAATAGGCTTATGAAAAGTGTAGATCCAGATGAGCCGGCTCGTAACGAGCCGTCTCATCAGGATCTGCACTTTTTTGCCAGTAATAATTATTACTATTTTTAGATAAAATTACCCATTTTGATAAATGAACTGATCCAAATGTAATTTTGTTATTAATTTATTGGTCTAAAAATATCATGGACCAGTCCATGTGAGTTACTTGGGGTTGAAAGGGTTAAGCTACACTGACCATTCATTGTAATGCACGCATTCTATTCAAATGTTGTATTTATAGGTCATAATGTATATTTATACTTTGCTTGTATGCAGTGTAATACATGTGTATTTTACGTTTATTTATCGTCGCTACCGGTTGCCCATATCAGCGACGCTTCCTGAAGAGATTAGTCATTTTAGATTTTGGAGGATAGTGCAATGATACAGACAGAGATCCATTCCAGAGTCTCCTCTGGTTCTTTTACGTGCACGATGTAAAGCACTGACACAAGACCTCGGTTTAACGTCCCATCTGAAAGACTGTTAATTTTATTAGGGTCAGACGGGGGATTGAACTTGCGATCCCTGGATTACCAGTCCAGCGTGTTACCACTGGACTACATACCAGTCCAGCGTGTTACCACTGGACTACATACCAGTCCAGCGTGTTACCACTGGACTACATACCATTCCAGCATGTTACCACTGGACAACAGATCCGTCTGTGTGTAATACAATCATCTAATTTCTTATATGTACACACCTGGAACCTTGGATTCTGATTGGTTGGGAGAGTAATCCATATAATTTGTAAACTAAACATTAAAGTATGCATATTTCTATTTGAATTGGTACATAACGTTAATGGTACGACAAACTACGATTTAAAAGAAGTATTGGTGCAATTATAATGCTGTTTAAAACATAAATATAACGCTGCTTTGCATAGTGATGTCATGACAACCCGGACCATTCGCACCTGAAGTGAACGCGCATCCACAGTGCACTATCACGACTTCCACATACCTTTATAAGTATTCCTTCCCTTTCTAGTGTTTTTAAAATGGGTTTTAAATATTTTGTTAGTATGACACAAAACATTTTCATATGGAAAATGTAATGGTTTTAGTGTGGTACAATGTCAAAATCCAGTAGAAGTACTATTACTAAGTTGAAATTCCCCCAAATATTAGAAGTTCCTGCACTAGAAACTATTTTCTTTATTTCTTATTTATTTTACAATGATTGCGAAGCAAGTTTTAATATATGTGGTCATTTGTGTGGGAGGAAAACGGAGTACCCGGAGAAAACCAACCTGTCCGATCTGGCGACCAACCGTACCATCTCACATACTTCCCAGTCAAGGATCGAACCCGTGTTGCATTGGTGAGAAGCGAGCGCACTAACCACTGCGCTAATCGGACATATTTGAATGAACATTATATAGAAAAATAACATGGTATTTTATTGAGAAATAAGTTTTCCAAGAAACATCCGTCACATCTGTCTGGTCATTTATATTTCTAACAATAATTCTAATATAGTTAATAAACCATCTTTTCTTGACCATGAACCCAACATTAAAACATAGTTTCCTCCTACTATAGTAGAACAACAGTTAGCACATTGCGTGTGACAGACAGTATTACTTCCCTTTATCTGATTTAGGCACCAATGCAAGTAATTTCAAATTTATAAATTATGATTTCACACCAATACATTATGCCTGGCACATCACTTACCGTGGATACATTAGTACTCTGTGTCTGTTTCTCACTTACCGTGGATACATTAGTACTCTGTGTTGGTTTCTCACTTACCTTGGATACATTAGTACTCTGTGTCTGGCACATCACTTACCATGGATACATTAGTACTCTGTGTCGGGCACATCACTTACCGTGGATACATTAGTACGCTGTGTCTGTTTCTCACTTACCTTGGATACATTAGTACTCTGTGTTGGTTTCTCACTTACCGTGGATACATTAGTACTCTGTGTTGGTTTCTCACTTACCGTGGATACATTAGTACTCTGTGTCTGGTTTCTCACTTACCGTGGATACATTAGTACTCTGTGTTGGTTTTCACTTACCGTGGATACATTAGTACTCTGTGTCTGGCACATCACTTACCGTGGATACATTAGTACTCTGTGTCTGGCACATCACTTACCGTGGATACATTAGTACTCTGTGTCTGGCACATCACTTACCGTGGATACATTAGTACTCTGTGTCTGGCACATCACTTACCGTGGATACATTAGTACGCTGTGTCTGTTTCTCACTTACCTTGGATACATTAGTACTCTGTGTCTGGCACATCACTTACCGTGGATACATTAGTACGCTGTGTCTGTTTCTCACTTACCTTGGATACATTAGTACTCTGTGTCTGGCACATCACTTACCATGGATACATTAGTACTCTGTGTCTGGCACATCACTTACCATGGATACATTAGTACTCTGTGTCTGGCACATCACTTACCGTGGATACATTAGTACGCTGTGTCTGTTTCTCACTTACCTTGGATACATTAGTACTCTGTGTTGGTTTCTCACTTACCTTGGATACATTAGTACTCTGTGTCTGGCACATCACTTACCATGGATACATTAGTACTCTGTGTCTGGCACATCACTTACCGTGGATACATTAGTACTCTGTGTCTGTTTCTCACTTACCTTGGATACATTAGTACTCTGTGTTGGTTTCTCACTTACCGTGGATACATTAGTACTCTGTGTTGGTTTCTCACTTACCGTGGATACATTAGTACTCTGTGTCTGTTTCTCACTTACCGTGGATACATTAGTACTCTGTGTTGGTTTCTCACTTACCGTGGATACATTAGTACTCTGTGTCTGGCACATCACTTACCGTGGATACATTAGTACTCTGTGTCTGGCACATCACTTACCGTGGATACATTAGTACTCTGTGTCTGGCACATCACTTACCGTGGATACATTAGTACTCTGTGTCTGGCACATCACTTACCGTGGATACATTAGTACGCTGTGTCTGTTTCTCACTTACCTTGGATACATTAGTACTCTGTGTCTGGCACATCACTTACCGTGGATACATTAGTACGCTGTGTCTGTTTCTCACTTACCTTGGATACATTAGTACTCTGTGTCTGGCACATCACTTACCATGGATACATTAGTACTCTGTGTCTGGCACATCACTTACCATGGATACATTAGTACTCTGTGTCTGGCACATCACTTACCGTGGATACATTAGTACTCTGTGTCTGTTTCTCACTTACCGTGGATACATTAGTACTCTGTGTTGGTTTCTCACTTACCGTGGATACATTAGTACTCTGTGTCTGTTTCTCACTTACCGTGGATACATTAGTACTCTGTGTTGGTTTCTCACTTACCGTGGATACATTAGTACTCTGTGTCTGGCACATCACTTACCGTGGATACATTAGTACTCTGTGTCTGGCACATCACTTACCGTGGATACATTAGTACTCTGTGTCTGGCACATCACTTACCGTGGATACATTAGTACTCTGTGTTGGTTTCTCACTTACCGTGGATACATTAGTACTCTGTGTCTGGTTCATCACTTACCGTGGATACATTAGTACTCTGTGTCTGGCACATCACTTACCGTGGATACATTAGTACCTGTGTCTGTTTCTCACTTACCTTGGATACATTAGTACTCTGTGTCTGGCACATCACTTACCATGGATACATTAGTACTCTGTGTCTGGCACATCACTTACCATGGATACATTAGTACTCTGTGTCTGGCACATCACTTACCGTGGATACATTAGTACGCTGTGTCTGTTTCTCACTTACCTTGGATACATTAGTACTCTGTGTTGGTTTCTCACTTACCTTGGATACATTAGTACTCTGTGTCTGGCACATCACTTACCATGGATACATTAGTACTCTGTGTCTGGCACATCACTTACCGTGGATACATTAGTACGCTGTGTCTGTTTCTCACTTACCTTGGATACATTAGTACTCTGTGTTGGTTTCTCACTTACCGTGGATACATTAGTATCTGTGTTGGTTCTCACTTACCGTGGATACATTAGTACTCTGTGTTGGTTTCTCACTTACCGTGGATACATTAGTACTCTGTGTCTGGCACATCACTTACCGTGGATACATTAGTACTCTGTGTCTGGCACATCACTTACCGTGGATACATTAGTACTCTGTGTCTGGCACATCACTTACCGTGGATACATTAGTACTCTGTGTCTGTTTCTCACTTACCTTGGATACATTAGTACTCTGTGTTGGTTTCTCACTTACCGTGGATACATTAGTACTCTGTGTCTGGCACATCACTTACCATGGATACATTAGTACTCTGTGTCTGGCACATCACTTACCATGGATACATTAGTACTCTGTGTCTGGCACATCACTTACCATGGATACATTAGTACTCTGTGTCTGGCACATCACTTACCATGGATACATTAGTACTCTGTGTCTGGCACATCACTTACCGTGGATACATTAGTACTCTGTGTCTGTTTCTCACTTACCGTGGATACATTAGTACGCTGTGTCTGTTTCTCACTTACCTTGGATACATTAGTACTCTGTGTCTGGCACATCACTTACCGTGGATACATTAGTACTCTGTGTTTGTTTCTCACTTACCGTGGATACATTAGTACTCTGTGTTGGTTTCTCACTTACCGTGGATACATTAGTACTCTGTGTTGGTTTCTCATTTACCGTGGATACATTAGTACTCTGTGTTGGTTTCTCACTTACCGTGGATACATTAGTACGCTGTGTCTGTTTCTCACTTACCTTGGATACATTAGTACTCTGTGTCTGGCACATCACTTACCGTGGATACATTAGTACTCTGTGTTGGTTTCTCACTTACCGTGGATACATTAGTACTCTGTGTTGGTTTCTCACTTACCTTGGATACATTAGTACTCTGTGTTGGTTTCTCACTTACCGTGGATACATTAGTACTCTGTGTCTGTTTCTCACTTACCTTGGATACATTAGTACTCTGTGTCTGGCACATCACTTACCGTGGATACATTAGTACTCTGTGTCTGGCACATCACTTACCTTGGATACATTAGTACTCTGTGTTGGTTTCTCACTTACCTTGGATACATTAGTACTCTGTGTTGGTTTCTCACTTACCGTGGATACATTAGTACTCTGTGTCTGTTTCTCACTTACCTTGGATACATTAGTACTCTGTGTCTGGCACATCACTTACCGTGGATACATTAGTACTCTGTGTCTGGCACATCACTTACCGTGGATACATTAGTACTCTGTGTCTGGCACATCACTTACCTTGGATACATTAGTACTCTGTGTCTGGCACATCACTTACCGTGGATACATTAGTACTCTGTGTCTGGCACATCACTTACCGTGGATACATTAGTACTCTGTGTCTGGCACATCACTTACCGTGGATACATTAGTACTCTGTGTCTGGCACATCACTTACCATGGATACATTAGTACGCTGTGTCTGTTTCTCACTTACCTTGGATACATTAGTACTCTGTGTCTGGCACATCACTTACCGTGGATACATTAGTACTCTGTGTCTGGCACATCACTTACCATGGATACATTAGTACGCTGTGTCTGTTTCTCACTTACCTTGGATACATTAGTATTCTGTGTCTGGCACATCACTTACCTTGGATACATTAGTACGCTGTGTCTGTTTCTCACTTACCGTGGATACATTAGTACTCTGTGTCTGGCACATCACTTACCGTGGATACATTAGTACTCTGTGTTGGTTTCTCACTTACCTTGGATACATTAGTACTCTGTGTTGGTTTCTCACTTACCTTGGATACATTAGTACTCTGTGTTGGTTTCTCACTTACCTTGGATACATTAGTACTCTGTGTCTGGCACATCACTTACCGTGGATACATTAGTACTCTGTGTTGGTTTCTCACTTACCTTGGATACATTAGTACTCTGTGTTGGTTTCTCACTTACCTTGGATACATTAGTACTCTGTGTCTGGCACATCACTTACCGTGGATACATTAGTACTCTGTGTCTGGCACATCACTTACCGTGGATACATTAGTACTCTGTGTCTGGCACATCACTTACCGTGGATACATTAGTACTCTGTGTCTGGCACATCACTTACCGTGGATACATTAGTACTCTGTGTTGGTTTCTCACTTACCGTGGATACATTAGTACTCTGTGTCTGGCACATCACTTACCGTGGATACATTAGTACTCTGTGTCTGGCACATCACTTACCTTGGATACATTAGTACTCTGTGTTGGTTTCTCACTTACCTTGGATACATTAGTACTCTGTGTCTGATTCTCACTTACCGTGGATATATTAGTACTCTGTGTGTTGGTTTCTCACTTACCGTGGATACATTAGTACTCTGTGTTGGTTTCTCACTTACCGTGGATACATTAGCTCTCTGTGTTGGTTTCTCATCCCAAATACTATCATCTATATCATCTAGGTCTTCCAGAAATGAGCATAATTTATTCTCAAAAGTGTACTTCCTCTGAAACTCAATATCACAGAATGCTTCTTCTTTCCCGACATTAATCTCATCCACATTTTCGTTTTGATAATTATCACTTATTGTTTGCTTAGATTCAGTAATAGCACCTTTATCCTTCCCTGCAAAGTCCTGAATTACATCCACTGATTTGTTTGTTACTCTTTGCACATCAGTTTGAGCTAGAAGCATGTTTTCAGCCCTTTCAATAGTTTTTAATGCAGTTTGACTTAATACACAATAATCAGACGGGTTTACAGCATCCATGTCCATTTCTTCTTGATGAACTTGTAGTCCAGTATTTTCTATTACGAAACCATCTTTTCTTTGCGGAGAATCAAAGTTTGGTTGCCTTTGAGCCCTTGGAGGTGTATGGTATTGTTTGACACTAGATTCCACTTCACTTTGTACAGTTGGATACACTTGATCATCAAATTCTCTAGCCATGTCCCCGACATTATTCATTTCATATTTGGAATTTGATTTATCAGCGTTTTGACACGGGTTTGGATCGGGAAATGTTACTCTAAAATCACTGTCCTTGGCCAAGTCTTGCGAATCAGAATGCTTAGAAACTGACTGGTTTTCAATTCTATATGGGTCATTTCTGTCATTGTTATATTGCCTGATTGACTGCTTGGAACCAGTCAAATTTATATAGTTATTTTCATATGCATTCGGCGCTGGTTGGTTTCCGGTATGGTTTTCATAGAGCTGAGACTGGTACCCTGAACTCTGAGTCTGTTGATGTGAAGCAGTTGTGTCTGGTTCCCGGTATTTACTGGAATGAGCGGGGGAAGACCTGTTTCGTCCAGAATGTTTCTGAGAAGCTGAGGAACGTTCCAGAGAATACTCTGAAGAATGACTGCCTCTTCCCTGGTAGGACCCACTAAACCTGAAAATATTCAACACATTAAATATAAATAATGGCAAGAAAATGAAACTCCCGTGTTCGAAACCTGCATTATGTATATATAAACAAAATTTACAGCAGCATTATTTGTGCGGTGTGGCGGCCATAAAATAGTCTCCCTGCACAGCAGGGCTCTAACTTGGAGCCTTATTGGGGAGAAGTGAGGCGGATCAGGAACACTCTTCTTCTAGCTTAAGCCTTGACCATTCAATTAAACACATGTACATGAACAACAGTGTTAAAAACAAGCATGATGATTAGTTTCACTTACTGTTGATCGTCAATGCTATTCTGCTGTCGGTATATAAGTTCCTTGGAATTGTCTAGCTGCATCTGTAGGGTGGCCACCTCTCTCATTTGTCTTTCATACAACTGCCAACAGAAAGGGCAAAATTAAACCAGGGTTTACTTAGGTTATAACAAGAAATATCACGATAGATGATGAATGCACCCCACCCCTCGAAGTGTGACATTGACAGGGAAGCTACTGACCAGGATCATGTGTATGATACATCACCTCTGTATGGCGCGCATTTCTGGCACACTAGTTTTTACATCCCTCCATAGCCGAAGAAGTTACAGCGTTGACTCGGATGGACGAACACACGGACGGACAGTGTGAAATCAATATGCACCAGAGTAACTTTCTTATCATTATTATTATTACCCACAAGGTCTAATGGTCCTGGATACCTCAGTCTTGATGGAATCCATGATTATGACGGAGACAGCGGAGGCAACAATAGATTTAAGCGTCTTGGTCTAGAGGAAACAACCACAGTGGTTCAGACAGGGCTCAAACTTACAGCTCCTAGGGTTATGAATCAGACACCTTACCCATGCATCACAGATACTCCGACTACATTTCCCTAGTATGGAGCGGATTAAGGTATACATTACAAGCGAAACATGAAAAATATATGAATTTGTTATGATTATTGCCGGAAAAAAGGGCGCCAATCCGTCAGCGGGTGTTTGGCATTCTGAGCTTAAGCACATCGACTTCGCTCTCCCGGCCAATCAGAGTCAAATCGAGACAAAAACTTGCAGATTTCGCACTGTAGCATGAACCCTAAATAATTACCTCGCTCATGATGCGTAGCTGTGTGTCTGAGCTTACCTCTCTCATGTTGTGTATCTGAGCTTACCTCTCTCATGTTGTGTATCTGAGCTTACCTCTCTCATGTTGTGTAGCTGTGTATCTGAGCTTACCTCTCTCATGTTGTGTATCTGAGATTACCTCTCTCATGTTGTGTATCTGAGCTTACCTCTCTCATGTTGTGTAGCTGTGTATCTGAGCTTACCTCTCTCATGTTGTGTAGCTGTGTGTCTGAGCTTACCTCTCTCATGTTGTGTATCTGAGCTTACCTCTCTCATGTTGTGTATCTGAGCTTACCTCTCTCATGTTGTGTATCTGAGCTTACCTCTCTCATGTTGTGTATCTGAGATTACCTCTCTCATGTTGTGTATCTGAGATTACCTCTCTCATGTGTATCTGAGCTTACCTCTCTCATGTTGTGTATCTGAGCTTACCTCTCTCATGTTGTGTATCTGAGCTTACCTCTCTCATGCTGTGTATCTGTGTATCTGAGCTTACCTTGCTATGTTGTGTAGCTGTGTGTCTGAGCTTACCTCTCTCATGTTGTGTATCTGTGTATCTGAGCTTACCTCTCTCATGCTGTGTTTTTATGAGCTTACATCTCTCATGTTGTGTAGCTGTGTGTATGAGCTTACCTCTCTCATGTTGTGTAGCTGTGTATCTGAGCTTACCTCTCTCATGCTGTGTAGCTGTGTGTAGGAGCTTACCTCTCTCATGTTGTGTATCTGAGCTTACCTCTCTCATGCTGTGTAGCTGTGTGTCTGAGCTTACCTCTCTCATGTTGTGTATCTGAGCTTACCTCTCTCATGTTGTGTAGCTGTGTATCTGAGCTTACCTCTCTCATGTTGTGTAGCTGTGTATCTGAGCTTACCTCTCTCATGTTGTGTAGCTGTGTGTATGAGCTTACCTCTCTCATGTTGTATATCTGAGCTTACCTCTCTCATGTTGTGTAGCTGTGTGTATGAGCTTACCTCCCTCATGTTGTGTAGCTGTGTATCTGAGCTTACCTTTCTCATGTTGCATAGCTGTGTATCTGAGCTTACCTCTCTCATGTTGTGTATCTGAGCTTACCTCTCTCATGTTGTGTATCTGTGTGTATGATCTTACTTCTCTCATGTTGTGTAGCTGATCTTACTTCTCTCATGTTGTGTATCTGTGTGTATGAACTTACCTCTCTCATGTTGTGTAGCTGTGTATCTGATCTTACTTCTCTCATATTGTGTAGCTGATCTTACCTCTCTCATGTTGTGTATCTGATCTTACTTCTCTCATATTGTGTAGCTGATCTTACCTCTCTCATGTTGTGTATCTGATCTTACTTCTCTCATGTTGTGTATCTGTGTGTATGAACTTACCTCTCTCATGTTGTGTAGCTGTGTATCTGATCTTACTTCTCTCATATTGTGTAGCTGATCTTACCTCTCTCATGTTGTGTAGCTGATCTTACCTCTCTCATGTTGTGTAGCTGATCTTACCTCTCTCATGTTGTGTAGCTGAGCTTACCTCTCTCATGTTGTGTATCTGAGATTACCTCTCTCATGTTGTGTATCTGAGCTTACCTCTCTCATGTTGTGTGTCTGAGCTTACCTCTCTCATGTTGTGTATCTGAGCTTACCTCTCTCATGTTGTGTATCTGTGTATCTGAGCTTACCTCTCTCATGTTGTGTAGTTGTGTATCTGAGCTTACCTCTCTCATGTTGTGTAGTTGTGTATCTGAGCTTACCTCTCTCATGCTGTGTAGCTGTGTGTATGAGCTTACCTCTCTCATGCTGTGTAGTTGTGTATCTGAGCTTACCTCTCTCATGTTGTGTATCTGAGCTTACCTCTCTCATGTTGTGTAGTTGTGTATCTGAGCTTACCTCTCTCATGTTGTGTATCTGAGATTACCTCTCTCATGTTGTGTATCTGAGCTTACCTCTCTCATGTTGTGTAGTTGTGTATCTGAGCTTACCTCTCTCATGTTGTGTATCTGAGATTACCTCTCTCATGTTGTGTAGTTGTGTATCTGAGCTTACCTCTCTCATGTTGTGTATCTGTGTGTATGAGCGTACCTCTCTCATGTTGCGTAGCTGTGTATCTGAGCTTACCTCTCTCATGTTGCGTAGCTGTGTGTCCGTCCGTTCCTGCTTCACCCTCATGGAATCTATTAATTCATCTTTGCATCTCTCCATCATACCTACAATGGTTTAATCAATGGTTTCACACTCATAACTGAAAATAATATGTCGGCATGTGGCCGAGAAACAAGCGAATATAAATATTTTTTGGAACATTTTCTCGTGTGGTGAACTGTGATAATAAACTGGATATGTATTCAGAAACTTTGCTTATTCAATAAATTTATTAGATAATTTATTAGATAATTGATGCAAGTCTACCATGCATACTCAAATTTTTTTAATTTTTTTTTTAACTTAATGCCTGTTTGTTTGTGTTATTCGTCTTAATATAAGAATTGCTTTTGACAATTATTTTACGTTATAAACCATAGAAAACGTTGATACACAAACTTCATTTAATTATTGTTGTGCATCAGTGCATCTTTGTATATTTTCAATGATTTGTAATGGAATACAGTCAACCAGATATCTCAAATTGAGCAAAGTTTCATTCAAAAATGAGATAGAATGGTAATGAATGTCGTAATATCCCAAAGCAACCTCCACTTAACCCTTTCAACACCACAGACCTCTAAATTGGCTTACAAAAAAGTGTAGATCCAGATGAGCCGGCTCGTGACGAGCCGTCTCATCAGGATCTGCACTTTTTTCAAGTAATATAACTATTTTTAGAAAAAAATTACCCATTTTGATAATTGTGTGTTGAATGGGTTAAAAAGGATGCAGCTGAAAGTCAGCTTTTTCAAGACAAAATTTAACTCTCGACTTGTAGCCAAGATCGATTTATGGCCGGTAATATAGAGTAATGTACGGTAATGTATACTAAATTCCAAAATAAAGTGTGCACTTTTGAATTTAGAATATTTCACTATTTAGAAGACGTATCGGTTAGAAATTTCGCATAGTATACCTCAAGTATATTTGTCATCGATCAATTGCATAATCTACCACGTGGTATGCAACAAATGTCAGTCCAGTCTGTGAGACTTGATTTCGCATGATTTGCACGTGCAGCCCGAAGAAAATATACATGTCACCGGAAACTTGTATTAGTGTAATCCTTATGTCTTACATAACGGTTAAATCACATTTGAGTTCATATTGGTACACATCGAACATGCCTAGATTGAGCGAAAATCAACATGTTCCAAGCATTAACAATGCTTGCCCGTGGTGACGTCACTGACGTGAGTAGGGCGTTATGGTGCCACAGAAACACTATTATTCGCTTGCGCCAACGGTTCCAACAAACAGGTGGTGTAGCAGATCGCCGAAGAACCGGTAGACCAAGAGTAACGAATCGGCAAACGAAATCACAGAAAATAAAGTGCACACTTTATTTTGGAATTGAGTATATATATAATACAGATTAAAGTAGGAGGAATAATTCCGAGTTCAACCGACAGGAAGTACACATGTCATGTAATTACCAGTTTCTTTCTGTATCAGAGACAACTGTTGTCTTGCAGATCTGTCTTCCTCCGATAAACGTACAACTTCTTTTCTCTTGTGCTCCAACTCGGCTGCGAATTTAGTAAATAACATGAAAATTAAACACTCGAAATGAAGAGACTAAAGTATGAAAGCTAACAGCAGTTATCGCAAGCAACACATATCATATACAGATTTCAACATTTCATAATAGTCAATGTCGATCTAATACAAGAAATGTTCACTTCGGATAGTGCTATATGAATGTTTTTTTGTTTTTTTTTACATTTATTTATCGTCGCTACTGGTTGCCCATATGAGCGACGCCTCCTGAAGAGATTAGTTATTTTAGATTTTGGAGGATAGTGCATGATACAGACAGAGACCCATTCCAGAGTCTCCTCTGGTTCTTTTACATACACGGTGTAAAGCACCGACACGAGACCTCGGTTTAACATCCTATCTGAAAGACTGTTAATTTTATTAGGGTCAGACGGGGGATCGAACCTGCTATCCCCGATGTGCTATGAATGTATTGAAGACCATAGAGATATGGAAACAGGAAGCATACCAGATACACAGCAATGTGTGAGAGGAAATAGTTCAAGCAATGAACAGATGTGGCATGTGGCAACTTGTGTGTCCTGAATTCAAGTTGTTTCATCCCACATCTGTTCATTGCTTAAAATACAGTGAGTGAGTGAGTGAGTGAGTGAGTGAGTGTGTACTAGTATTTGGATTAGCGGCGCATCTGTACAGTTCAGGCTACATGTATATCGCGCCGGGTTAAGTATATTGTATACAAAATAGCTAAAAATATATGTTGATAACATACTGTATGTAGTAAAATTGTAATAACGAAATGTCAATTGCAACAAAATTTATCAAGCTGTAAAAATGATAAAAAAAACAACAGTTGTAAATCTGTAGGGGCTGCTGATATACAGTCAAACCTGTAGTATGTGAGATGGTACGGTGGTCGCCAGATCAGACAGGTGGTTTTTCTCCGGGTACTCCGGTTTCCTCCCATACTAAAGACCACATATACGCTTTCATACGCGCCAACAAGTGATTAATATAAGTTGTTAACATAAATAAAGTTTAAACTTTAAAATCTGCTTTAAGCAGCCAGCCAGGGGAATCACAGAAAGTGGCTGCTTAATACAGGTTGGCTGCTTAGTAGAGGTCAAATATATAATAAAACAACATATTGGGAATCTGGAAAGTGGCTGCTTAATACAGGTTGGCTGCTTAATAGAGGTCAAATGTATAATAAAACAACATATTGGGAATCTGGAAACTGGCTGCTTAATACAGGTTGGCTGCTTAGTAGAGGTCAAATGTATAATAAAACAACATATTGGGAATCTGGAAAGTGGCTGCTTAATACAGGTTGGCTGCTTAGTAGAGGTCAAATGTATACTAAAACAACATATTGGGAATCTGGAAACTGGCTGCTTAATACAGGTTGGCTGATGAATAGAGGCCAAATTTATAATAAAACAACATATTGGGAATCTGGAAAGTGGCTGCTTAATACAGGTTGGCTGCTTAGTAGAGGTCAAATGTATAATAAAACAACATATTGGGAATCTGGAAAGTGGCTGCTTAATACAGGTTGGCTGCTTAGTAGAGGTCAAATGTATAATAAAACAACATATTGGGAATCTGGAAACTGGCTGCTTAATACAGGTTGGCTGCTTAGTAGAGGCCAAATGTATAATAAAACAACATATTGGGAATCTGGAAAGTGGCTGCTTAATACAGGTTGGCTGCTTAATAGAGGTCAAATGTATAATAAAACAACATATTGGGAATCTGGAAACTGGCTGCTTAATACAGGTTGGCTGATTAATAGAGGCCAAATGTATAATAAAACAACATATTGGGAATCTGGAAACTGGCTGCTTAATACAGGTTGGCTGCTTAGTAGAGGTCAAATGTATAATAAAACAACATATTGGGAATCTGGAAACTGGCTGCTTAATACAGGTTGGCTGATTAATAGAGGCCAAATGTATAATAAAACAACATATTGGGAATCTGGAAAGTGGCTGCTTAATACAGGTTGGCTGATTAATAGAGGCCAAATGTATAATAAAACAACATATTGGGAATCTGGAAAGTGGCTGCTTAATACAGGTTGGCTGCTTAGTAGAGGTCAAATGTATAATAAAACAACATATTGGGAATCTGGAAACTGGCTGCTTAATACAGGTTGGCTGATTAATAGAGGCCAAATGTATAATAAAACAACATATTGGGAATCTGGAAAGTGGCTGCTTAATACAGGTTGGCTGATTAATAGAGGCCAAATGTATAATAAAACAACATATTGGGAATCTGGAAAGTGGCTGCTTAATACAGGTTGGCTGCTTAGTAGAGGTCAAATGTATAATAAAACAACATATTGGGAATCTGGAAACTGGCTGCTTAATACAGGTTGGCTGCTTAATAGAGGCCAAATGTATAATAAAACAACATATTGGGAATCTGGAAAGTGGCTGCTTAATACAGGTTGGCTGCTTAGTAGAGGTCAAATGTATAATAAAACAACATATTGGGAATCTGGAAACTGGCTGTTTAATACAGGTTGGCTGCTTAATACAGGTTGGCTGCTTAATAGAGGTGACCGCTAACACAGGTTCGACTGTATTTGGAAAAAATGATACCAATACAGTGTAATAATAAATTATATTGCATCGAAACCTGAAATATTTCATCAATACCGTTGTTCCCTTTTATGCCATTTTAAGAAAATATAAACAACAAAACATGATAGCGTTCGATTCAGGTGCGAAAGGCCTGGAGTTCGAGCCCTGCTGGAGCAGTTAAGATTGTGCCCTTAGGCAAGGCATTTAAATTCCATGTTGCTTCTTCTCTCTCCCTCGTGGCGATGGATTCCATCAGGAATGAGGTCTCGAGAGTGATTAATATAAATTGTAAGAACTTGTTTCGCAATCAAGCTAAAATAAATTTCATACGAACTAACAAAACAAAAACAATATATACATGTCAATGTATGAAATTCCTCTCTTGAATTTTCACATTTCTGTTTCCACTCATGTTTTTCTTTTAAGGCCTCTCTCTCCTTATCCTGGCATTCCTTACAGCGCAGATCCAACAGCCGTAGTCGCTCACCCAGCTCCTTCATATCACTCGTTGCTGACGCAATGTCTTTCTCCTGTAATCAAATATATTAAAAGCGACACTACATCAGTGAAAATGCAAATTTGTACAGAATGTATTTTCCTATTATATGGTATAATTGTATTTCAACAAATAAACAAACATCGTATACGCGGTTTGTTGACATGATAAAATAATTTAAATAGGGTCGACATCCTAGCGTAATACAACTCGTGTATCCTCAATAACACGTTTTATGGTACATATTTACCGTTATATCTCACATTTGTGTCTATGCATATTTATTTTTAGACTAATCTTAGTTAAATTATCTCGTGAACAAATGCATTGTATTTGCTTTTTGCGGTGTAATGCTGCTTTAAAATAAATCATTTTTGTCTCTATTTTTTTAAGATTCTGTTTATTTTCTTATACTTATGGCATCAAACACTTATGTGAGATGGTACGGCGGTCGCCAGATCGGACAGGTGGGTTTTTTCCAGGTATTCCGGTTTCCTCCCACACGAATGACCACATTTACGCTTTCATCGGCACCAACGAGAGTGATTAATATAAGTTGTTAAAACTTGCTTCGCAATCGCAATACATCATGTATTAAACCACCTTCCCCATACCATAAATACATAGTAAACCACCTTCCCCATACCATAAATACATAGTAAACCACCTTCCCCATACCATAAATACATAGTAAACCACCTTCCCCATACCATAAATACATCATGTAGTAAACCACCTTCCCCATACCATAAATACATCATGTAGTAAACCACCTTCCCCATACCATAAATACATAGTAAACCACCTTCCCCATACCATAAATACATCATGTAGTAAACCACCTTCCCCATACCATAAATACATCATGTAGTAAACCACCTTCCCCATACCATAAATACATCATGTAGTAAACCACCTTCCCCATACCATAAATACATCATGTAGTAAACCACCTTCCCCATACCATAAATAATCATGTAGTAAACCACCTTCCCCATACCATAAATACATTATGTAGTAAACCACCTTCCCCATACCATAAATACATAGTAAACCACCTTCCCCATACCATAAATAATCATGTAGTAAACCACCTTCCCCATACCATAAATACATTAGTAAACCACCTTCCCCATACCATAAATACATAGTAAACCACCTTCCCCATACCATAAATACATAGTAAACCACCTTCCCCATACCATAAATACATAGTAAACCACCTTCCCCATACCATAAATACATCATGTAGTAAACCACCTTCCCCATACCATAAATACATAGTAAACCACCTTCCCCATACCATAAATACATAGTAAACCACCTTCCCCATACCATAAATACATAGTAAACCACCTTCCCCATACCATAAATACATAGTAAACCACCTTCCCCATACCATAAATACATAGTAAACCACCTTCCCCATACCATAAATACATCATGTAGTAAACCACCTTCCCCATACCATAAATACATAGTAAACCACCTTCCCCATACCATAAATACATAGTAAACCACCTTCCCCATACCATAAATACATAGTAAACCACCTTCCCCATACCATAAATACATCATGTAGTAAACCACCTTCCCCATACCATAAATACATAGTAAACCACCTTCCCCATACCATAAATACATAGTAAACCACCTTCCCCATACCATAAATACATAGTAAACCACCTTCCCCATACCATAAATACATAGTAAACCACCTTCCCCATACCATAAATACATATGTAGTAAACCACCTTCCCCATACCATAAATACATAGTAAACCACCTTCCCCATACCATAAATACATCATGTAGTAAACCACCTTCCCCATACCATAAATACATAGTAAACCACCTTCCCCATACCATAAATACATCATGTAGTAAACCACCTTCCCCATACCATAAATACATAGTAAACCACCTTCCCCATACCATAAATACATCATGTAGTAAACCACCTTCCCCATACCATAAATACATAGTAAACCACCTTCCCCATACCATAAATACATCATGTAGTAAACCACC
Organism: Archivesica marissinica; assembly: GCA_014843695.1. Taxonomy (NCBI): domain Eukaryota; kingdom Metazoa; phylum Mollusca; class Bivalvia; order Venerida; family Vesicomyidae; genus Archivesica; species Archivesica marissinica. The sequence continues at coordinate 36,179,032 of CM026403.1, forward strand.
TTCCCCATACCATAAATACATAGTAAACCACCTTCCC
>CM026403.1:36180068-36219984 GCA_014843695.1 Archivesica marissinica
GTAAACCACCTTCCCCATACCATAAATACATCATGTAGTAAACCACCTTCCCCATACCATAAATAAATCATGTAGTAAACCACCTTCCCCATACCAAAAATACATTATGTAGTAAACCACCTTCCCCATACCATAAATACATAGTAAACCACCTTCCCCATACCATAAATACATCATGTAGTAAACCACCTTCCCCATACCATAAATACATTATGTAGTAAACCACCTTCCCCATACCATAAATACATAGTAAACCACCTTCCCCATACCATAAATACATAGTAAACCACCTTCCCCATACCATAAATACATAGTAAACCACCTTCCCCATACCATAAATACATAGTAAACCACCTTCCCCATACCATAAATACATAGTAAACCACCTTCCCCATACCATAAATACATAGTAAACCACCTTCCCCATACCATAAATACATAGTAAACCACCTTCCCCATACCATAAATACATAGTAAACCACCTTCCCCATACCATAAATACATCATGTAGTAAACCACCTTCCCCATACCATAAATACATAGTAAACCACCTTCCCCATACCATAAATACATAGTAAACCACCTTCCCCATACCATAAATACATAGTAAACCACCTTCCCCATACCATAAATACATATGTAGTAAACCACCTTCCCCATACCATAAATACATAGTAAACCACCTTCCCCATACCATAAATACATAGTAAACCACCTTCCCCATACCATAAATACATAGTAAACCACCTTCCCCATACCATAAATACATAGTAAACCACCTTCCCCATACCATAAATACATAGTAAACCACCTTCCCATACCATAATACATAGTAACACTTCCCCATACATAAATACATAGTAAACCACCTTCCCCATACCATAAATACATAGTAAACACCTTCCCATACCATAAATACATAGTAAACCACCTTCCCCATACATAAATACATAGTAAACCACCTTCCACATACCATAAATACATCATGTAGTAAACCACCTTCCCCATACCATAAATACATAGTAAACCACCTTCCCCATACCATAAATACATAGTAAACAACCTTCCCATACCATAAATACATTGTAAACCACCTTCCCCATACCATAAATACATAGTAAACCACCTTCCCCATACCATAAATACATAGTAAACCACCTTCCCCATACCATAAATACATAGTAAACCACCTTCCCCATACCATAAATACATAGTAAACCACCTTCCCCATACCATAAATACATAGTAAACCACCTTCCCCATACCATAAATACATCATGTAGTAAACCACCTTCCCCATACCATAAATACATCATGTAGTAAACCACCTTACCCATACCATAAATACATAGTAAACCACCTTCCCCATACCATAAATACATAGTAAACCACCTTCCCATACCATAAATACATAGTAAACAACCTTCCCCATACCATAAATACATCATGTAGTAAACCACTTTCCCATACCATAAATACATAGTAAACACCTTCCCGTACCATAAATACATAATAAACACCTTCCCCATACGAAAATACATCATTAGTAAACCACCTTCCCATACCATAAATACATATGTAGTAAACCACCTTCTACCATAATTACATATGTAGTAAACCACCTTCCCCATACCATAAATACATTATGTAGTAAACCACCTTCCCCATACCATAAATACATAGTAAACCACCTTCCCCATACCATAAATACATCATGTAGTAAACCACCTTCCCCATACCATAAATACATAGTAAAACCACCTTCCCCATACCATAAATACATAGTAAACCACCTTCCCCATACCATAAATACATAGTAAACCACCTTCCCCATACCATAAATACATAGTAAACCACCTTCCCCATACCATAAATACATAGTAAACCACCTTCCCCATACCATAAATACATCATGTAGTAAACCACCTTCCCCATACCATAAATACATAGTAAACCACCTTCCCCATACCATAAATACATAGTAAACCACCTTCCCCATACCATAAATACATAGTAAACCACCTTCCCCATACCATAAATACATAGTAAACCACCTTCCCCATACCATAAATACATAGTAAACCACCTTCCCCATACCATAAATACATTGTAGAAACCACCTTCCCCATACCATAAATACATAGTAAACCACCTTCCCCATACCATAAATACATAGTAAACCACCTTCCCCATACCATAAATACATAGTAAACCACCTTCCCCATACCATAAATACATAGTAAACCACCTTCCCCATACCATAAATACATAGTAAACCACCTTCCCCATACCATAAATACATCATGTAGTAAACCACTTTCCCCATACCATAAATACATAGTAAACCACCTTCCCCGTACCATAAATACATAGTAAACCACCTTCCCCATACCATAAATACATTATGTAGTAAACCACCTTCCCCATACCATAAATACATCATGTAGTAAACCACCTTCCCCATACCATAAATACATCATGTAGTAAACCACCTTCCCCATACCATAAATACATCATGTAGTAAACCACCTTCCCCATACCATAAATACATCATGTAGTAAACCACCTTCCCCATACCATAAATACATAGTAAACCACCTTCCCCATACCATAAATACATAGTAAACCACCTTCCCCATACCATAAATACATATGTAGTAAACCACCTTCCCCATACCATAAATACATAGTAAACCACCTTCCCCATACCATAAATACATAGTAAACCACCTTCCCAATACCATAAATACATAGTAAACCACCTTCCCCATACCATAAATACATAGTAAACCACCTTCCCCATACCATAAATACATCCTTCATTTGATTGAAAAGCCCAATTTAACATGCCTATCCTGTCATATTTCCATTACCCATGTAATTTATTTTGAAATTATTATTTGTTCACATGTTATTAGAAAATGTCATGTTTGTTAATCTGTGTTCCTAAATACAGATACTGTTCTGTCCTATAATAGATATATAATTCCACACCAATCAAACATTAACCCTTTCAACACCACAGACCTCTAAATAGGCTTACAAAAAAGTGTAGATCCAGTTGAGCCGGCTCGTGACGAGCCGTCTCATCAGGATCTGCGCTTTTTTCAAGTAATATAACTATTTTTAGAAAAAAATTACCCATTTTGATAAATGAACTGATCCAAATGTAATTTTGTTATTAATTTATTTGTCTAAAAATATCATGGACCAGTCCATGTGAGTTACTTGGTGTTGAATGGGTTAAAAGTTATTTATACATATTCCCCCATTGCTTCAGACTGTCACCTATATATCATTAGATAATATTCTGAACAATTACTTTTAATCGCAGACCGATAGCGAGTTCCTCCTTCCGAGTTTCCAGTCTTCCCACTGCGTTAGACAGATCGTTCACGTTCCCTTGTAGACTGTCATTCCTAACCTGTATATTGTATCAAATGTATCAACTGTTAATTTACTGTAGATAATTGTAACATACATAACAACGATACTCTTGTTATGTTATATTTCGGGTTTTACGCCTGCATCAGAACCATTTCGGGCTATATCACCGGCGGGCAGTTTACCTAACAACACCTTTCCTGGGCAGGCTCCAGCGGTTAACCAGTATTTGGGTGCACCAACCTCCGTAAGAAACTGCCAACTTTTTCATATAAATAAGACACGGCCTGAGCGGGACTCAAACCCTTGACCATCAGTGATGACAAGTCAGCGACCTTAACCACTCGACCACAGAGGCGGACAACAACGATACTCTACTGCGGATTAATTGTAACTTCTGTAGCAATTGCAACTGTGCTATAAATAATTGTAACATACATAATAACTGTTACTATAGTGAAGATAATTGTAAAATACGTAAGACCTATTATTCTACTGTCGATAATTGTAGCATACCTAACAATGTTACTCTACTGCGGATTCATTGTAGCCTAAGTAGCAATTGCAACAGTGAACTGTATTATCGATAATTGTAACATACATAACAACTATTACTATACTGTAGATAATAATAACATATATAACAACTGTTACTCTACTGTAGATAATTGTAACATACATAACAACTGTTACTCTACTATAGATAATTGTAACATACATAACAACTGTTACTATACTGTAGATAATAATAACATACATAACAACTGTTACTCTACTGTAGATTCTAATAACATACATAACAATCGTTACTCTACTGACGATAATAATAACATACATAACAACTGTTACTCTACTGTAGATAATTGTAACATACATAACAACTGTTACTATACTGTAGATAATTGTAACATACATAACAACTGTTACTATACTGTAGATAATAATAACATACATAACAACTGTTACTCTACAGTAGATAATTGTAACATACATAACAATTGTTACTCTACTGTAGATACTAATAACATACATAACAACTGTTACTCTACTGAAGATAATAATAACATACATAACAACTGTTACTCTACTGAAGATAATAATAACATACATAACAACTGTTACTCTACTGTAGATAATTGTAACATATATAACAACTGTTACTCTACTGTAGATAATAATAACATACATAACAACTGTTATGTTATGTTATATTTCGGGTTTTACGCCTGCATCAGCACCATTTTGGGCTATATCGCCGGCGGGCAGTTTACCTAACAACACCTTTCCTGGGCAGGCTCCAGCGGTTAACCAGTACTTGGGTGCACCAACCTCCGTAAGAAACTGCCAACTTTTTCATATAAATGAGACACGGTCTGAGCGGGGCTCGAACCCGTGACCATCAGTGATGATAGGTTACAGTGGTATACAAGTCAGCGACCTTAACCACTCGACCACGGAGGCGGCATACATAACAACTGTTACTCTACTGAAGATAATAATAACATACATAACAACTGTTACTCTACTGAAGATAATAATAACATACATAACAACTGTTACTCTACTGAAGATAATAATAACATACATAACAACTGTTACTCTACTGAAGATAATAATAACATACATAACAACTGTTACTCTACTGAAGATAATAATAACATACACAACAACTGTTACTCTACTGTAGATAATTGTAACATACATAACAACTGTTACTCTACTGAAGATAATAATAACATGCATAACAACTGTTACTCTAGTACTCTACTGTAGATAATTGTAACATTCATAACAACCGTTACTCTACTCTTGATAATTGTAACATACAGTATACATATCTGTTAACATTGTGGAATACTCGTAAAATATACATCAACTGTTACATAGCATTGTGTAATTTAAAATAACAACTGTTACATGGCATATTTCAGTGAATAGCACATGTTTAAGCAACCACCTAATGGGGCTTTGTGAGTTATGTTGATATTTCTGAAATGAAAGGCCAATTTTACCTGAAGTTGACCGACCTCCTCCTGGTGATCCTTGCTTTCCCTCGTTAACTTGTCCATAGCAGCTCTGTACTTCTCAAGATCAGCTCTGTTCTCGCTCTCCGTGCATTTCATCGACTTCAGGTTGTTAACAGTGTTACGTAACTGGGAGGCTTTCGTACGCAGATCATCTGCAACATGCATTCAGTGTTATATCGAGAGTAGTTATTAGTACATCATCAACATTCCTTATCTGTGCACGATGTCAGGGGAGGTAACTAGAGAGACAGTGGGAGTATATCAAGAGCAGAATACTGTATTCCACACATTAGGGGCCATCTTATTGACCGTAGGGAGTCCCATGCCATTCCATGAGTTCATAATTTATTTTCAAAGTTAAAGCGACACAAAATTTCAATAAAGCAAAATAATATTAACCCTTAACCTGCTAATCTTGATTAAAATTGCTTTTGCAAACACCATAGAGCCAGATCAGATGGCACAGAACGTTCCGTCTAATCAGGATCTATGCTGTTTGCTAATCGAATAGTGGAGTTTAAACACGTGGCTGAATAGCAAACAACATAGATCCTGATCAGACGTGGTGCTATGCCACAGCTGATCTGGATCTATGTTGTTTGCACATTCCTGCCTATTTATTCAGCAGGTTAAGGGTTAATATATATATTCATGTAGTGTGACATGTTCTCAAATGTTCAGTGAAGGCGACACAATCAAGTGCATGTAGTAATGGTAAACCGGTAGGCATCAAATAACCATTCACAACCAATACCCCCTACATTAACCCTTTCAATACACAGACCTCTAAATAGGCTTACAAAAAGTGTAGATACAGATGAGCTGTCTCATCAGGATCTCCACTATTTGCCAGTAATATTAAAATTTTTAGACAAAATTACCCATTTTGATAATTGTCAGTTACTTGGTGTTGAATGGGTTAATATCATGCCCCAGTCCATGTCAGTTACTTGGTGTTGAATGGGTTACTATCATGCACCAGTCCATGTCAGTTACTTGGTGTTGATTGGGTTAATATCATGCACCATTCCGTGTCAGTTACTTTGTGTTGAATGGTTTAATATCATGCACCAGTCCATGTCAGTTACTTGGTGTTGAATGGGTTAATATCATGCCCCAGTCCATGTCAGTTACTTGGTGTTGAATGGGTTAATATCATGCACCAGTCCATGTCAGTTACTTGGTGTTGAATGGGTTAATATCATGCCCCAGTCCATGTCAGTTACTTGGTGTTGAATGGGTTAATATCATGCCCCAGTCCATGTTAGTTACTTGGTGTTGAATGGGTTAATACGAGAGAAACGTGTCACTCGATAAACAGCTCACTATGTATTTTATTTAATAAGTCAATTCGCGATGGTGTCTTTCCAAATGCATGGAAATACGCGAAGGTTATGCCTCTTTTTAAAACAGGTAGTAGAAACTCCCCGTCTAATTTTAGACTAATTTCTTTAATTAACTGTATGGGTAAAGTAATGGAAAACATAATATTTAAACACATATATAATCATTTGTACTCCAACAACTTGATTTATTCATTACAATCAGGTTTTCTACCAGGAAACTCAAACGTATACCAACTGTTAGACATTGATCATCAACTCTGTGAATCATTTCACAACAAACAATCAACATGTATAGTTTTCTGTGATATTTCTAAGGCTTTTGACAGAGTTTGGCACCGCGGTCTCTTCTTTCAACTGAAGCAATATGGAATTAACAATGACCTTCTCCACTGGTTAAGCGACTATTTGTCTAATCGGAAACAGTCTGTCTTTGTAGGATCTGAAACTTCTAATATATGTAAAATAAGTACGGGTGTTACCCAGGGCTCCGCACTTAGACCCCTGTTACTTCTAGACTCATTTAGACCCCTGTTACACTTAGACTCACTTAGACCCCTGTTACTTCTAGTTTAAGTTAACAATATAGCAAATAATCTAATTAGTGTAACAAGATTTTTCGCAGACATTAGTTCACTTGCCGTTTCGTCTAACATATCGTTAGACTTATATTGAAACTGTATTGGACCACGATCTTAGAAACATTAATGATTGATCTAAGTGGTGGCTAGTCAATATTAACCCTAATAAAAACTGAAGTCATCTTATTCTCATCAAACCATATTAACCCATTCAACCCCAAGTAACTGACATGGACTGGTCCATGATATTCTTAGACCAATAAATGAATAAGAAAATTACATTCGGACCAGTTCATTTATCAAGATGGGTAATTTTGTCTAAAATTAATAATTATTACTGGCAAAAAAGTGAAGATCCTGATGAGACGGCTCGCTACGAGCCGGCTCATCTGGATCTACACTTTTTCATAAGCCTATTTAGAGGCCTGTGGGGTTGAAAGGGTTAATAAACCCACTGTACATGTATGATTTTGTCGATCACCATAAAGATTTATATATCACATTTTCAGCCGATCTTAAATGGCACGAACATATCAATAACCTAACTATTTCAGCGTCTAAAGTATTAAGTTCAATGCGAGCTCTTAAATTCATACTCAATAGATCCACTCTTAATCAGATTTACATATCTTATATCCGACCAATCTTGGAATTTACATCTACAGTCTGGGATGGATGTACGGCATTCGAAAAACAATCATTAAAATGATTACAATTTGAAGCAGCATGCATAGTAGCCGAGTTAACTAGGTCTGTATCTATAGAATCTCTAATAAACGAAATAGTTGTATGTATGTACCATTCATGTCAAACCTCTTGCAGGGACCTAGACATGTTTTCCTGGGCATGCTTAGCCGACCATAGCGGTTAACCAGTACTAAGCAATGTGTGTGAGGTGCCTTGCTGAATGACACTACATACGTGGCCTGGCTGAGTACCGAACCAGGACCGTTCGATTCCAAATCCGACGCTCTACCATTGGACCACGAACGCCACACATAGATTGGGTATCATTTTCAGACAGACGGACAATTCAAAAACTTGTAATAGTATACAAAGCTAAACTCCACTTAACCCTTTCAACACCACAGACATCTAAATAGGCTTACAAAAAGTGTAGATCCAGATGAGCCGGCTCGTGACGAGCCGTCTCATCAGGATCTGCACTTTTTGCAAGTAATATTACAATTTTACAAAAAAGTAATTTACCAATTTTGATAAATGAACTGATCCAAATGTAATTTTCTTATTAATTTAATTGGTCTAAAAATGTCATGGACCAGTCTATGTCAGTTACTTGGTGTTGAATGGGTTAATGTTAATATATTATTATTAGATAGAGATTCTTTGAAATACGAAGGCAACATTGTAGTTTTCACAGCAGTACAGAAATTTATTAAACAAACAAATTGTTTTAATTCATTACTTTATATTAATTTTGTGTTTATGTTCTTTGGGTTAACAACTCTCCGATCCCTTTTCCTTTATTTTCTTGCTTGAGTCCTGGGACCTGGGGTGCACTTCTTGTGCAAACTGGACAGTGGAGTGCAGACTAGTACATTAAATTTTTGCCTGGTCTCGGACCATACGGTTTAACCCATTCAACACCAAGTAACTCACATGGACTGGTCCATGATATTCATAAACCAATAAATGAATCAGAAAATCACATTTGGACAAGTTCATTTATCAAAATGGGTAATTATGTCTAAAAATAGTCATATCACTGGCAAAAAGTGCAGATCCTGATGAGACGGCTCGTCACGAGCCGGCTCATCTGGATCTACACTTTTTGTAAGCCTATTTAGAGGTATGTGGTGTTGAAAGGGTTACGGGTGTTTCACTGTACAACATATTGGGGACCTGAACTGGCATTATTAAACTCTCCGATCTCCAACTCAGTCTTACCCTTTCTTATTGGTTGACCAAGTGTAACTGTTGAAGTCTAACCAATGAAATCACTTGTTCTAGAGTCCTAGACAAGAGGAGACATGAAACTACTCTCAATAAAACTATATAAATCTGTATTAATGTTACAGCTCTAAGATTAGCAGAGGAACATAAAGCTGAAAGGAGAACTATGTCTAAAAAACGTATAATTCACAGAACTATGCCTAAAATAAAAGAGTTCTAAATAGATGGATTATGTCTAAAATAAAAGAGTTCTAAATAGATGAACTATGTGTAAATAAAAGAGTTCTAAATAGATGAACTGTGTAAATAAAAGAATTCTAAATAGATGAATTATGTCTAAATAAAAGAATTCTAAATAGAATAGATGAACCATGTCTAAAATAAAAGACTTGTAATTAGACAAACTATGTCTAAAATAAAAGACTTGTAATTAGACAAACTATGTCTAAAATAAAAGATTTGTAATTAGACGAACTATGTCTAAAATGAAAGACTTCTAATTAGATGAACTATGTCTAAAATGAAAGACTTGTAATTAGACGAACTATGTCTAAAATAAAAAGAGTTCTAAATAGATGACCTATGTCTAAAATAAAAGACTTGTATTTAGACGACTCAATGAGTAACTTTCAAAGAATTAAAAAAGTGTAACTATTAAAGTTCATTCTTGAATAGAAATAAGTATGTATTATTTACCATATCTGTCTGAAACCAAGTATACAATCCATATCAAAATATGTACCTGGTAGTAATGAGTCTTTGAAACGTTATGTTAACATATCACAAACCCGGTTCAGGTCTGTGAATGGACAATGAGAGACATTAGTCAGTTACTGCCCCTGAATACTCATAATAGTATATTGGTCCTCTTAATTGGTTTCCTCTGTTTTTATCGTTGTTTCCTTTGCACCATATGCTATTCATTTTTCATCCGTTTTCTCATCTGATGAGTATTACATTATTATTATCTCCACAGATACCCATAAGTATATCCAATAACTTTACCGTAATGTTTGTAATCAATTATTTATCCCGATTTTGAGAAAATCACATTTATTATACCGCAATATCTGGTAAGAGAACAACAGTAAAGACAAAGGATTTAAACGAAAAGGACCAATATATATTTCGGGATAAATCAAGACTTTATCTGCCAAGGGAGGTAATAGAAAATTCAGTAATGTCTCTCATTGTGATGAATAGGGCTGGTGTGGTATACCGGTACGCCAATATATTGCTATACAACTAGCGCGGTACAATATGTACCGATATGAAATTCCAATACCGGTATTTGCGGTACAAACAACAGAATGTTGTTCGATATGTTTTAATCAACTAAGATAGGCATTAGATAGAATATCTGCCTTCTACAACAAATGTGGGTTCTCATATTAGCATATCTGGTGGAACTAGCAACAATCTCCTTCCAAACACCCGATTGCATAGATACGCCCAATGCAACTCTAGACATAAATACATGTACGCGGTCAAACCTAATCCTAGTCAACTCGACACCCGGCCTCGTCTTACGCTGCAGTACACCTAGACATTGTATGCAGAAATTTGTGAAAAAATAGGAAATCTGCCAAAATACAGGAAAAGAGGGTGTGTTTTACGTTTATTTATCGTCACTACCGGTTACCCATATGAGCGACGCCTCCTGAAGACATTAATCATTTTAGATTTTGGAGGATAGTGCAATGATACAGACAGAGACCCAATCCAGAGTCTCCTCTGGTTCTTTTACGTGCACGGGGTAAAGCACCGACACGAGACCTCGGTTTAACGTCCTATCTGAAAGACTGTTAATTTTATTAGGGTCAGACGACCCGGGGGATCGAACCTGCGATCCCTGGATTACCAGTCCAGCATGTTAACCACTGGACTACAGATATGTCTGTCAGGTAAAGAGAGGATCACCACAACCTAAATATTGAAAATAAAAATCCCTTCTGAATTGCTTAGACCAAATCTGACAATATTTATTTTTCACGATTTTGATCCAAAACAAACAGGAAGATTCACAGCCATGTATGTTATTTAGCCGATTTTAATTTATACATATTTTCCTCGATTGTAAAACAAGTTCTACAACTTACTGATGGAATCCATCGCCATGAGATAAGAGAAGAGGCACTGCGGATGTGTCGTGTCTATGGACATCATGGCACTAGCAACACTCAAACTCACAACCCCACCAGACAAACAGTATCCATTACACCGTGGAAGCTCAACATTTAACAAAGTTGTGATAGCGCAGTGGTAGTGCGTTTGTTTCAGCTGCTAAAGGCCCAGAGTTTAAGCCCCGCTGGAGCCGTTGCGATTGTGTCCTCAGGCAAGGCACTTCAATTCCATGTTGCCTCTTCTTTCTCCCTCACGGCGATGGATTCCATCAGGATTGAGGTCTCGGGAGTGATTAATATAAGTAATAAGAATTTGTTTCGCAATCGAGCTCAAATAAATTTGCATAAACTAACATTTAACTAACGAAGACACAGCATTATAAACTGTCTATTGTGCCTAGCTAATTTCCTTGGAGTATACTGTTAACCCTTTCAACACCACAGACCTCTCAATGGGCTTATGAGCCGTCTCATCAGGATCTGCACTTTTTGCCAGAAATATTACTATTTTTAGACAAAAATTACCCATTTTGATAAATGAACTGGTCCAACTGTAATTTTCTTATTAATTTATTGGTCTGAAAATATCATGGACCAGTCCATGTCAGTTACTTGGTGTTGAATGGGTTAATTATAACCGGTACCATTATATTCGTTTCTTCAAACAGCATGGAGCCAGATCTGATGGCATAGAGCGTGCACAAAACGTGTCATCTGATCAGGTACTATGCTGTTTGCTATTCGGATAGTGGTGCTAAACCACTTGGCAGAATAGCAAACAGCATAGATCGTGATCAGATGTGGCGCTACCCCACCATGTTGTTTGCACATTCTTTCCAATTTATTCAGCATTTTAAGGGTTAAGTCATACAATGTAGCCGAGTACTATATTATATCAAAGAAGCATATATATATATATATTATTATATATGAATTATTTACGATTAATCTACAGCTTCAGTATATTATCCCAACACTATATAGTACTTAGATGTTATTATGTGGCTAGTTAGGTATCGACAAGAGGTAACTTGATATCAGCTTACCGAGGGTCGATCCTAGGCCAATATGAAACTAGCCACGTAATAACGTTTTCTCACCAATGCAACCCTGGTTTGATCCTCGGAACGGGAAGTATGTGAGATGGTACGGTGGTCGCCAGATCGGACAGGTGGGTTTTCTCCGGGTACTCCAGTTTCCTCCCACATGAATGACCACATATAAGCTTTCATCCGCGCCAACGAGAGTGATTAATATAAGTTGTTAAAACTTGTTTCGCAATCGGTGTAAAATAAATGAAGCTTAAACTTTTTAAAACCACTTTGGAATTTAACAAACATGTGACTCTGATATATCTGCAAATGTAATATAATACAGTCTATAATCTGATACATCATCAGCATGGATGCCGCCGTCCTTGAGTGTTTCGGCCCTCAAATTCCATGGACACTCTGGTAGCGGTGGGCCCACAGTGGTGATCAGTCACTGCACGTTGGTTGATTGCTTCCAGCTCTTCTCCTCTCGTCTCAGCCACAGCCAGCTTGAAGCCCGTTCAGCTGCTTGGCTCAGTCTCTGGATAGCCATCCTTTTCTCTCTACCTGTAGTCCCAACTGCTGTTGTACATCTTATATAACTCTCTATCCATCACGACGCAATGATTTGATGTAGTATGAAGCATGAACAAGTTTCTACTAGTGCATCAGTCTAACCACACGACTATAACACTTGGTATATATAACACAATCAAGTTGTCCAATCTGCAGACATATCTGTAGTCCAGTGGTTAACATGTTGGAATGGTAATCCAGGAATCGTAGGTTCGATCCCCCGTCTGACCCTAATCAAATTAACAGTATTTCAGATGGGACGTTAAACCGAGGTCTCATGTCTATGCTTTATACCGTGCATATAAAAGAACCAGAGGATACTCCTCCAAAAATCTAAAATGACTAATCTCTTCAGGAGGCGTCACTCATATGTGCAACCGGTAGTGACGATAAATGAACGTAAAACACACACACACACAGTCTGTCAGTAAAAATCGTGAAAATTAATTGGATGTGAATACTAAGCAGGTTTGCATTAGCATATGCAAAATCATAGTATTTCGAACAACCGTGTTGTGTAGTTAAGATACATCACTATAGATTCTAACGATAATAACAGGGTTCATTCTATGTCAGAATTTTTGGGAGAAGTGAGAAAGTGAGCTATCGCGTCCTTAACCCTTTCAACACCACAGACCTCTAAATAGGCTTACAAAAAGTGTAGATCCAGATGAGCCGGCTCGTGACGAGCCGTCTCATCAGGATCTGCACTTTTTGCCAGTGATATGACTATTTTTAGACATAATTACCCATTTTGATAAATGAACTTGTCCAAATGTGATTTTCTGATTCATTTATTGGTTTATGAATATCATGGACCAGTCCATGTGAGTTACTTGGTGTTGAATGGGTTAAATGGTGTTATTTAATAAATTTCAACAAAATAAGGTTAAATACAACATTTCAATGGTAGGAGTGCTTTATAATGGGCCCGTGTATCTTATTGGCCAACATTTTGTATGAAAATTGTAAAAATAACTAAACTAAACAAACATTTTTAGGGAGAAGTGACACCCAGAGGGCGAAGTCAGGGGCCCTAAGGCGACTATTTCGCCCACATCGCCCTCTAAAATGATCCCTGCTATAGCCCTAAGCTCAAATAATTGAGCACCCCGAGGCCTAAGTCTACAGGATACTACATTTGCTATTTGTACCAAAAACAAAATTACATACAGTCAAACCTGTGTTAGTGGTCACCTCCATTAAGCAGCCAACATGTACTAAGCAGCCAGTGTCCAGATTCCCAAATAGCTGTTTTATTATACATTTGACCTCTATTAAGCAGCCACCTGTGCTAAGCAGCCACTTTCTGCGATTTCCTTGGCAGGCTGCTAAAGACAAGTTTGACTGTTTTTCCCCCCGGTAAATGAGAATCTATATACATAGTACACATGTATATAATGCATGAACAAAATACACAAGTTCTAGACACAACATACACAAAATCTGGAGTGACAGCCCATACCACGCTTACCTTCATACTGCATACATTTCCTCTCCACTGCCACCAATCTATCTCTGTCCTGTTGCCAGGCAACCAGTTGTTGCTGGTGTGATGACATCATGTCACTAAGTTCGCGATCTCGATCCCTCAGCTCACTCATCAGTAGCTGGAGTTCCTGCCGCTGTTTCTGCAATGTCGTGTTCTCCAACTCAGTTAGACTTGTGTTCTTAAATGAATACAAAAGTTATAAGACTCGATGATTTACAGGCATTAAAGGTTACCATCTGAAAACAGAAGTTATAAGACTCGATGATTTACAGCCAATAAAGGTTACCATCTGAAAACAGAAGTTATAAGACTCGATGATTTACAGCCAATAAAGGTTACCATCTGAAAACAGAAGTTATAAGACTCGATGATTTACAGCCAATAAAGGTTACCATCTGAAAACAGAAGTTATAAGACTCGATGATTTACAGCCAATAAAGGTTACCATCTGAAAACAGAAGTTATAAGACTCGATGATTTACAGCCAATAAAGGTTACCATCTGAAAACAGAAGTAGTCTCGATGATTTACCGCCAATAAAGGTTACCATCTGAAAACAGAAGTTATAAGTCTCGATGATTTACCGCCAATAAAGGTTACCATTTGAAAACCAAAGTTACAAATGGCTCATGTTTTAAACTCATACATGTACATTGTATTTACTCCGAAGGTGTTCCACAAACACACTACCGTATATTCCCGGTCTTAGGTCGACCTTCTTCTCATCCAGAAATGTGATGAAAGTTCAAGGTCGACTTATCAACGAGTAACGGCAAAAAAAACCATTTTGAAATAAAAAATTTGTGTTGGAACTTTATTTATGTCTGGTTGTTTGTCTTATTTGATTTAATATAACAACTTGCTTAGATAATTATTTACCTTATAAACAATAGAAAAACTGATAAACAAAATAAAATTTCATAAATTATTGTCAGTGTAGTTTTTTTACGATTTGTGATGGAATAAAGTCAACCAAATATTTCAAATTTAGCTCGAGTTTCATCCAAAAAAATGAGAGAGAAAACAATTGTCCACAATGGAAGGATCCAGCTTAAAATCAGCATTTTCAAGTAAATATTTGTCAGACTTATGGCGGAGATTTATGGCAGAGATCGACTTATGGCAGAGACTTATAGACTTATGGCAGAGACCTATGGCAGAGACTTATGGCAGAGACTTATGGCAGAGACTTATGGCAGAGACTTATGGCAGAGACCTATGGCAGAGACTTATGGCAGAGACTTATGGCAGAGATCGACTTATGGCAGAGATCGACTTATGGCAGAGATCGACTTATGGCCGGTAATATACAGTATATGCATTGTAGTGAAAAATTGCTAATTATAAATGACGGCTTCATATTTAAATAATGTAAATGTGTAAGCAACATTTTGTATATATAATATATTGTATATAATTTTATATAGGATTTTATGACACGAGTTTTGGAAATATTGCAATTAAGTGAGCGTTTTGGAGAGCTTAAAGGCCTGCAGTTTGACCCCGTCCAATTGTAAAGATTTATACTTTACTACCTGTTCCATGTGATTAGTGGCTTGTATCAACAATGTAGCAGTACATTCAGTATAATTTGGCGTATGTAGGTATTTTCTAACGGTTAATATGCACGATCACTCTGTGAGCTGAGAATTAGTCAAAATGAGGCCCTGACAATTTAAGTAAACGTATATTATTGATTGTAAAGAAAATTGATAGTTATGAGTATTCAAACTACATAATCCAGATCAGCCCAGGGACATAGATTACATGTTATGTAGGTGCCTCATCAGCCGTAGCGTAATCACTGAGACTGATAATTTGTATGCATGTATATAATATGTATGTATTTATATGAATAAACTATATGTGTTCGTTATATGGTAACCTTCATACTTCATTTAATTATATATCTACAGTATTATTCGCAAGTTTTCTGTTATATTTTAAATATTTCTCTGTGTCAGTGTGTGTTTACCGATATTGATGCTACATAATAATCACAGTGAATGCTATGAGTACATGTATAATATTATAATTATAATCTCTTGAACATACGAGTATTACACATATTCTGCCGATTTCTACAAGATGCCATTGAGTAAAATAACAATGTATGTAACTGATGAGCAGAGAAAAGAATTGCTGACTTTCTTGCAAAATAAGAACTGGGACGTAGAGATGGAAATAGAAGAAACAGCCACCGCCATGCCCGTTGCAGAGGCTGCTTACGTACCTCCCCCTATGCCTCAGCATGCTGAAGGTGTTGCTGAGTGTCCACTGTGCTTGTGTTCCCCTTGCATAATAAATGAACAGAACAAACAACTTTGGTGGCCTGCTAATAATCGTCCACCGCATAATCTAAATTCACATGAGAGAAAGCTTCTATACAGGAGGTTTTGGGCAATGCTATATAATTGTGGCGCATGGAAAGATGTCAGATATATAGAGAGAAAAGTAGCGGCTAGAAGAGGAGACTGTACTTGGCATAAGAGGGAACTGATGCCTGAATGTGTGGTACAGCAATGCAGGAACTGGCTGCCTAACCCGCGCAACCAGCCTTATTTGGGCCATAAGTGGAGTTGAATTGTTTATACCAGTTGTAAGTACTATAAAAATACAGAACTTCAATTTCAGCAATTTATAACCTCTGATATGTACGTGGGTCATAATAGATATAAGTGGTGCTCATGTATTAGATGTATACCATGCAGGGCCTCGCATGTGGCAAATACGATGTGCGTCGACCGTCAGATTTGTACCGCTATTCCTCGTGTGTTTAGTGCGTCGACCGTCAGATTTGTACCGCTATTCCTCGTGTGTTTAAGGTCAAATATAGGTCAACCTACAGGCCTTTAATGGCATAATTCCAAAACGAGCTTCATAAAATACGGCATGAAATCACGGCGAGTGTAAAGTGCATTTATTACACTACCATATAGGGGATCATATTTTGGCACAACATAACGTTGCTACTTTCATGTTGACACAAAGTGTCAGCACAAATTGTCATGACATAAATAAATTATCATGACATCAATAAATTATCATGACGTCAATAAATTGTCATGACGTCAAATAAATTGGGTCAGTGTGTATGTGCCTAATCTGTGTCAGCACAAATTGTCATGATGTAAATAAATTGTCATGACATAAATAAATTATCATGACGTCAATAAATTGTCATGATGTAAATAAATTGGGTCAGTGTGTATGTGCCTAATCTGTGTCAGCACAAATTGTCATGACGTAAATAAATTGTCATGACATCAATAAATTATCATGACATCAATAAATTGTCATGATGTAAATAAATTGGGTCAGTGTGTATGTGCCTAATCTGTGTCAGCACAAATTGTCATGACGTAAATAAATTGTCATGACATCAATAAATTATCATGACGTCAATAAATTGTCATGATGTAAATAAATTGTCATAATGTCAATAAATTGTCAGGATGTCAACAAATTGTCATGACGTCACTAACTTGTCATGACGTCACTAACTTGTCATAACGTCACTAACTTGTCATGACGTCACTATGCAAAACTGCGTTATATTTATGTTTTAAACAACGTTATAATTATGTCGAGACTTCTTTTAAATTTATTGTTTGTCTTATCATTTTGTTATGTACCATATCTATCCAATACTGATTAGATGTAATTATATTCCTTTATGCATTCTGTGTGCTGATAAATTCATAAATAACTTTCTCAACAGCAGTTTAACGTAGCAAACACTGAAAAAACATTGGAAAATGTCCCATATAGCGGCAAACAATACACAGGATAGTGCATAAACAATGACACTGACCCACCTGTTTAGAGGAAGACGATGTCCTGCTAGAGGAAACACGCGCACACACTGACCCACCTGTTTAGAGGAAGACGATGTCCTGCTAGATGAAGACGATGTCCTGCTATAGGAAACATGCGCACACACTGACCCACCTGTTTAGAGGAAGACGATGTCCTGCTAGAGGAAGACGATGTCCTGCTAGAGGAAACACGCGCACACTGACCCACCTGTTTAGAGGAAGACGATGTCCTGCTAGAGGAAGACGATGTCCTGCTAGAGGAAACACGCGCACACACTGACCCACCTGTTTAGAGGAAGACGATGTCCTGCTAGAGGAAACACGCGCACACACTGACCCACCTGTTTAGAGGAAGACGATGTCCTGCTAGAGGAAACACGCGCACACACTGACCCACCTGTTTAGAGGAAGACGATGTCCTGCTAGAGGAAACACGCGCACACACTGACCCACCTGTTTAGAGGAAGACGATGTCCTGCTAGAGGACACACACACTGACCCACCTGTTTAGATGATGACAATGTCCTGCTAAATGACGCAGTACGGATATTGGTACGTCTCGGACTGTTCATTGAAGATCTCTCAGCACAGCAATCTCTCAATCGTCCACTTACTCGAGTTCTCGTTTCTACCTTCATACCAGCTTGTCTTGTACTATACCCCGTATCACTATATTCGTTGGAATTTACAACATTAACATCAAACATGTTCTGTGCATTCTCGCCATGAACATCCGGACTATTGGTTGAACACTCAACAGTTTGTTTATGCTTTTCATTAGATAATTGCTTTGATCTATTTGCATGGTTAGAAAATTTATTAATATTTGCATTCTCTATAATGTGTTTGTCCACATCCTCATGTTGTTTTTCATCCAATCTCTTTCTTTGTTCAATGAATTGTAGATCATCTGTGTCATATATACCCATTGGACTACCCTTTTCACTTTCAACAGATGTCATTTTAGATCTTTGTACCGGTACATCTCTGGGTTTTTTGAAAAAATCCTCGTGTTCGGACATTGTTGACCTCTGACCATGCTTGGGTGACCTTGCCCTTTCATGATGGACCGCTCTATCAACAGGGTGATCCCTTGATTTTTTTCTTAAATTATCAATATTAGAAATGTCATGAATATTTCTGTCATTATTCCTTGATTTTCCACCTATCTGCCCATGACCCGTGTGGGCACTACTGGTATGTTGATCTCTGACCCTTGGGTGAAGGTCAGAATGTCGTATGGACTGTAAGCTCTCAGCATCCGTAAATTCTTCATACCGTTCAGGTCTGGACATGAAATAGTTCACGACATTCTTTGTTGACGGAAGTGGTATTTTGGTTCCCTGTTTTGAATTACCAAAAATAATTACTGTAAATTTATGCATACTTGTTAATGGTATTAATGTATATTTTATGTTGTTATTTTTGGAAAACAATAAACTGTGAAATCCTGTTTATATACATATAATATTCTCAAAAATCACATCAAATGCATCTACAGTCAAACCTGTGCTAGTGGTCACCTCCATTAAGCAGCTAACCTGTATTAAGCAGCCAGTTTCCTGATTTACAATATGTTCTTTTATTATTTGACCTCTATTAAGCAGCCACCTGTGCTAAGCAGCCACTTTCTGTAATTCCCTTGGCTGGCTGCAGGCTGCTTAAGACAGGTTTGACTGTATAACAACTATGAATAATAACTATGAGAATTTGTACAATTACTTGGGCTGTACTGATTCAGTTATCAGATGTTTGAAGTACAACTGCATTGCTCACACTACAACTGTAGCGCAATAAACAAATGAAATTAAAAACATTTACACGGTCTTGGTGCATTGGATTTAGTCAAACAAGTAGCTAACATTCCTCGATTTATTTGGCGACTGAAATGCCCTCAGACTCCTTTCTGAACCTTCGTTCACACATTGGTGGGCATCTGGGTAGAACCATTGACTTTCTACAAGCCAGTTAGACATAGGCTAATACTGTGAAGCTATTACATTCATTGTCTAGCTCATTCTGGTAGCCATGAAATAATGTTATATTTCGGGTTTTACGCCTGCATTAGCACCATTTTGGGCTATATCGCCGACGGGCAGTTTACCTAACAACACCTGTTCTGGGCAGGCTCCAGCAGTTAACCAGTACTTAGGTGCACCAACCTCCGTTATATTTCGGGTTTTACGCCTGCATCAGCACCATTTCGTGCTATATCGCCGGCAGGCAGTTTACCTAACAACACCTTTCCTGGGCAGGCTCCAACGGTTAACCAGTACTTGGGTGCACCAACCTCCGTAAGAAACTGCCAACTTTTTCATATAAATGAGACAGGGTCTGAGCGGGGCTCGAACCCGTGACAATCAGTGATGATAGGTTACAGTGGTATACAAGTCAGCGACCTTAACCACTCGACCACGGAGGCGGACTTGAAATAATGTATATATATATATCCAGTTCAACAGGTAAGTTTTACGACAATCAACTTAAATACTGCACAAACGTGAACGAGACTTGAATTATTTACATCAAGTGTTCATACCTTAATAGGTGTGCTGTGCACAGGTACGTCATCTGTACTCGATAGAAATGGAATACCTGCGTAAAAACATGCAAAATATCAATAATTTATTTTTACATGTATATAAGAAGTGCTCAATGAATCACTCAACTGAACAGACGGATCTGTAGTCCAGTGGTAACACGCTGAACTGGTAACCCAGGGATGCAGGTTTGATCCCCTGTCTGCCCATAATAAAATTAACAGTCTTTCAGATGGGACTTTAAACGGAGGTCTCGTGTCGGTGCTTTACACCATGCATGTAAAAGAACCAGAGGAGACTCTGCAATGGGTCTCTGTCTGTATCATTGCACTATCCTCCAAACATCTAAAATGACTAATCTCTTCAGGAGGCGGCGCTCATATGGGCAACCGGTACGTAAAACACACATACTCAACTGAACTGAATGCACGACGAACCAAATAAATGGCCGCGATACAGAAAGGAACACTCCAGTTACTACAGTCTGTACATGGTTGCTCCATCATTAGATCTAGTGTCATAGTCTTTTACAGAAATTATAGAAACAAACCAAGCCTTCTTCAAATTATAACTTACGAGAATGTGTGAAGAATTTGTGTAAATAGAGTTGTTAAAAGTTTAAACTTTATTTATTTTACAATGATTGCGAAGCAAGTTCTAACAACTTATATTAATCACTCTCGTTGGCGCAGATGAAAGAGTATATGTGGCCGGAGAAAACCCACCTGTCCGATCTGGCCACCACCGTACCATCTCACATACTTCCCGGTCCGAGGATCGAACCCGGGTTGCATTGGTGAGAAGCGAGAGTTGTTGCAGTTTTCACAAAGTCTTTCCTTAATGTGAAGAAAAACAGCTTCCTACATGCAGAGGTCTAATTGATTTAAAACAACAGTCTTGGCTAGCTACACAATGTCTGCATGAATGGATTGCAAATGTATGTATGCTATTTGTCATGTACTCATGTTTGACGTTTGTAATATCATTCCGTATATACATGTATAGAGAACAGGCGTGTACAAACAGAACATGTAAAACTTCAAAAGAGTTGCTCAGTCAAGTTGTGTAGTACAGCAATACAGGTCAAGTTGTGCAGTACAGCAATACATGTCAAGTTGTGCAGTACAGCAATACATGTCAAGTTGTGCAGTACAGCAATACAGGTCAAGTTGTGCAGTACAGCAATACAGGTCAAGTTGTGTAGTACAGTAATATAGGTCAAGTTGTGCAGTATAGCAATACAGGTCAAGTTGTGCAGTACAGCAATACAGGTCAAGTTGTGCAGTACAGTAATACAGGTCAAGTTGTGTAGTACAGCAATATAGGTCAAGTTATGCAGTACAGCAATACAGGTCAAGTTGTGTAGTACAGCGATACAGGTCAAGTTGTGCAGTACAGCAATACAGGTCAAATTGTGCAGTACAGCAATACAGGTCAACACATACAACAAATATTTGGCTAATCTCAAAATAAAGTTTCAACTTCAAGTTACTGAATTAAAGCCTTTCGCACGTTGATGCCAGGGTAAATGGCTATTTCAAAAATTTATTGGTAGAGGAAGAACCCAGGTGCCCGGACAGCACTTCAGGCACGCATTCCACTCTACAATGATGAGGGCTCAAGTGATTTATAGCCAACAATAACCACTGGGTCAAGAAGGCTCAGTCCTGGTCACAATTATGAATTACATGGCTGCCACAGAACCACACAGTTTGGAAAACAGAAAAATCTTACCAGATTGATCAGCCAAAGTATCATCCATAGCCTGCATTCTCTCCCCCGTCAAACATTATCTGAAACAAAGCAGGCAAACTACAAATATTCCGGTCTCCAAAATTCATGATTAATCTGGTACTTGCAAAATAGTGTTCACCTAGAGGGTGATTTGGGAGGAATAGACTGTGAACTGCCTGTACTTCAACACTCCTACGTTGTGCTCCAGGAGAAGGTTTATCTGATATACCTGTGTTAGTGGTCACCTCCATTAAGCAGCCAGTTTTCAGATTCACAATATGTTGTTTTATTATACATTTGCCCTCTATTAAGTAGCCACCTGTGCTAAGCAGCCACTTTCTGTGAGTCCCTTGACTGGCTGCTTAAGATAGGTTTGAGTGTTATATATAGGTGACACAAACTTTTCTCTTGTAGATCTACCATAATGTGTGACATCCATTGTTCAGTGGTACAGTGTCAGATTTAGAATCAAACGGGTCCCGGGTTCGATACTCGGTTAGGCCATGTATGTAGTGTCATTTAGCAATTAGCATGGCACCTCACAAGGTAATTTTTATAGCAATGTTATTGCAATCAGTCTGTTTTAACAATAAAATTCAACTGCAACATTGTATGTTACATTAAATAGCCAATATTTTTCAATATGCTACTGCAAACATAACTATTCTTGGTCCGTCGGTAGGCTACGTGACACTTGACACATGATTCTCTGTTAGGAAAGGTGTATGTGTTATATATGTTATTGCTGTGATCCATCTGCGATAGTAAAATAGAAAACCAACCAATATCTGTGCAGGCTCCCAAATGCAAGAATAGACAGTATTCACCTACTTCTATGACCACTGCTTTTATGCATGTACGACTGGGAGTGCTATAAGGACAACAGCAAGGCATCATTTCTAGTTAAATGTTATTATTTTCAAATTGTTCAGAGTTATAGTTTACATTGTATATATGGCAAAACAGGGTCAATTTTCCTGTTTATTAGCATAATTAATTAAAGGCATGTTGTACACTCAGTTTTTATGTAATTTAGTGACGCAGAATTAATTTTCAGGCTAGTTTGAGATGACGTAAAATACCTGTAATGCGCAGAGCAGATACAGGGGGGGGTGAATGAACTATATTCATAACGTCATTAGTCAACCAATGAAATGTGTTCGGCTGTCCGATTAGCACAGTGGGTAACACGCTCGCTTCTCACCAATGCAACCCAGTTCAATCCTTGGACCGGGAAGTATGTGAGATGGTACTGTGGTCGCCAGACAGGACAGGTGGGTTTTCTCCGGGTACTCCGGTTTCCTCCCACACGAATGACCACATTTACGCGCCAACGAGAGTGATTGATATTAGTCGTTAAAACTTGCTTCGCAATCATTGTAAAATAAATAAAATTTAAACTTTAATGAAACGTGTCGCTGTAGGCATTTCTCGGCTCAGTGGAATTCCCAATAGCGGCACGAGTAGATGTGATTTTTTGACACTAAGTATCAATCTATTAGTGACGCAGAATTAATTTTCAGGGTAGTTTGAGATGACGTAAAATACCTGTAATGCGCAGAGCAGATACAGGGGAGTGAATGAACTATATTTAGAACGTCATTAGTCAACCAATGAAATGCGTTAGGTAAGCGTAATAAGCATAATTTCTCTTGTTGAATATGTAGAAAAGGATCTATTTATACAGATAATACACTATTTACATGAGTTCATTCGCTTTATGTTATGTCATTGTTGATTCTTCGCTTAGATGCGTCGGAACCCGGTATTCAAGGATAGTTTGAAGGCCTACATCATTTAGATGACAAACAAAATTCACGATTGCATTTGGAGAAGTTTTATAACTTCCATGACAGGTCGTGAGTTACTTATAATTACATGTACCATTAACACTGGCATGCATACTTACGCAATTGAAAATCAGTACTCCGCAATGAAGCAGACGAGTACGAATTGTGCCTTTGGCCGTTTGGGGCGAAAATTATCGAGAATGAATAGAACTAATCAAAATACAATGCAATATCGAGTTATCATCAATTAATGACATGTTAATAATGAAAACTATGTTAAAATGATAGAAAATGACATGCTGATATTGGCAATTACATTTCAATGTACTGAGGAAATCAACATCTGATACTTTGTTTTGATTTTGGTTGTGTTTATCTCATGTCCAAGCACGCTGCGCATGCTCAGCAACATCTTTTTGGTTGTCGATAAAATCCTTTATTTTTCGTCCCGTAACCGTAATAATGTAGTGTAATGTGTCTTACACTTGAAAACTCGTTCTTCTCTGAAGGACATACTTGATGAAAGAACATATCAAACTACTATTGCTTGAGACATCACTTAAAGGTACCTTTTCCAAATGTATTGCATGATTCTGCTGGTGCTCACATCGTTCATGCAATATGAAAAATGAAAGCAAAACAGAAAATAATATACATGTAGTTCTACGTTGAAACAGACTATTTTAGAGCACTATGTGGAACTCCAAACCATGTCATTTTCTATGGACTTACAGTGTACGATTTCCAGGTAAATATAAATATAATTGCTCTAATCCAGTTACTCTATGTCGAAATACAACTTTAGTTCAGTTTGGTGTCCGTTGATAGTACTGTTACTAGCATGTGCAGTATATATATTGCTTGAACCTAAAATACCCCAACCGAAAGCGTTCATTTTAGATTCATTATTTAAAAGCGCACAATTATGACATAATCAGGAACTATTTATTTTGAGTCGGAGAGAAGCATTTATATTAGCATAAATTCTGTACGTAGAGTGTTTGAACAAGGGCATACACGCTGCAAAATAAAGCAATGCTATATGGACATTTAATGATTTTAGATGGTACAATGGTCGTTAGATCGGACAGGTGGGTTTTCTCCGGGTACTCCGGTTTCCTCCCACATGAATGACCACATATACCGGCGCTTTCATCCGAGCCAACGAGAGTGATTAATATAAGTTGTTAAAACTTGCTTCGCAATCGTTGTAAAATAAATAAAGTATAAAAAATGATTTTATCACATACGAATAAGTTAAATACTAGAGCACTGTACTGTAAGTTTGGGCTGGCGTTCATTGTGTACACACTATAATACTATTATCAAACTGGTCTCAGTAATCGGTGATCTCCAAATTAAGATTTCGATGGAACTGTGGCAATTTAGGTCATGGCTGTTTTCTGATTTCATTATGAATACACTCGTGGAGTCGTGGTCCAAACCATTGCAACACAAAGATGTGTGGCATCCGTGGTCCAGTGGTAGAGTGTCGGATTTGGAATCGATACTCGGTCAGGCCACGTATGTAGTGTCATTGAGCAAGGCACCTCACACACATTGCTTAGTACTGGTTAACCACTTAGGTCGGCTAAGCTTGCCCAAGAAAACATGTCTACATCCCCGTAAAGGGTTTGACATTAATACACTTAGCCTGGGTTCAAGTCTGTCGTTTTTTCACAGTTTTATTTCTGGCAAAATGACAAAAAGTTGATATTAGCAGAAGCTCAAAACGAATCAATTATTGATCTCGGTGTTAAAAATATAGTTCTATGACTGACAAGGCAACATATATTTAGACGAATCTGTAGTCCAGTGGTTAACACGTCGGACTGGTAATCCAGGGATCACAGGTTCGGAAAAAACTATTCGCAAAACAATGAAAGGAAGAGCAAATTGACAATGAAAGGAACCTCCCTAACATTGTAAGGTAGGGCAAATTGACAATGAAAGAAACATCCATAACATTGAAAGGAAGAGCAAATTGACAATGAAAGGAACCTCCCTAACATTGTAAGGTAGGGCAAATTGACAATGAAAGAAACAGTCATAACAATGAAAGGAACATCCATAACAATGAAAGGAAGAGCTCTAACAATGAAAGGAAGAGCTCTAACAATGAAAGTAACATCCATAACAATGAAAGGAAGAGCTCTAACAATGAAAGGAAGAGCTCTAATAATGAAAGGAACAGCCATAACAATGAAACGAAGGAAACTTGACAATGAAAGGAACATCCATAACAATGGAAGCAAAAGGTCTATGACACGTATGTGAACATTGTGGCTATGCCACAGTCGCCCACGGTACATTGTACTTACGTACAATGCACAATGGACGACTGTGGCTATTGTTATACCCACAGCGGCCAGTGATCAATGTAGTAAGTACAATGTTATGTTGAAATATAGTTTCCGGTATTTTTTGCCCAACACACGCACCGGACCTCATTATTGCAGAGTCTCAAATGCATTTTATATATCTTCAGATGTGTTGCATCGCATATGAACGTGTTTAACTGTTGAATAACTCACCATTGAAATAAAAAGAAAATTCATTCGATTTAAGATATTTAAATAAATAAACGTAGATATTTAGCTGAACTTTTATATATTTGTCAAATTTATGCTTATTCCAATGACTAAACTGACATTCAAACATCTGAATGTTTAAAGAAATATGAAACAATCTTCTTAATTTTTTGGATCTATTTTTCGACTAAATTAAAAATAGAATGCAGGCTTATTATATAGTACGCCGCCATATTGGCCTAGTTTCGCGAAAACGAAACTTCGGGTAAACCAACGCAGCTGTACAATAACTACATGTATATGAATGACACCCTAAGTCAGCATAATGTAGAAATTTAACAGCAGTCAGACGAATGTATATGGATTATATATGACAAATTATACATGTGTATTACTGGAATACAACAAGAAGTTGTGCACAAGTACAACACTTGACAGGCGTGGCATGCTAATGACTGTCCCTTGTAATCAACATCATCTCTAGATATTGATTGCTTCACTCTATCAACATTATGTTCGCAATATATTTTCTTTTCTCACCTATAGACAGGCTTTTCGCGCCGTTTTGGGTGTGTGAGATCACATGAACTTGACATGTTAGCCATAAGCCACCAAATGTCTCGTAACTCTATCCTAGGACACCCCCTCTGTTAAAAACAGGTTTAACAGAGGGGGGTGCCCATGGATAGAGTTACGAGACCTTTGGTGGCTTATGGATACAATTTCAAGTTCCTGTGGTGAGATAAATCTCCGTATCAAGGGGAGTAACTCTACAGATCAGTATGAGCAATCACAACTGATAAAACTGACTATTCCCAAACTTCAAAAATCGGAACCTCACTAGAACAACAACCTTTCTACAACAACCAATCTTGGGTGTATCCGGATGGTGTTTGCTCTTGAGAGGTTTGACTGTACTACTACTAATTAGATACCACGAGATGGTACGGTGGTCGCCAGATCGGACAGGTGGGTATTCTCCGGGTACTCCGGTTTCCTCCCACATAATGACCACATAATTTATACGCTTTCATCCGAGCCAACGAGAGTGATTAATATAAGTTGTTAAAACTTGCTTCGCAATCGTTGTAAAATAAATAAAGCATAACAAAATTTTAAAACAAAAATGAAGTCCGGAGATGCGTCAGAGCATCGTTCTTTGCACGCATCTTCAGCCTTCGGGTGTGATTTCCTTATCTGCAACTCTTGGAGATGCTAGATTCACTAAACTATATTTATTTTTAAGCTGGGTAGGTTAGCTTCCCAAATGTGTACCCATTCTTTTTAACATGTTCACTACTACGACTGTTACACAAGTCGGATTGGTCGGTCTCTGCTGCTGTATGGTAGCTGGACTAACCTGTGTCTGTTTCTTTACTACTTATGCTACACGACCGAGTCTTTCTACCTTTGCTATTATTCAACTATGCTACCTTTCTTTTCCTGAATGCACCGTTTAAAAAAGTTATGGTTGTCAAGTTTGACAGTTTAACGTAACCTGTAGATGTAGACATATATAGTTATCAAATGTAATGTTATGGTAGACGGAGGGAATTTGATCTTACATTATTGAATGAAAAACAGTCAAATACAATCACAAATCAAATCAACAAAAGTGAATTTAAGCAGAATATCGCTAAAATGTGCTATAACGAATATTTACGAATTATGCCAGCCTATATACACGTTTTTTTATTGAAACACTAAAACATTTGAGGTCGCTGAAGTTCCTGTCTCAAGCTCGCTTTCTCCTTCTGCAAATCATGTTGTTCCTGTGTCAGTCGCTCTAGTTCCTGCAGCATCGAAGTCGGTGCAATCACTCCCAGCCAAACAGGAGAACAACCGGACTTATGACGAATGGCGCCTTCACTAAGAAGTTAATTCTACCACTCCACCTCATGAATCCTATCACCTCATGAATCACATCATCTCATGAATCCCATAACCTCATGAATCCCATAACCTCATGAATTAAATCTCCCCATGAATCCCATCACGTCATGAATCCCATCACCTCATGAATCTCATCACCTCACGAATCCCATAACCTCATGAATTCAATCACCTCATGAATCCCATCACCTCATGAATCCCATCACCTCATGAATCTCATCACCTCACGAATCCCATAACCTCATGAATTCAATCACCTCATGAATCCCATCACCTCATGAATCCCATCACCTCATGAATCCCACCACCTCATGAATCCCATCACCTCATGAATCACATCACCGTGATGCATTGGTTTATAATCTAAGCGGCTCCCTGTTCGTAAATGGTGTGCCATAACTAGCACGAATAATAACAAAATTACAAATAAACAATCATACAAAGGAACAATTAATAACAACACCACTATCCATCTAAATGTATCACCAACATTCAAGTGTTCCTATTCACAAGGAAAACAAGCTGACCCCTGGAGGGTCAAACTGACGTTTTAATTCTTTATAAGATTATTCCATACTAATTATATCTGTAAATGATGTAGTAAGAAATATAAAGCTCCAAATTTCCAAAGAACACTATCAATCAAATAAAAGCTTTCCAAAGGTGACAACAAAATTCGTTCATATGGTATGATTTATGTATCGTCGCTACCGGTTGCCCATATGAGCGACGCCTCCTGAAGAGATTAATCATTTTAGATTATTGAAGGATAGTGCAATGATACAGACATATACCCATTCCAGTGTCTCCTCTTGTTCTTTTGCGTGCACGGGGTAAAGCACCGACACGAGACCTCGGTTTAAAGTCTCATCTGAAAGACTGTTAATTTTATTAGGGTCAGACGGGGGATAGAAACCTGCGATCCCTGGATTACCCGTCCAACGTGTTAACCACTGGTCTACAGATCCGTCTGTGAACAGTTCGTGCGTGCGCGACACAATAAGGGAGCACGAGCCAATGACAAATCATCACTATAAATTGACCGATGTCTGAGTGATACCACAGGAACTTGAAATTATACCCATAATTAAGCCACCACAGGTCTCGTACCTATATCCTAGGACACCCCCTCTATTAAAAAGGTCTCGTACCTCTATCTTAGGACACCCTATTTCCTAGGACACATTATACACTATTAAATAGAAGGGGGTGTCCTAATTAAGTACGAGACATTTGGTGGCTTATGGTGGCTTATCGATACAATTTCAAGTTCCTGTGGTGATACAAAGATGACCGTTACCCGAACTGTAAAGATCAATACGCTAACGACTAAAAAGGAACTGCATCTTTTAAATAGGATTACGATCTACCAATAACAAACGACGTTCCTTGTTTCACCGGTGTTCTAATACGCACATGTGTTTATTTACCCGATATACGAAAGTGGGTCAAGATGTGTACTTGGTATTTCTAGTTGTTTTGGGGAATATAGCTCATGGATACACTGCTAATTTCGGCCCAGTATGTAGGCCTAAGCATGGTAGATACAGGTTTTTTAAAAATATATCTAGTATTTATAGTATTGGTATCATTTTAGGGTCTACAGTGTAATCATGCATAAACATGTACGTACTGGGAACGAATATGGGACAGGTGTGACCCTGGACAGGTGTGACCCCAGTTTGGGACAGGTGTGACCCTGTTTAGCGACCAGGTATAGGTATGACCAGGTTATATGATAGGTATGACCACATTATTTTAGATTAAGGTGTAGTTTAACATGTATATTTATGTGTATTGGACAAGAAATTGGCCAGTTAATGACAGTTAATAGCTCTGGCATTATCCAATTTCAGTCCATTCAAGTCAATTGGTTGTTACTGGTTAGTTGATGATTGTATTTACTCAGTATGTCAGATATCAATTAGATTATGTTGGACCAATTAAAGCAAGCCTGTAAATGAGCTAATGCCTGAATGCCTAGTTAATTAAGTAATCAAGGTAATTAAAGCATAATGCTCAGTGAGTTAATTTAACTGCAGCACCCCACCGGCTTTGATGTTTCCCAAAATTGCTGAAGTGAATTTAACATATTAATTAATTATAAATATAATTAATTAGGTGATATGTTTTCAAATTGGCACTACAAATCTCACCAAATATACAATTAAATTCAAAGTAAATATACATGTTAAAGTACACCTTAGTCTAATATAACCTGGTCATACCTATACCTGGTCGCTAAACGGGGTCACACCTGTCCCAAACCGGGGTCACACCTGTCCCAAAACGGGGTCGAACCTGACGGGTCACACCTGTCCAGGGTCACACCTGTCCCATTACCCTGGGAACACGGTAAATCGTACTCTAGTCAACTCGACCCTCGGCCTCGTCATACGTACGCGATTTCCTTACTCTGTACTCAGTGCCGTCGCGGGCCTTTTGAGAGGCCGATCAAATAGGAGAACTGAGAGTGGGACTTAGCTAGGGGGTTCGGGGACATGCTCCCCCTCGATTTGTTTGGATTATGTACGCGATTCCCTTGCATCTGAAGACATTTTAGTGTGTAGGCTATTAATATATATATTAATTAACAGTTTATTAATACCTACTTTTGTTTATAATTTACCATATTTTTTCTTCAATATAGGTGTTTTGGGTTTCTTAGATGTACACTTGGCACGTTGAGCTTCGTCTGTGTGGCGACATTTGTGCTAACGCCCACTCCATTATCATCTATGACTAGTTAATTCACTGTTGGTATCTTAATTTTGCCTTGCATCGGTCGGGGTGGCGTAGGTTCGAATCCCACCAAGGGCATAGGTGTTTCCGTGAGCAAGACACTTTATAAGAACGACTCGAGATTGATTGAATAAGCTTTCAGCTTTCGTCACACTCGAGCTATAATAACACCCACTCCATTATCGTATATGGCTAGTTCACTAGAGCTAGCTGTTGGTATCTTAAAATTGAATATCTTGCCTTGCATCGGTCGGGGGAAACGTAAGTTCGAATCCCACCAAGTTGTTTCCGTGAGCCAGACACTTTATTCCCTTTGCTCTTTTACATGTATTGGTTTGTCGCAGTGTGGTTGAATTTAGACAACCAGCTTTCGTCAGAAGTGAGCTAAAATAAATGTGTGAGGGGTCGGGACTATCATACAATTGACTATTGGTAACAAATAAATAACGTTTAACAATAAAACAAAACAGATTTACACAATGTTTTAGAGCTAAGAACTTTGGAATCGTCTTCATCTCTTAACAAAATGTACATACTTGCTGTCAGACTATTGACCATCACCACGAAGTGCTAGTCCTTGGCGTGCTAAAAATCGTACACTTGATAAAATCTTTAGCAAACATTCCCGGTCGGTAACTATTTCATTAGCAATGCCCTCCGACAGCATTGCATCTCTATCCTTAGTCAATGTCGGTAGTGTCAGTACTTTTTCGACAGCCTCACGATGGCAGTTTGAGGATGCATGCTTTTTAAAGCCCACTGTCGCATCTTTCCAGTTGCAGAATTAATTTCAAATGAATACTTTATCAGTATTCGCAGACGACAATGTGCAGTCTTTGGTAGCTGTCAGGCTCACATGGCAGAATTCAAGATCGCATGGTTCGTCATAATGTAGCCATGTTCGGGACTCGAACCATTTCCTTTGGAAAGCTCTTTGAACCGGTTGTGTCTGGCCAACGCTCCGTTTTTGAAATTTAAAGCCTTTTGGCTGGTTTGCTGGTGGAAGAAATGCGGATGCCATAATTTACTGCATCATTTCTAAAATGATTTAAGATTATGAAATGAATTGTTTGTTTGTTTTACGTTTATTTATCGCCGATACCGGTTGTCCATCTGAGTGACGCCTCCTGAAGATATTACATGTAGTCATTTTAGATTTTACGACCAAAATGCAATGCTACAGAAAGAGAGACCCATTCCAGAATCTCCTCTGGTTCTTTAACGTGCACGATGTAAAGCACCGACACGAGACCTCGGTTTAACGTCGCATCTGAAACACTGTTAATTTTATTAGTGTCAGACGGGGGATCGAACCTGCGATCCCTGGATTACCAGTCCAACGTGTTAACTACTGGACTACAGATCCGTCTGTGTGAAATGCATTTTGGGTCTATACTTGTTTTATAGCAATGTATTGGACGTGTCAATTACTGCCAATAAGTAATGCCCAAGACAGTGCACCATGTATTAGTAGTATATATTTCCGGTTATAGCTTACCAGGTTCCGTTTCCTTTGCCACGTGTCCAGTAAGAACATACCCAGGTACGTTACGTCTAGATGTTAATAAATGCACACCTTCTGATCCATTGGTCCCCTGGTCGCAGGCCAATAAAAGATAACCTATTGAAAGTGTACATACATGCGGGGAAGTGGGTGTCTTCTCAACACCCCTTTATCTTTAGAGCATGGTATGTATGACCAACAGCCGTCAATGTGTTAAGATAAAACAAAAGTGCAAAACATGAGAAATATTTAATTTTAAACTGTTCTAATATGAATCACAGGGATTCGGCACGTTTGGGGGTACTAGTATATATATTTAAATATATATACTAGTACCCCCAAACGTGCCGAATCCCTGTGATATGAATAGACTAAAATCGACCAAACAAAGTGACGGTGACGATGACACTGATACTGTATCAACATGTAAGCATCTCGCAACATGAGTCGGTAGTAACCCGTCTAGGCATGTGCTCGCAACATGAGTCGGTAGTAACCCGTCCAGGCATGTGCTCGCAACATGAGTCGGTAGTAACCCGTCCAAGCATGTGCTCGTAACATGAGTCGGTAGTAACCTGTCCAGGCATGTGCTCGAAACATGAGTCGGTAGTAACCCGTCTAGGCATGTGCTCGTAACATGAGTCGGTAGTAACCCGTCCAGGCATGTGCTCGTAACATGAGTCGGTAGTAACCCGTCCAGGCATGTGCTCGTAACATGAGTCGGTAGTAACCGTGTAAGCGTGTGCTCGTAACACATGCCCTGCAGTTAATTGGGGAGGACCGTAACTAATGTTGTTAAAACGTGTGGCCCAAGTCAGCATGACGCCTGTTAGGACACCGTTAATACTGACAGCCTAGCTTACAGAACACTTAGAACTGGCATACACGTGACCATGTAAAAGTAAACACACATACGCTTAATTAAATTCCGCTTTTGCCCAGGTCGCTTGATATCCACACATCGAAAGACATAAAAATTAAAAACTGGTAAGGACACAACGTTGGTAAGGATACAACGCGATATATCGTTGGTAGGGATGCATCGCTGGTTAGTAGGGCCAACTCGTGTGTATGGCTACATCGTTGGTAGGGATGCATCGCTGGTTAGTAGGGCCAACTCGTGTGTATGGCTACATCGTTGGTAGGACTACATCTTTGGTAGGGTTACATCATTGGTAGGACTACATCATTGGTAGGACTACATCATTGGTAGGACTACATCATTGGTAGGGTTACATCATTGGTAGGGCTACATCATTGGTAGGGTTACATCATTGGTAGGGTTACATCATTGGTAGGGTTACATCGTTGGTAGGGTTACATCATTGGTAGGGCTACATCATTGGTAGGACTACATCATTGGTAGGGTTACATCATTGGTAGGGTTACATCATTGGTAGGGTTACATCATTGGTAGGACTACATCATTGGTATGGTTACATCATTGGTAGGACTACATCATTGGTAGGGTTACATCATTGGTAGGGTTACATCATTGGTAGGGTTACATCATTGGTAGGGTTACATCATTGGTAGGACTACATCATTGGTAGGGTTACATCATTGGTAGGGTTACATCATTGGTAGGGTTACATCATTGGTAGGACTACATCATTGGTAGGACTACATCATTGGTAGGACTACATCATTGGTAGGACTACATCATTGGTAGGGTTACATCATTGGTAGGACTACATCATTGGTAGGACTACATCATTGGTAGGACTACATCATTGGTAGGGTTACATCATTGGTAGGACTACATCATTGGTAGGGTTACATCATTGGTAGGGTTACATCATTGGTAGGGTTACATCATTGGTAGGGTTACATCATTGGTAGGACTACATCATTGGTAGGTTACATCATTGGTAGGGTTACATCATTGGTAGGGTTACATCATTGGTAGGACTACATCATTGGTAGGGTTACATCATTGGTAGGACTACATCATTGGTAGGGTTACATCATTGGTAGGGTTACATCATTGGTAGGACTACATCATTGGTAGGGTTACATCATTGGTAGGACTACATCATTGGTAGGGTTACATCATTGGTAGGGTTACATCATTGGTAGGGTTACATCATTGGTAGGGTTACATCATTGGTAGGGTTACATCATTGGTAGGGTTACATCATTGGTAGGGTTACATCATTGGTAGGGCTACATCATTGGTAGGGTTACATCATTGGTAGGGTTACATCATTGGTAGGGTTACATCATTGGTAGGGTTACATCATTGGTAGGGTTACATCATTGGTAGGGTTACATCATTGGTAGGGTTACATCATTGGTAGGACTACATCATTGGTAGGACTACATCATTGGTAGGGTTACATCATTGGTAGGGTTACATCATTGGTAGGGTTACATCATTGGTAGGACTACATCATTGGTAGGGTTACATCATTGGTAGGACTACATCATTGGTAGGGTTACATCATTGGTAGGGTTACATCATTGGTAGGGTTACATCATTGGTAGGGTTACATCATTGGTAGGACTACATCATTGGTAGGACTACATCATTGGTAGGGTTACATCATTGGTAGGGTTACATCATTGGTAGGACTACATCATTGGTAGGTTACATCATTGGTAGGACTACATCATTGGTAGGGTTACATCATTGGTAGGGCTACATCATTGGTAGGGTTACATCATTGGTAGGGTTACATCATTGGTAGGACTACATCATTGGTAGGGTTACATCATTGGTAGGGTTACATCATTGGTAGGACTACATCATTGGTAGGGTTACATCATTGGTAGGGTTACATCATTGGTAGGGTTACATCATTGGTAGGGTTACATCATTGGTAGGGTTACATCATTGGTAGGACTACATCATTGGTAGGGTTACATCATTGGTAGGGTTACATCATTGGTAGGACTACATCATTGGTAGGGTTACATCATTGGTAGGGTTACATCATTGGTAGGGTTACATCATTGGTAGGGTTACATCATTGGTAGGACTACATCATTGGTAGGGTTACATCATTGGTAGGGCTACATCATTGGTAGGGTTACATCATTGGTAGGGTTACATCATTGGTAGGGTTACATCATTGGTAGGGTTACATCATTGGTAGGACTACATCATTGGTAGGACTACATCATTGGTAGGGTTACATCATTGGTAGGGTTACATCATTGGTAGGGTTACATCATTGGTAGGGTACATCATTGGTAGGGCTACATCATTGGTAGGGTTACATCATTGGTAGGGTTACATCATTGGTAGGGTTACATCATTGGTAGGACTACATCATTGGTAGGGTTACATCATTGGTAGGGTTACATCATTGGTAGGACTACATCATTGGTAGGACTACATCATTGGTAGGGTTACATCATTGGTAGGGTTACATCATTGGTAGGACTACATCATTGGTAGGGTTACATCATTGGTAGGGTTACATCATTGGTAGGACTACATCATTGGTAGGGCTACATCATTGGTAGGGTTACATCATTGGTAGGGTTACATCATTGGTAGGGTTACATCATTGGTAGGGTTACATCATTGGTAGGGTTACATCATTGGTAGGACTACATCATTGGTAGGGTTACATCATTGGTAGGGTTACATCATTGGTAGGGTTACATCATTGGTAGGGTTACATCATTGGTAGGACTACATCATTGGTAGGACTACATCATTGGTAGGGTTACATCATTGGTAGGACTACATCATTGGTAGGGTTACATCATTGGTAGGGTTACATCATTGGTAGGGTTACATCATTGGTAGGACTACATCATTGGTAGGGTACATCATTGGTAGGGTTACATCATTGGTAGGACTACATCATTGGTAGGGTTACATCATTGGTAGGGTTACATCTGGTAGGGTTACATCATTGGTAGGGTTACATCATTGGTAGGGTTACATCATTGGTAGGACTACATCATTGGTAGGGTTACATCATTGGTAGGGTTACATCATTGGTAGGACTACATCATTGGTAGGACTACATCATTGGTAGGGTTACATCATTGGTAGGGTTACATCATTGGTAGGGTTACATCATTGGTAGGGTTACATCATTGGTAGGGTTACATCATTGGTAGGGCTACATCATTGGTAGGGTTACATCATTGGTAGGGTTACATCATTGGTAGGGTTACATCATTGGTAGGACTACATCATTGGTAGGACTACATCATTGGTAGGGTTACATCATTGGTAGGGTTACATCATTGGTAGGGCTACATCATTGGTAGGGTTACATCATTGGTAGGGTTACATCATTGGTAGGGTTACATCATTGGTAGGACTACATCATTGGTAGGGTTACATCATTGGTAGGGTTACATCATTGGTAGGGTTACATCATTGGTAGGGTTACATCATTGGTAGGGTTACATCATTGGTAGGGTTACATCATTGGTAGGGTTACATCATTGGTAGGGCTACATCATTGGTAGGACTACATCATTGGTAGGACTACATCATTGGTAGGGTTACATCATTGGTAGGACTACATCATTGGTAGGGTTACATCATTGGTAGGGTTACATCATTGGTAGGGTTACATCATTGGTAGGGTTACATCATTGGTAGGACTACATCATTGGTAGGACTACATCATTGGTAGGGTTACATCATTGGTAGGGTTACATCATTGGTAGGACTACATCATTGGTAGGGTTACATCATTGGTAGGGTTACATCATTGGTAGGACTACATCATTGGTAGGGTTACATCATTGGTAGGGTTACATCATTGGTAGGGTTACATCATTGGTAGGACTACATCATTGGTAGGGTTACATCATTGGTAGGGCTACATCATTGGTAGGGTTACATCATTGGTAGGACTACATCATTGGTAGGGCTACATCATTGGTAGGGTTACATCATTGGTAGGGTTACATCATTGGTAGGACTACATCATTGGTAGGACTACATCATTGGTAGGGTTACATCATTGGTAGGGTTACATCATTGGTAGGACTACATCATTGGTAGGGTTACATCATTGGTAGGGTTACATCATTGGTAGGACTACATCATTGGTAGGGTTACATCATTGGTAGGGTTACATCATTGGTAGGGTTACATCATTGGTAGGGTTACATCATTGGTAGGGTTACATCATTGGTAGGGTTACATCATTGGTAGGACTACATCATTGGTAGGGTTACATCATTGGTAGGGTTACATCATTGGTAGGGTTACATCATTGGTAGGGTTACATCATTGGTAGGACTACATCATTGGTAGGGTACATCATTGGTAGGGTTATCATTGGTAGGACTACATCATTGGTAGGGTTACATCATTGGTAGGGACTACATCATTGGTAGGGTTACATCATTGGTAGGGTTACATCATTGGTAGGTTACATCATTGGTAGGGTTACATCATTGGTAGGGTTACATCATTGGTAGGGTTACATCATTGGTAGGGTTACATCATTGGTAGGGTTACATCATTGGTAGGGTTACATCATTGGTAGGACTACATCATTGGTAGGGTTACATCATTGGTAGGGTTACATCATTGGTAGGGCTACATCATTGGTAGGGTTACATCATGGTAGGATACATCATTGGTAGGGTTACATCATTGGTAGGGTTACATCATTGGTAGGGTTACATCATTGGTAGGGTTACATCATTGGTAGGGTTACATCATTGGTAGGGTTACATCATTGGTAGGACTACATCATTGGTAGGGTTACATCATTGGTAGGGTTACATCATTGGTAGGGTTACATCATTGGTAGGGCTACATCATTGGTAGGGTTACATCATTGGTAGGGTTACATCATTGGTAGGACTACATCATTGGTAGGACTACATCATTGGTAGGGTTACATCATTGGTAGGGTTACATCATTGGTAGGGTTACATCATTGGTAGGGTTACATCATTGGTAGGGTTACATCATTGGTAGGGACTACATCATTGGTAGGGTTACATCATGGTAGGTACATCATTGGTAGGGTTACATCATTGGTAGGGTTACATC
This sequence comes from Archivesica marissinica, assembly GCA_014843695.1. Classification (NCBI taxonomy): domain Eukaryota; kingdom Metazoa; phylum Mollusca; class Bivalvia; order Venerida; family Vesicomyidae; genus Archivesica; species Archivesica marissinica. The sequence continues at coordinate 36,219,078 of CM026403.1, forward strand.
ATTGGTAGGGTTACATCATTGGTAGGATTACATCATTGGTAGGGTTACATCATTGGTAGGGTTACATCATTGGTAGGGTTACATCATTGGTAGGGTTACATCATTGGTAGGGCTACATCATTGGTAGGGTTACATCATTGGTAGGGTTACATCATTGGTAGGGCTACATCATTGGTAGGGTTACATCATGGTAGGGTACATCATGGTAGACTACATCATTGGTAGGGTTACATCATTGGTAGGACTACATCATTGGTAGGACTACATCATTGGTAGGGTTACATCATTGGTAGGGTTACATCATTGGTAGGGTTACATCATTGGTAGGGTTACATCATGGTAGGGTTACATCATGGTAGACATATCATTGGTAGGGTTACATCATTGGTAGGACTACATCATTGGTAGGGTTACATCATTGGTAGGGTTACATCATTGGTAGGGTTACATCATTGGTAGGGTTACATCATTGGTAGGGTTACATCATTGGTAGGACTACATCATTGGTAGGGTTACATCATTGGTAGGGTTACATCATTGGTAGGACTACATCATTGGTAGGGTTACATCATTGGTAGGGTTACATCATTGGTAGGTTACATCATGGTAGGGTTACTAATTGGTAGGGTACATCATTGGTAGGGTTACATCATTGGTAGGGTTACATCATTGGTAGGGTTACATCATTGGTAGGGTTACATCATTGGTAGGGTTACATCATTGGTAGGGTTACATCATTGGTAGGGTTACATCATTGGTAGGTTACATCATTGGTAGGGTTACATCGTTGGTAGGGTTACATCATTGGTAGGGTTACATCATTGGTAGGGTTACATCATTGGTAGGACTACATCATTGGTAGGGTTACATCATTGGTAGGGTTACATCATTGGTAGGACTACATCAT
>CM026403.1:36220984-36280637 GCA_014843695.1 Archivesica marissinica
TAGGACTACATCATTGGTAGGGTTACATCATTGGTAGGGGTACATCATTGGTAGGACTACATCATTGGTAGGGTTACATCATTGGTAGGGTTACATCATTGGTAGGGCTACATCATTGGTAGGGTTACATCATTGGTAGGGTTACATCATTGGTAGGGTTACATCATTGGTAGGGTACATCATTGGTAGGGTTACATCATTGGTAGGGTTACATCATTGGTAGGGTTACATCATTGGTAGGGTTACATCATTGGTAGGGTTACATCATTGGTAGGGTTACATCATTGGTAGGGTTACATCATTGGTAGGACTACATCATTGGTAGGACTACATCATTGGTAGGGTTACATCATTGGTAGGGTTACATCATTGGTAGGGTTACATCATTGGTAGGGTTACATCATTGGTAGGGTTACATCATTGGTAGGGCTACATCATTGGTAGGGTTACATCATTGGTAGGGTTACATCATTGGTAGGGTTACATCATTGGTAGGGTTACATCATTGGTAGGTTACATCATTGGTAGGACTACATCATTGGTAGGGTTACATCATTGGTAGGGTACATCATTGGTAGGGTTACATCATTGGTAGGGTTACATCATTGGTAGGGTTACATCATTGGTAGGGTTACATCATTGGTAGGGTTACATCATTGGTAGGGCTACATCATTGGTAGGGTTACATCATTGGTAGGACTACATCATTGGTAGGGTTACATCATTGGTAGGGTTACATCATTGGTAGGGTTACATCATTGGTAGGACTACATCATTGGTAGGGTTACATCATTGGTAGGGTTACATCATTGGTAGGGTTACATCATTGGTAGGACTACATCATTGGTAGGGTTACATCATTGGTAGGGTTACATCATTGGTAGGACTACATCATTGGTAGGGCTACATCATTGGTAGGGTTACATCATTGGTAGGGTTACATCATTGGTAGGGTTACATCATTGGTAGGACTACATCATTGGTAGGGTTACATCATTGGTAGGGTTACATCATTGGTAGGGTTACATCATTGGTAGGGTTACATCATTGGTAGGGTTACATCATTGGTAGGACTACATCATTGGTAGGGTTACATCATTGGTAGGGTTACATCATTGGTAGGACTACATCATTGGTAGGACTACATCATTGGTAGGGTTACATCATTGGTAGGGCTACATCATTGGTAGGGTTACATCATTGGTAGGGTTACATCATTGGTAGGGTTACATCATTGGTAGGGTTACATCATTGGTAGGGTTACATCATTGGTAGGGTTACATCATTGGTAGGACTACATCATTGGTAGGGTTACATCATTGGTAGGGTTACATCATTGGTAGGACTACATCATTGGTAGGACTACATCATTGGTAGGGTTACATCATTGGTAGGGTTACATCATTGGTAGGGTTACATCATTGGTAGGGTTACATCATTGGTAGGACTACATCATTGGTAGGACTACATCATTGGTAGGGTTACATCATTGGTAGGACTACATCATTGGTAGGACTACATCATTGGTAGGATTACATCATTGGTAGGGTTACATCATTGGTAGGGTTACATCATTGGTAGGGTTACATCATTGGTAGGACTACATCATTGGTAGGGTTACATCATTGGTAGGGTTACATCATTGGTAGGGTTACATCATTGGTAGGACTACATCATTGGTAGGGTTACATCATTGGTAGGGTTACATCATTGGTAGGGCTACATCATTGGTAGGGTTACATCATTGGTAGGGTTACATCATTGGTAGGGTTACATCATTGGTAGGGTTACATCATTGGTAGGACTACATCATTGGTAGGGTTACATCATTGGTAGGGTTACATCATTGGTAGGACTACATCATTGGTAGGGTTACATCATTGGTAGGGTTACATCATTGGTAGGGTTACATCATTGGTAGGGTTACATCATTGGTAGGGTTACATCATTGGTAGGGTTACATCATTGGTAGGGTTACATCATTGGTAGGACTACATCATTGGTAGGACTACATCATTGGTAGGGTTACATCATTGGTAGGGTTACATCATTGGTAGGGCTACATCATTGGTAGGGTTACATCATTGGTAGGGTTACATCATTGGTAGGGTTACATCATTGGTAGGATTACATCATTGGTAGGACTACATCATTGGTAGGGTTACATCATTGGTAGGGCTACATCATTGGTAGGGTTACATCATTGGTAGGGTTACATCATTGGTAGGGTTACATCATTGGTAGGGTTACATCATTGGTAGGGTTACATCATTGGTAGGGTTACATCATTGGTAGGGCTACATCATTGGTAGGGCTACATCATTGGTAGGGTTACATCATTGGTAGGGTTACATCATTGGTAGGGTTACATCATTGGTAGGGTTACATCATTGGTAGGACTACATCATTGGTAGGACTACATCATTGGTAGGGTTACATCATTGGTAGGACTACATCATTGGTAGGGTTACATCATTGGTAGGGTTACATCATTGGTAGGACTACATCATTGGTAGGGTTACATCATTGGTAGGGTTACATCATTGGTAGGACTACATCATTGGTAGGGTTACATCATTGGTAGGACTACATCATTGGTAGGATTACATCATTGGTAGGGTTACATCATTGGTAGGGTTACATCATTGGTAGGGTTACATCATTGGTAGGGTTACATCATTGGTAGGGTTACATCATTGGTAGGGTTACATCATTGGTAGGACTACATCATTGGTAGGGTTACATCATTGGTAGGGTTACATCATTGGTAGGACTACATCATTGGTAGGACTACATCATTGGTAGGGTTACATCATTGGTAGGGTTACATCATTGGTAGGACTACATCATTGGTAGGGTTACATCATTGGTAGGGTTACATCATTGGTAGGACTACATCATTGGTAGGGCTACATCATTGGTAGGGTTACATCATTGGTAGGTTACATCATTGGTAGGGACATCATTGGTAGGGTTACATCATTGGTAGGACTACATCATTGGTAGGACTACATCATTGGTAGGGTTACATCATTGGTAGGGTACTTGTGGTTACATCATTGGTAGGGTTACATCATTGGTAGGGTTACATCATTGGTAGGGTTACATCATTGGTAGGGTTACATCATTGGTAGGACTACATCATTGGTAGGACTACATCATTGGTAGGGTTACATCATTGGTAGGGTTACATCATTGGTAGGGTTACATCATTGGTAGGGTTACATCATTGGTAGGACTACATCATTGGTAGGGCTACATCATTGGTAGGACTACATCATTGGTAGGACTACATCATTGGTAGGGTTACATCATTGGTAGGGTTACATCATTGGTAGGACTACATCATTGGTAGGGTTACATCATTGGTAGGGTAACATCATGGTAGGGTTACATCATTGGTAGGGTTACATCATTGGTAGGACTACATCATTGGTAGGGTTACATCATTGGTAGGACTACATCATTGGTAGGGTTACATCATTGGTAGGGTTACATCATTGGTAGGGTTACATCATTGGTAGGACTACATCATTGGTAGGTTACATCATTGGTAGGGTTACATCATTGGTAGGGTTACATCATTGGTAGGGTTACATCATTGGTAGGGCTACATCATTGGTAGGGTTACATCATTGGTAGGACTACATCATTGGTAGGGTTACATCATTGGTAGGGTTACATCATTGGTAGGGTTACATCATTGGTAGGTTACATCATTGGTAGGACTACATCATTGGTAGGGTTACATCATTGGTAGGGTTACATCATTGGTAGGGTTACATCATTGGTAGGACTACATCATTGGTAGGGTTACATCATTGGTAGGGTTACATCATTGGTAGGGTTACATCATTGGTAGGGTTACATCATTGGTAGGACTACATCATTGGTAGGACTACATCATTGGTAGGGCTACATCGTTTGTTATTTATCCAATTGTAACCAACTATAGCTGATTGTATCAACCCGTCCAATACACCAGCCGAGATGTGATAATGAATCTTCCAAGATTTTCGTAATTTCGACAATTAATCTTTGTGACTAATGCGGTTACGTCATATATATATATATCAACCCTACCAATGATGTAACCCTACTAATTTTACAGATCCCTGTAGTACACTTCAGCATTTATATAACATCGTCAATAGGATTGTACAGATCCCTGGAGTACACCTCGGCATTTATATAATATCGACAATAGGATAGTACAGATCCCTAGAGTACACCTCGGCATTTATATAATATCAACACTAGGATAGTACAGATCCCTGGAGTACACATCGGCATTTATATAACATCAACAATAGGATAGTACAGATCCCTAGAGTACACCTCGGCATTTATATAATATCAACACTAGGATAGTACAGATCCCTGGAGTACACCTCGGCATTTATATAACATCAACAATAGGATAGTACAGATCCCTAGAGTACACCTCGGCATTTATATAATATCAACACTAGGATAGTACAGATCCCTGGAGTACACATCGGCATTTATATAACATCAACAATTGGATAGTACAGAACCTCGGCAAGCATAATTTTGGGAAGACACACAACAATCCATGACATCACGAGTTTGTGATTATTCAACTTTAAGCAGTAAGTACGAGTTGTGTCTGACATGAACTGTATTCTCCAAAGTTGTACTGTCAACACCAGAATTATATTAATGTGACTCGTGTAGCAAGCAATCAGTATGCAGACCAAGCCATACATTATGAAACAAAGAAACAAGCTACATGTACTAGTTCAATGCAATAGTGAGCGTTAGTCACGGGTGGAAATACATATTTTGATGATCACGAAATGAAATATAATTCTATCTTACACTAATAATCACAAATCTTCTTTTTCTTTTATGATTTCCAATGAATTTGGCTAATATAATATCATGATATATCTATGTTCCCGGTACTATTTGTTATCAAATTTAATTCGTTTTACCTGCCCCTGTCGGGAGCCTCATTTCACTACATTACACTACTGCACAACCACATATGTTAGTGTGAACATCCGTAATAAGAAATAGTTCCGGTATAATTTTCAAATTAGTTTCTATTTGCTGGCAAAATTAAGAACCACAAACCAAATTCATTAGAATAAATTACTTTATAATTAAATGTCCATGCTTCTCTAGTTGTACATTGATACATCAATACTATAGAAGCTAAGAGGCTATGAACTCTCGATTTGTACATTGATACATCAATACTATAGAAGCTAAGAGGCTATGAACTCTCTATTTGTACATTGATACATCAATACTATAGAAGCTAAGAGGCTATGAACTCTCTATTTGTACATTGATACATCAATACTCTAGAAGCTAAGAGGCTATGAACTCTCTATTTGTACATTGATACATCAATACTATAGAAGCTAAGAGGCTATGGGCTCTCTATTTGTACATTGATACATCAATACTCTAGAAGCTAAGAGGCTATGAACTCTCGATTTGTACATTGATACATCAATACTATAGAAGCTAAGAGGCTATGGGCTCTCTATTTGTACATTGATACATCCATACTCTAGAAGCTAAGAGGCTATGAACTCTCGATTTGTACATTGATACATCAATACTATAGAAGCTAAGAGGCTATGAACTCTCTATTTGTACATTGATACATCAATACTATAGAAGCTAAGAGGCTATGGGCTCTCTATTTGTACATTGATACATCAATACTATAGAAGCTAAGAGGCTATGGGCTCTCTATTTGTACATTGATACATCAATACTATAGAAGCTAAGAGGCTATGGGCTCTCTATTTGTACATTGATACATCAATACTCTAGAAGCTAAGAGGCTATGGGCTCTCTATTTGTACATTGATACATCAATACTCTAGAAGCTAAGAGGCTATGAACTCTCTATTTGTACATTGATACATCAATACTAGAGAAGATATGAACTATCTATTTGTACATTGATACATCAATACTAGAGAAGCTAAGAGGCTATGGGCTCTCTATTTGTACATTGATACATCAATACTAGAGAAGCTAAGAGGCTATGGGCTCTCTATTTGTACATTGATACATCAATACTAGAGAAGCTAAGAGGCTATGGGCTCTCTATTTGTACATTGATACATCAATACTCTAGAAGCTAAGAGGCTATGGGCTCTCTATTTGTACATTGATACATCAATACTCTAGAAGCTAAGATGCTATGAACTCTCTATTTGTACATTGATACATCAATACTAGAGAAGATATGAACTATCTATTTGTACATTGAGACATCAATACTAGAGAAGCTAAGAAGCTCTGCACTCTCAATTTGTACATGGATACATCAATACTATAGAAGCTAAGAGGCTATGAACTCTCTATTTGTACATTGATACATCCATACTATAGAAGCTAAGAGGCTATGCACTCTCTATGTGTACATCGATACATCAATACTATAGAAGCTAAGAGGCTATGGGCTCTCTATTTGTACATTGATACATCAATACTAGAGAAGCTAAGAGGCTATGGGCTCTCTATTTGTACATTGATACATCAATACTCTAGAAGCTAAGAGGCTATGGGCTCTCTATTTGTACATTGATACATCAATACTCTAGAAGCTAAGATGCTATGAACTCTCTATTTGTACATTGATACATCAATACTAGAGAAGATATGAACTATCTATTTGTACATTGAGACATCAATACTAGAGAAGCTAAGAAGCTCTGCACTCTCAATTTGTACATGGATACATCAATACTAGAGAAGCTAAGAGGCTATGAACTCTCTATTTGTACATTGATACATCCATACTATAGAAGCTAAGAGGCTATGCACTCTCTATGTGTACATCGATACATCAATACTATAGAAGCTAAGAGGCTATGAACTCTCTATTTGTACATTGATACATCAATACTATAGAAGCTAAGAGGCTATGAACTCTCTATTTGTACATTGATACATCCATACTATAGAAGCTAAGAGGATATGAACTCTCTATTTGTACATTGATACATCCATACTATTGAAGCTAAGAGGCTATGCACTCTCTATTTGTACATCGATACATCAATACTATAGAAGCTAAGAGGCTATGAACTCTCTATTTGTACATTGATACATCAATACTATAGAAGCTAAGAAGCTCTGCACTCTCAATTTGTACATGGATACATCAATACTAGAGAAGCTAAGAGGCTATGAACTCTCTATTTGTACATTGATACATCAATACTATAGAAGCTAAGAAGCTCTGCACTCTCAATTTGTACATGGATACATCAATACTAGAGAAGCTAAGAGGCTATGAACTCTCTATTTGTACATTGATACATCAATACTATAGAAGCTAAGAAGCTCTGCACTCTCAATTTGTACATGGATACATCAATACTAGAGAAGCTAAGAGGATATGTGCCCTCAATAGAAATGGCCTTACGAAACAACGTCCACCAGGGGCGTGTCTACAATGTCCACTGTAGACACGCCCCTGTCCACTGTATCATATTCAATATAGAAGATGTTACATACAATTTAGTTTAGCCATATTTTATTGCACGATACGTTTTACATATATAAATGTAACCCAGGTGAGAAACACATGCAGCCAGTCCGGGACTCGAACCCAGGACATCTCGCTTACAGGCTACCGACTGAGCTAACTGGGCTGCCTACATATCACCTCACATATTGGGTTAACATACATACCGTTACATACTCCCCCACTAAATTGGAATTCTTCCATGAATTTCCATAGGGATAGAGATACATTGTGAAATATTTCTCGGAGTTTATAATGTAACGTTTTCAAACGGGGGGAATGTGTAACCCAGGTGAGAAAAACATGCAGCCAGTCCGGGACTCGTACCTGGGACCTCTCGCTTACAGGGCGATTGCTCTACCTATTGAGCTAACCGGGCTGCCTACATATCACCTCACATATTGGGTTAATATACATACCGTTACATATACATGTGAATACAAAACACGACATATTAAAGAAAAGCAAACGAGTCGGGCCACACGTTCTAGCAACATTGGTTACGGCCCTTCCCGGTATAATAAGCATACAATGTAGCTAGAACACTTCACCAGTAATTAATCCTACCCCACACCTCCCAAGTGACGTCTCACAAACTGAATCCATGTAATAGGTATATGGTCTATGCTATTCTACTGGAGTAATATGTTCTCCATAATTGTTACTAATACAATATAAACATGGATGTACATGAATATGTAACAAGTCACTTGATGTATATATATATGTGGTATTATATATGATTATCTAGTACGTATTGGACTACGTACAGACGGATATGTACTCCAGTGGTAACACGCTGGACTGGTACTCCAGGGATCGCAGGTTCGATCCCCTGTCTGACACTAATACAATTGACAGTCTTTCAGATGGGACATTAAACCGAGGTCTCGTGTTGTGCTTTACACCGTGCACGTAAATGAACCAGAGGAGATTCTGGAATGGGTCTGGTAATAAACAATGTTCTGTTCTGTTCTGTTCCTGTAATATGACATGCAGCATAACTGCGCAATTAGCACACAAACCTAACCACCTTACAATGTCAAACGAACAACTGTCAGTAATTAAAATATGGTAGATAAATCATCTCTATTTTAGTCTACCCTCAAATTACTATGGTGTTGTTAACGATGACAGTATTTTGGAAAATGTGCTTGTCTATCAAAGCAATAATGTGATCATTAAATCATGTCCATATTTGATGGGTAAGACCACCGTATCAATGCTAATTACTGTAATTGGATGTGCTCGTATTTATAGATAATATTATCCCGTTAATACAAAACAATGGCCAGTGGTTTGGCTTGTCAATCACCGGGCGGAAACGGGTTTAAGGGTTTATCAGTGTTGATCTTAAGGAAATATTTCAACCACTCCGAACAACTGAGAATTCAAAAACCAGTATACATAGGAAATAATGGTTAGTTTGGTACGTTTTATTTCACAGACGTCAATAGACCAGTTTGGTCCATGAGTCAACATAATTACAAAACATTTACACATGGTTAAAGTCACACGATTGGTGAACATGTTCACTGATATACAACCATGAATATACACAAATATACAGATATTCAACCTTGAACATTCAACATATCAATCAATAGTCAATCAACCCAGTCATCGATAATTCGATAAACCAATCGGCGATCGGTAAAGCAACCGTAAGCGTTATCAAACAGCCGCAATTTTCCTCGACAACATTTTTTTACGTTTATTTATCGTCGCTACCGATTGCCCATATGAGCGACGCCTCCTGAAGAGATTAGTCATTTTAGATTTGTTTAGGATAGTGTAATGATACAGACAGAGACCCAATCCAGACTCTCCTCTGGTTCGTTTACGTGCATGGTGTAAAGCACCGACACAAGACCACGGTTTAAAGTCCCATCTGAAAGACTTAATTTTTTAGGGCCAGACGGGGGTCGAACCTGCTATCACTGGATTACCAGTCCAGACCAAGTATACATAAGGATATAATGACTTAATGTATAGTCGATTAAGTAACATGACGGGAGCTGTCAATTAACCCAGCCAGCCCTAATCCGATAAACCAATCAGCGATCGATAAAGCGACACACCTTCAACAACAGTGGACGTTATCAGACAGCCGCCATTTCCCAAGATATATCTAGAAATTCTGACCACGTGACTAGTGGGAGGAACTATAGTCTCATCGGAATGGAAGCTTATTTTTGTTTGATTCGCTTATTTATCGTCGTCCACCGATTAATCGGGGTGACGCCTCCATGAGTGATAGCGCAGTGGTAGAGCGTTCGCTTCAGGAGCGAAATGTCCGGCGTTCGAGCCCCGCTAGAGCCGTTAACACTGTGCCCTTAGGCAAGGTATTTAAATGCCACGTTGCATCTTCTCTCTCCATCGTGGCGATGGATTCCATCAGGAATGAGATCTCGAGAGTGATTAATATAAGTTGTAAGAACCTGTTTAGCAAATTCGACATAGAAAACGCACACCTACATTATATACTAGAGGACATAGAAAACGCACACCTACATTATATACTAGAGGACATAGAAAACGCCCACCTACATTATATACTAGAGGACATAGAAAACGCACATCTACATTATATACTAGAGGACATAGAAAACGCACACCTACATTATATACTAGAGGACATAGAAAACGCACACCTACATTATATACTAGAGGACATAGAAATCACACACCTACATTATATACTAGAGGACATAGAAAACGCACACCTACATTATATACTAGAGGACATAGAAAACGCACACCTACATTATATACTAGAGGACATAGAAAACGCACACCTACATTATATACTAGAGGACATAGAAAACACACCCTACATTATATACTAGAGGACATAGAAAACGCACACCTACATTATATACTAGAGGACATAGAAAACGCACACCTACATTATATACTAGAGGACATAGAAAACGCACACCTACATTATATACTAGAGGACATAGAAAACGCACACCTACATTATATACTAGAGGACATAGAAAACGCACACCTACATTATATACTAGAGGACATAGAAAACGCACACCTACATTATATACTAGAGGACATAGAAAACGCACACCTACATTATATACTAGAGGACATAGAAAACGCACACCTACATTATATACTAGAGGACATAGAAAACGCACACCTACATTATATACTAGAGGACATAGAAAACGCACACCTACATATATACTAGAGGACATAGAAAACGCACACCTACATTATATACTAGAGGACATAGAAAACGCACACCTACATTATATACTAGAGGACATAGAAAACGCACACCTACATTATATACTAGAGGACATAGAAAACGCACACCTACATTATATACTAGAGGACATAGAAAACGCACACCTACATACTATATACTAGAGGACATAGAAAACGCACACCTACATTATATACTAGAGGACATAGAAAACGCACACCTACATTATATACTAGAGGACATAGAAAACGCACACCTACATTATATACTAGAGGACATAGAAAAACGCATATCTACAATATACACTAGAGGACATAGAAAACGCACAACTACATTATATACTAGAGGACATAGAAAACGCACACCTACATTATATACTAGAGGACATAGAAAACGCACACCTACATTATATACTAGAGGACATAGAAAACGCACACCTACATTATATACTAGAGGACATAGAAATCGCACACCTACATTATATACTAGAGGACATAGAAAACGCACACCTACATTATATACTAGAGGACATAGAAAACGCACACCTACAGTATATACTAGAGGACATAGAAAACGCACACCTACATTATATACTAGAGGACATAGAAAACGCACACCTACATTATATACTAGAGGACATAGAAAACGCACACCTACAGTATATACTAGAGGACATAGAAAACGCACACCTACATTATATACTAGAGGACATAGAAAACGCACACCTACATTATATACTAGAGGACACAGAAAACGCACACCTACATTATATACTAGAGGACATAGAAAACGCACACCTACATTATATACTAGAGGACATAGAAAACGCACACCTACATTATATACTAGAGGACATAGAAAACGCACACCTACATTATATACTAGAGGACATAGAAAACGCACACCTACATTATATACTAGAGGACATAGAAAACGCACACCTACATTATATACTAGAGGACATAGAAATCGCACACCTACATTATATACTAGAGGACATAGAAAACGCACACCTACATTATATACTAGAGGACATAAAAAACGCACACCTACAGCATATACTAGAGGACATAGAAAACGCACACTTACATTATATACTAGAGGACATCAAAAACGCACACCTACATTATATACTAGAGGACATCCAAAACGCACACCTACATTATATACTAGAGGACATAGAAAACGCACACCTACATTATATACTAGAGGACATAGAAAACGCACACCTACATTATATACTAGAGGACACAGACAACGCACACCTACATTATATACTAGAGGACATAGAAAAAACGCATATCTACATTATATACTAGAGGACATAGAAAACGCACACCTACATTATATACTAGAGGACATAGAAAACGCACACCTACATTATATACTAGAGGACATAGAAAACGCACACCTACAGCATATACTAGAGGACATAGAAAACGCACACTTACATTATATACTAGAGGACATCAAAAACGCACACCTACATTATATACTAGAGGACATACAAAACGCACACCTACATTATATACTAGAGGACATAGAAAACGCACACCTACATTATTTACTAGAGGACATAGAAAACGCACACCTACATTATATACTAGAGGACATATAAAACGCACACCTACATTATATACTAGAGGATATAGAAAACGCATATCTACATTATATACTAGAGGACATAGAAAACGCACACCTACAGTATATACTAGAGGACATAGAAAACGCACACCTACATTATATACTAGAGGACATAGAAAACGCACACCTACATTATATACTAGAGGACAAAGAAAACGCACACCTACATTATATACTAGAGGACATAGAAAACGCACACCTACATTATATACTAGAGGACATAGAAAACGCACACCTACATTATATACTAGAGGACATAGAAAACGCACACCTACATTATATACTAGAGGACATAGAAAACGCACACCTACATTATATACTCTTGAGGACATAGAAAACCCATTATATAACACTTTATATAGGAAACTATTATTATAGGGACACCAATTATTATAGGAACGCACACCTACATTATGAGGGGACATAGAAAACACCACCATTATATGATTATTATTAAGAAAACGCACACCTACATTTATGTATATTATTAAGAAAACGCACACCTACATTATATGATTATTATTAAGAAAACGCACACCTACATTATATGATTATTATTAAGAAAACGCACACCTACATTATATGATTATTATTAAGAAAACGCACACCTACATTATATGATTATTATTAAGAAAACGCACACCTACATTATATGATTATTATTAAGAAAACGCACACCTACATTATATGATTATTATTAAGAAAACGCACACCTACATTATATGATTATTATTAAGAAAACGCACACCTACATATATGATATTATTAAGAAAACGCACACCTACATTCTATGATTATTATTAAGAAAACGCACACCTACATTATGATTATTATTAAGAAAACGCACACCTACATTATATGATTATTATTAAGAAAACGCACACCTACATATATGATTATTATTAAGAAAACGCACACCTACATTATATGATTATTATTAAGAAAACGCACACCTACATTATATGATTATTATTAAGAAAACGCACACCTACATTATATGATTATTATTAAGAAAACGCACACCTACATTATATGATTATTATTAAGAAAACGCACACCTACATTATATGATTATTATTAAGATAGGGCACACCTACATTCTATGATTATTATTAAGATAGGGCACACCTACATTCTATGATTATTATTAAGATAGGGCACACCTACATTCTATGATTATTATTAAGATAGGGCACACCTACATTCTATGATTATTATTAAGATAGGGCACACCTACATTCTATGATTATTATTAAGAAAACGCAAACCTACATTATATGATTATTATTAAGAAAACGCACATCTACATTATATGATTATTATTAAGAAAACGCACATCTACATTATATGATTATTATTAAGAAAACGCACACCTACATTATATGATTATTATTAAGAAAACGCACATCTACATTATATGATTATTATTAAAAACGCACATCTACATTATATGATATTATTAAGAAACGCACACCTACATTATATGATTATTATTAAGAAGGCACATCTACATTATATGATTATTATTAAATCGCACATCTACATTCTATGATTATTATTAAGAAAACGCACATCTACATTATATGATTATTATTAAGAAAACGCACACCTACATTATATGATTATTATTAAGATAGGGCACACCTACATTATATGATTATTATTAAGAAAACGCACACCTACATTATATGATTATTATTAAGATAGGGCACACCTACATTCTATGATTATTATTAAGAAAACGCACATCTACATTATATGATTATTATTAAGAAAACGCACACCTACATTCTATGATTATTATTAAGAAAACGCACACCTACATTCTATGATTATTATTACATGAAAACGAAATACGAAGGATTCCATCAAAGATATATCACATCTTTATTACAAAACGCAAACTGAACAACTAAAAATATTTCAAAATGTTTAAAACTATGTATTTATATAGCTAATGTTTTTCATGTAAAACACACTTATCCGAAATGTGCGTTTTCTATGTCCTCTAGTATACACCAGACCTCAGTTTATAGTCCCATCTGAAGCAATTTATTATTTGGATCAGACGGGGAGATCGAACCTTCAATCCAAGGATTCGCAGTCTAACGTGTTATGAGCTTGGTCACTGACCCGTCTATAACACTATTTAACTGACACTTGAATATTATATGTTATAGATAGGCGTAAGATATGTTTTTCTTGCAAAATCTATCCTTCAAGCTAGAGGCAGCATAATTATACACGACAGAGCTATATTTATGGACAAATAGCAGAATTCTGGATTAAGTCGGGCTGGTGTGTCATAGTTTGGTCTTATCTGTATCCTATCCCTAGCCTGGGTTCCAGTCTGTCGAGTTTGCATTTTTTAACTTCCGGCAAAATATGACCAGAAACTCAATACAGTCCAATTAATGGTCTCGGTGTTAAAATATATTTATTTATCAAACTATATCGACGCCTGTTCCCAAGCTATCCAATACCATCATTTCATCTTATCTAATCCCATTTTCTGTTTTTCTTTACGCATATCTAAATTTCTTAAGGGGTGACATTTTATCAACAAAGCAAAACACATAGTCGACAACTCGTCATACGGGGTGTCATTTTATGTTTCTTTGGGTTGACCCTAAAGTTCACTGACAATGAGGCAGGATAAGACTATAAAGGATCGGAATGCTTATCGCCCGGTATCAGACATACCTATATGATATACGTGTCCAAATAGAAACGATCTTTTTTGTATTAACAAGGTTTACGTTCAATCTTACCATATATGTTCTAATAAGAATCATAGGGAGAATTATTTTGATCTCTCTTCATTTAATATACATTAACTTCTGAATTTCTTTAACATATACCTAGAATAGATTTCACGTATTTTCATTGTTATATATATATATATGTGTGTATATTTATGTACATGTATGCCACATGGGTCTGAGACCTTCTGGATTTAAACAAATAAAAACTTTGAAAAAAAACTATATATATAATTCTCCTGCCTATTGTATATCAATCAATTGATAGGGAGAAGAACCATATATGTTTTCTTTCGTTCTAATCCCATTCACTGTCTACTACTGTTAAATTATATGTAAAATGTTCATTTCTTGATTACATGTACACACACTGAAATAAATCCACAGCCCCTGGCTATATGTTCCACAGCTTCTAATATAATGCAGACCACAAAGTGATATGCACACAAGTACATGTGAACCAATATAATTAACAAATGTGTGTGTAATGGTAATGGTAATGGGTGTGTGTTTTACGTTTATTTATCGTCGCTATCGGTTGCCCATATGAGCGACGCCTCCGGAAGAGATAGTCATTTTAGATTTTTGGAGGATCGTGCAATGATACAGACATAGACCCATTCCAGAGTATCCTCTGATTCTTGTACGTGCACAGTGTACAGCACCGACACGAGACCTCGGTTTAATGTCCCATCTGAAAGACTGTTAATTTTATTAGGGTCAAACGGGGGATCGAACCTGCGATCCCTGGATTACCAGTCCAGCGTGTTACCATAGGACTACAGATCCGAATGTCGTAAGGTAATCAGTAATGGGTTTATTTATTATAGTGTCACCCCTATTGAAAGGACCAGTCATCACTGACTTATAAGACACCGTTTTGTTTGTGAACATCAGTACTTCCCGAATCCTATCCTTGTTGGTCAAGCGCCGGACTAATAGGCAATCGGTAACCATTATTTAACTAGCTGGCTGCTCACCAACCTGCCATATATCAGAACAAACCCCTGACGAGGTTCGAGCGCATGCCCACTAGGCCACGGAAACGGTATAGCTCGACATTACGTTAGAAAGCGAATGTTACCATTGAAACCGGAAGTATTATAATTATGTTGACTCTGTCATTGTAACCATGTTCTGTGTTTAAAACTAGCTAGGTTTGGCGGAACAGAAAAGTACTGCCGATCTGTAGTGCAGTGGTTAAACGTTGGACTAACTAAATAACTTTAATGGAACTGAAAAGTACTGCGGATCTGTAGTGCAGTGGTTAAAACGTTGGACTAACTAACTAACTAACTTTAATGGAACTGAAAAGTACTGCGGGTCAGTAGTCCAGCGGCTAAGACGTCGGACTAACTTCCTGACGGAACATAAAAGTACTATGGGTCAGTGTCGAGTGGACGTTGGACTGCGATTCCAGAGTTAGATCCCTGTCTGACCCTAATAATACTGACAGTATTTCACGATTAACCAGAAAGCGCCGATATATAAACGTATATCACAAAATGGTGCTGACTCAAATGAATGTTTGCGAAATTGTGAAATTAGACTGGTTCCCGTCGCTATTTAAAGGTCGTTGCAGCGCGCAGTAAGCATGGGGACTGGGAACATGCTGCTTCAAAATGAACTCGACATCGGTCCACAACCGAGTTCTTCCAAATTTTAATTCAAATGCTACCAGAGGATCTCAGACACCATTTTCCAATAAAATCTAAACCAGTTTCATTTCTTTTTCACAGGAATGAAAACCACATAATTGGGATATTAAACATATGTGCTGATGTACTTGTGACTGTCCTGCACACCCTATGCAATCCACTACCACAACACTTCTTACTGGGTTGTTTTTGTTGGTTTTGGTTTTTGTTGTTGTTGGGTTGTGGTTTTTTGTTTTGTTTTTTTTGTTGGTGTTTTTGTTTGGGTGTGTACAATAGATACCAGGAAACACGAAATTGGATTGAAACAACCATGCCTGGCGGTTATAAAACTCCTCTCCAAGCTCAAATTCAGACTCTAGCTATCCGATTGGTTGAGCCCAGAGCAAATCACAGATTCAACCATTCAGATCACTATAGCTTGGGTTTGAGAACATGTTTATAACTTTGAAACCATATCTTTCCTGCAGTTATTTAAATCGAGTTCGTGTTTTACTCTATATCATCGATTTAGCTTGTTAACGGTACAGGACATCTGTTTTATCGAGTTATAGAGGGTGCTTTTGATGGGTTCCGCGATACGGACAAGTACGGCGGTACGGACAAGTACGGTATGCGCGTTGAGATGAGATGTGAGATATGTTACCGTGAGATGTGGTCAGCGGTTACATCAAATATAAATGTTTGGCTACCAAAGAGTGCAAGCTGACTGTGGATATATAAGCTATGACGTATGTAATATTCCGGATATAGAATACTAGTATTTTAAGTAGCATACGCAGAGAATATTCAACCACTGACACTTAAATATACAAGTTAATTGATGCGCAATCAATCCACAGTATTAAATATATACGCTTAGTAATTTGTATCGTTCGACAGTCTAAACTAAATTCACGAAGAGAGCGGACTATTCTATATTGGATACCTATTGATTTCCAAAAAAAGGTAAATATTTAAAATATGAATGCTAGCAGTTTTGTTTAATTAATGTCCACATATAATAACCCAACAGCTATTTACACAGGCATCCGGTACCTACCCTACTACCACCCACCCACCCACCACCGGGTTCCTACACCCGGGATCACATACAACCCCAACTATAATGTAGCATCAATCATATATCATTACAAGTCATAAATTCATATTTCTGAGGGAGAACATTCTACAATGTATTTAGGGTTGTAGCGTAGTCATGGGTGTAGTAAGCATTGTCAGTAGGTATGTCCAGGGTATGTATGTCCAGGGTATACGCCGGCTGAATGTGGCTATTATAAACCGCGATACCGGTTGCATTTTAATACGAGAGTGATTATGACATTGGATACGTTGTCCAGGTCGATGTTTGGGTAGATCAGTGTAGATCATTGTCAATTGTTAAGACGTTGACCTGCCCTGAAGTAACACTTTTCCTGCCCCGAAGCTAAGACTTTGTTCTGCCCTGAAGTTAAGACTTTGTTCTGCCCTGAAGTTAAGACTTTGTCCTGGCCTGAAGTTAACACTTTGTCCTGGCCTGAAGTTAACACTTATCCTGCCCTGAAGTTAACACTTTGTCCTGGCCTGAAGTTAACACGTTGTCCTGGCAGAAGTTAACACTTATCCTGCCCTGAAGTTAACACTTTGTCTTGGCCTGAAGTTAACACTTTATCCTGCCCTGAAGTTAACACTTTGTCCTGGCCTGAAGTTAACACTTTATCCTGCCCTGAAGTTAACACTTTATTCTGCCCTAAAGTTAACACTTTGTCCTGCCCTGAAGTTAACACTTTGTCCTGCCCTGAAATTAACACTTTGTCCTGCCCTGAAGTTAACACTTGGTCCTGCCCTGAAGTTAACACTTTGTCCTGGCCTGAAGTTAACACTTTGTCCTGCCCTGAAGTTAACACTTTGTCCTGGCCTGAAGTTAACACTTTGTCCTGCCCTGAAGTTAACACTTTGTCCTGCCCTGAAGTTAGACTAACATCATACATGATGTTGTGTTTTACTGATTTATTTCTTGCTCGAGATTTCGGGGAGGGGGGGGGTTATCTGGAAATACTTAGACTCTGATTGAAAAATACAAAACCAACTGTGCGCTATATATAACATTTAACTTATAAATGTATGCCATTTAGTGGAACTAGTCTTGATATTGACTAACCCTTATAATACAATGCGCAAACAACATAGATCCAGATCAACAACAGCGTATCGCCGCATCTGCTCATGATCTATGTTGTTTACTATTCAGTATGACACTTTCTCTACACTTTCTGTGTCGTCTGATCTAGCTCTATGCTGTTTGCAAAAACGAATATACTCGTTTACAGCATTATGGTTAATAGACAATGAGCATCAATTTCTGGCGTATTTGCGATTGAGAAATGATGAATGTAGAAACAACCGTGTGGTAGAGTGCGCATGGTGTGGGCGCCGCTCATCTATGACGTCATATATTAGTCCACACGAACTTGAACTGTTATCCATAAGCCACCAAAGTTCTCACAGCTCTATCCTAGGACACCCATCTCTGTTTTTTAATAGAGGGGTGTCCTAGGATAGAGTTACGAGACCTTTGGTGGCTTATGGATAACGTTTCAAGTTCCTGTGGTTAGTCTAAACATTATTTATTTCAGTACTTTACATGTATGCAAGAACATTAACATTTACTAATAACTTAATAGAAATGAATTTAATTATATAGAAGGAAAGACAACTTATACCGTTCTTCTCCCTAACAATGCGAGACATCGGTCAGTTACTTCCCCTGAATACGATCTAAATGTAGATACGTCCTATTAAGTGTTTCCTCTGTTTTTATCGTTGTTTCCTTTGCACAACATGCTAGTAATGTTATCCCACTATCGCTTATTATGATTATTAAATGACTATATCTCAACAGATCTCCTACAGTATATACAATGGGTACATATTTGTAAAATAATGTTATCACTTAGTTAACAGCTTTTTTTGATAAAATCACAGTTATCATACCGCAACATCTGGTTACTGCACAACAGTAAAAACAAAGGATTTTAACTTAAAGGACCTATTCACATATTGGAATAAATCAAACCTTATCTGCCAAGGGAGGTAATAGAAAATTACAGATGCCTCTTATTAGTTGTTATAGGCAGGAGTATAATTAAACACTATGTTTAATATTGAAAATACGTTAAAAATAATGTTCTACTGATGTGCCCATCTGTACCTGGAAAACTGCTCGCTTGGTCACTCGGATCTACTGGTGTGCCCATCTGTACCGGGAAAAATGCTCGGATGCCACACCCGGGGTCTATTGAGAGGTGTTATTTCAGACCATCAAAACCAATATGCGGAGCGGTGTTATTTCAGACCATCAAACCAATATGCTGTGAGAGAGGTGTTATTTCAGACCATCAAACCAATATGCTGTGAGAGAGAGGTGTTATTTCAGACCATCAAACCAATATGCTGTGAGAGAGGTGTTATTTCAGACCATCAAACCAATATGCTGTGAGAGAGGTGTTATTTCAGACCATCAAACCAATATGCTGTGAGAGAGGTGTTATTTCAGACCATCAAACCAATATGCTGTGAGAGAGGTGTTATTTCAGACCATCAAACCAATATGCGGAGAGAGAGGTGTTATTTCAGACCATCAAACCAATATGCTGTGAGAGAGGTGTTATTTCAGACCATCAAACCAATATGCTGTGAGAGAGGTGTTATTTCAGACCATCAAACCAATATGCTGTGAGAGAGGTGTTATTTCAGACCATCAAACCAATATGCTGTGAGAGAGGTGTTATTTCAGACCATCAAACCAATATGCTGTGAGAGAGGTGTTATTTCAGACCATCAAACCAATATGCGGTGAGAGAGGTGTTATTTCAGACCATCAAACCAATATGCTGTGAGAGAGGTGTTATTTCAGACCATCAAACCAATATGCTGTGAGAGAGGTGTTATTTCAGACCATCAAACCAATATGCTGTGGGAGAGGTGTTATTTCAGACCATCAAACCAATATGCGGAGAGAGAGAGGTGTTATTTCAGACCATCAAACCAATATGCTGTGAGAGAGGTGTTATTTCAGACCATCAAACTAATATGCGGAGAGAGAGGTGTTATTTCAGACCATCAAACCAATATGCTGTGAGAGAGGTGTTATTTCAGACCATCAAACCAATATGCGGAGAGAGAGGTGTTATTTCAGACCATCAAACCAATATGCTGTGAGAGAGGTGTTATTTCAGACCATCAAACCAATATGCGGTGAGAGAGGTGTTATTTCAGACCATCAAACCAATATGCGGAGAGAGAGGTGTTATTTCAGACCATCAAACCAATATGCTGTGAGAGAGGGTTATTTCAGACCATCAAACAATATGCTGTGAGAGAGGTGTTATTTCAGACCATCAAACCAATATGCGGAGAGAGAGAGGTGTTATTTCAGACCATCAAACCAATATGCTGTGAGAGAGGTGTTATTTCAGACCATCAAACCAATATGCTGTGAGAGAGGTGTTATTTCAGACCATCAAACCAATATGCTGTGAGAGAGGTGTTATTTCAGACCATCAAACCAATATGCTGTGAGAGAGGTGTTATTTCAGACCATCAAACAATATGCGGAGAGAGAGGTGTTATTTCAGACCATCAAACCAATATGCTGTGAGAGAGGTGTTATTTCAGACCATCAAACCAATATGCGGTGAGAGAGGTGTTCAAACCAATATGCGGTGAGAGAGGTGTTATTTCAGACCATCAAACTAATATGCGGAGAGAGAGAGGTGTTATTTCAGACCATCAAACCAATATGCTGTGAGAGAGGTGTTATTTCAGACCATCAAACCAATATGCTGTGAGAGAGGTGTTATTTCAGACCATCAAACCAATATGCTGTGAGAGAGGTGTTATTTCAGACCATCAAACCAATATGCTGTGAGAGAGGTGTTATTTCAGACCATCAAAACAATATGCTGTGGGAGAGGTGTTATTTCAGACCATCAAACCAATATGCGGAGAGAGAGAGGTGTTATTTCAGACCATCAAAACCAATATGCTGTGAGAGAGGTGTTATTTCAGACCATCAAACCAATATGCTGTGGGAGCGGTGTTATTTCAGACCATCAAACCAATATGCTGTGGGAGCGGTGTTATTTCAGACCATCAAACCAATATGCTGTGAGAGAGGTGTTATTTCAGACCATCAAACCAATATGCGGTGAGAGAGGTGTTATTTCAGACCATCAAACCAATATGCGGAGAGAGGTGTTATTTCAGACCATCAAACCAATATGCGGAGAGAGAGATGTTATTTCAGACCATCACACCAATATGCGGAGAGAGAGGTGTTATTTCAGACCATCAAACCAATATGCGGAGAGAGAGAAGTGTTATTTCAGACCATCAAAACCAATATGCTGTGAGAGAGGTGTTATTTCAGACCATCAAAACTAATATGCGGAGAGAGAGGTGTTATTTCAGACCATCAAACCAATATGCTGTGAGAGAGGTGTTATTTCAGACCATCAAACCAATATGCGGAGAGAGAGAGAGAGAGAGGTGTTATTTCAGACCATCAAAACCAATATGCTGTGAGAGAGGTGTTATTTCAGACCATCAAACCAATATGCGGAGAGAGAGGTGTTATTTCAGACCATCAAACCAATATGCTGTGGGAGAGGTGTTATTTCAGACCATCAAACTAATATGCGGAGAGAGAGGTGTTATTTCAGACCATCAAACCAATATGCTGTGAGAGAGGTGTTATTTCAGACCATCAAACCAATATGCTGTGAGAGAGGTGTTATTTCAGACCATCAAAACTAATATGCGGAGCGGTGTTATTTCAGACCATCAAACTAATATGCTGTGAGAGAGGTGTTATTTCAGACCATCAAACCAATATGCGGTGAGAGAGGTGTTCAAACCAATATGTGGTGAGAGAGGTGTTATTTCAGACCATCAAACCAATATGCGGTGAGAGAGGTGTTATTTCAGACCATCAAACCAATATGCTGTGAGAGAGGTGTTATTTCAGACCATCAAACCAATATGCTGTGAGAGAGGTGTTATTTCAGACCATCAAACCAATATGCGGAGAGAGAGAGGTGTTATTTCAGACCATCAAACCAATATGCTGTGAGAGAGGTGTTATTTCAGACCATCAAACCAATATGCTGTGGGAGAGGTGTTATTTCAGACCATCAAACCAATATGCGGAGAGAGAGAGGTGTTATTTCAGACCATCAAACCAATATGCTGTGAGAGAGGTGTTATTTCAGACCATCAAACTAATATGCTGTGGGAGAGGTGTTATTTCAGACCATCAAACCAATATGCTGTGGGAGAGGTGTTATTTCAGACCATCAAACCAATATGCTGTGGGAGAGGTGTTATTTCAGACCATCAAACCAATATGCTGTGAGAGAGGTGTTATTTCAGACCATCAAACCAATATGCGGTGAGAGAGGTGTTATTTCAGACCATCAAACCAATATGCGGAGAGAGAGGTGTTATTTCAGACCATCAAACCAATATGCGGAGAGAGAGGTGTTATTTCAGACCATCAAACCAATATGCGGAGAGAGAGGTGTTATTTCAGACCATCAAACCAATATGCGGAGAGAGAGAGGTGTTATTTCAGACCATCAAAACCAATATGCTGTGAGAGAGGTGTTATTTCAGACCATCAAACCAATATGCTGTGAGAGAGGTGTTATTTCAGACCATCAAACCAATATGCTGTGAGAGAGGTGTTATTTCAGACCATCAAACCAATATGCGTAGAGAGAGGTGTTATTTCAGACCATCAAACCAATATGCTGTGAGAGAGGTGTTATTTCAGACCATCAAACCAATATGCGGAGAGAGAGGTGTTATTTCAGACCATCAAACCAATATGCTGTGGGAGAGGTGTTATTTCAGACCATCAAACCAATATGCTGTGGGAGAGGTGTTATTTCAGACCATCAAAACCAATATGCTGTGAGAGAGGTGTTATTTCAGACCATAAAACCAATATGCTGTGGGAGAGGTGTAATTTCAGACCATAAAACCAATATGCGGAGAGAGGTGTTATTTCAGACCATCAAACCAATATGCGGAGGGAGAGGTGTTAATTTCAGACCATCGAACCAATATACTGCGAGAGAGGTGTTATTTCAGACCATAAAACCAATATGCTGTGGGAGAGGTGTAATTTCAGACCATAAAACCAATATGCGGAGAGAGGTGTTATTTCAGACCATTAAACCAATATGCGGAGGGAGAGGTGTTAATTTCAGACCATCGAACCAATATACTGCGAGAGAGGTGTTATTTCAGACCATCGAACCAATATACTGCGAGTGAGGTGTTCAAACCAATATGCGGAGCGGTGTTATTTCAGACCATCGAACCAATATACTGTGAGAGAGGTGTTATATCAGACCATCGAAACCAATATGCCGAAAGAGGTGTTATTACACGTTGGACTGGTAATCCAGGGATCGCAGGTTCGATCCCCCGTCTGACCCTAATAAAATGAACAGTCTTTCAGATGGGACTTTAAACTGAGGTCTCGTGTCGGTGCTTTACACCGTGCACGTAAAATAACCAGAGGATACTCTGCAATGGGTCTCTGTCTGTTTCAGTACACAACCTCCAAAAATATAAAATGACTAATCTCTTCAGGAGGCATCGCTCATATGGGCAACCGGTAGCGACGATTGCAAACCATTGGCGTTGCTCCACATCATGATGGTATATTAATAATCCAAACATGCATCTAAATCCTAAGGCTGTGTGTGTCCATAGTATATGTAGATGACTAGTAAGGCTAATTTCCATCGGCCCTGCGCATCAATTAAGGCTCAGCTACGCCCCTGCAGACGATATATCGTCTTATAAACCATAGCCCATTTTCTAGGCCCAGTTTGGACAGTGTCGATTGACGATGCCCGCTGAATCGTATCAGCTGAATGAACACTATTCGTTCTTTAGGTTCAATAGTTAAATTCTTGCGACATATTAACAACATGGTGTGAACTTTGGTCATTGAAATTGGGTAACAAAATATAGTTTTATCAATCTATGTATCGATACTGATGTGCCTGTATTGACGAAGAATATAATAATCATCGATATTTAAAGTCCCTCTGTGCGTTTACTATGAATGTGCTGAATATATAGTGAACTGTTCTAAGGAGAAATCGGCATTACTGTATAATCGTGCCTTTGTTTGTTCATTGTTTGTAACCGTTAACTGTACATAATACGGCTCGACATTTTGCCTGTATACTGTATAGCCTATACAAAGAAGAAATTTACCATGTTTAAATCGCATACACAAAGAAGAAAATGACCATGTTTAAATCTGCTATAAAACATTTTACTAGCACGGTTGTAGTTTTGTGACGTCATGTATGCACTATAAAAACAATAACACCAATCAGAATCGTGGTCGAGTGGTTAAGGTCGCTAACTTGTATACCACTGTAACATATCATCTCTGATGGTCACGGGTTCGAGCTCCCTCTCAGACCGTGTCTCATTTATATGAAAAAGTTGGCAGTTTCTTACGGTGCACCAAGTACTGGTTAACCGCTGGAGCCTGCCCAGGAAAGGTGTTGTTAGTTAAACTGCTCGTCGCTCAAATGGGAAACCGGTAGCGACGTTAAATAAACTTAAATAATAATAAAAAAGAATCGAAATAATATTGCATTTGCGTTATTTATAGTCGAATAAAACATGGCATGCCGTTCTGAGTGCCGGTCGAGTACATTTGCAAATAATGCAAGTTATCGAGGATAGCACTTGAGTATCCGTCAGAAAGACTTACCTCCCCTGATGTTATTCTTGGTAGCTTATTTGTTTTCTATTTGTTCCGTTTTGTAGGTACATGTAGTGTACAGGGAGAATACTCGTGAAGGGAGGAGGGATGTTGTGAGAAGAGTTGGGTGATTGGAGAACTCTTAGTTTATACTGTACATGTAGTGTACAGGGAGAATACTCGTGAAGGGAGGCGTGGTGTTGGAGAAGAGTTGGGTGAATGGAGAACTCTTAGTTTATAAACATTTAATTTAGCTTTACATGAATATATGTATTAGTTCTTGCAGCTTATATCTTATTTCCTATGCAAGTGTCACTAGTTACTGCTTATATCTTATTTCCTATGCAAGTGTCACTAGTTACTGCTTATATCTTATTTCCTATGCAAGTGTCACTAGTTACTGCTTATATCTTATTTCCTATACAAGTGTCACTAGTTACTGCTTATATCTTATTTCCTATGCAAGTGTCACTAGTTACTGCTTATATCTTATTTCCTATGCAAGTGTGTCTTACGTTTATTTATCGTCGCTACCGGTTGCCCATATGAGCGACGCCTCATGAAGAGATTAGTTATTTTAGATTTTGGAGGATAGTGCATGATACAGACAGAGACCAATTCCAGAATCTCCTCTGGTTCTTTTACGTGCACGGTATAAAGCACCGACACGAGACCTCGGTTTAACGTCCCATCTGAAAGACTGTTAATTTTATTAGGGTCAGACGGGGGTTCAAATGAGTTCTCTCGTTAAATAAAGTCTTTATTATTATTATTGTTTATTATTATTATTATTATTATTATTATTATTATTATTATTATTATTATTATTATAGTCGCCGAATGACCTTCGCTGTCTGCACGACTTCAAAACACGAACAAACAAACAAAAATAAGTATATGAATTATGATAAGAACGTTGAGATAATAGAATAGCACGATGCTGATACAGGGCGAGCATCCTGAACACTCGAGTGTTACGAACTGTTCAACTCGAGTTGAGTACTCAACAATTCGTATCAGCTTAACTAAGCACACTTTAAAGCAGCAGTGTCGTATACGTGTGGGTTTCACTTGCGTCTCCGTCTACGTGTTTAAAGTAAACCGTTTGTATCTTCTACGAGAGTTCTCTCCGATTCTCATTCATTTAAAATGAATCCCATTTTCACTAGCGTCTCGGTCTACGTGTTTAAAGTAAACCATTTGTATCTCCTACGAGAGTTCTCTCCGATTCTTCGCTTTAGTGCGTGAACTAGGTTTTAGACATACAGGTACATTGATCACACAAACCAACACAGGGAAATACTGTTTGTTTATAACATAGGAAATTCCAATCGTCGACTACGTTCATGTGAGGAAGCTATCCAGTTGACCAGCCGATTGCATTGACACGCCTAATGCAGCTCAGACATATACGCATATAACCGGTCATACCATAGTGAACTCGACCCTCGGCCTCATCTTACGCCGTAGTACCCCTGGTCATTGTACGCGGCGATTTTCGATTTAAATGAATGATCCGCACTTCACTGTATTCAAATATCAACACACTTTACAATACAAGCCTTGTTTTAAATATGATAAAAAAAAAAGATTTTACTATATATACTACAACGTAGGACGAGGCCAGGGGTCTATGCAATCGGCTGACTATGCAGCTGACGTGTGGTTCTATCTGTTGTTTTAGCCGATGCCCGTCCGTGCCTGACATACTGCTCGGAGGTCCACCCGGGATCCACCGTCCACCAATCATAGCGTGAGAGTCGCCATATGGCACACGGTACTTGTGAGAAGCTAAACCCAGAGTCAAATCAGAAAATGGCCATTGTTTGTAGTTTAATTTACTTATGAATTTTCATTGCGTAAACAGTAAGTAATTTCCAAACTATTTATACACGATCTATGTTTTTTATTTAAAGATAAAAATCTACAGAGTATCACTTTAAACTATACACATTGGATTAATTTTGTTTTGTAATTACTCTACGTTGGCGAGGGTAAAATAATCTTATTCATCACAAGTCAGGATGGCCGAGCGGTCTGAGGCGCTGCGTTCAGGTCGCAGTCTGGTTCTCCAGGCGTGGGTTCGAATCCCACTTCTGACAATTATTTTTAAATCATTTCAACTCCCCCCTCCCACGCACTGGTGTTGCTGAGAACCCTATATTTTTATAATAGAAGGGGAAGATCCTATGACACAGGTATATATAACATCCCAAGTTCCTGTGAATAGGCACACAGCTGCTACGACATTTATTTAAAAATATTATGATAAAAACGTATCATGATTCTCAAGCTTGTAGAGTAGTCGCCCTTTACACAGGAATATAATTATATTTTATTTAGTTCTGATTAGTAGTCAGAAATAAATAGAACAACTTAAAGTAAAACGTCAACATATCACCGGTGTTTGAAGAAACCAACTCACAATAATTGAAATACTAACATACAGTCTACATCCGAAATGTCAAAGTCCGTTATGTCGAATTATCCGGTTATCTCGAAGTCGGAAAAGTCCCGTTTCATGCTACATATAACTTGCACCGTTTATATCGAATTTAGTTAAGTCAAATTTCAGCTATGTCGAAGTATTTTGTTCGGTCCGACGGAATTCGACATAGATGTAGACTGTGTAATACAACACGATTACGCTAGTACTCTAATACATTGACTGCTGGTCAGTAGTCCAGTGGTTAGCATGTTGAATGCGCTTCCATGGATCGCAGGTTCGATACCCCATCTCACACTAATACTATTAACAGTCTCTCAGCTGGGACATTAAACCGAGGTCTCGTTTCAGTGCGTGTTGTACACCGTGTACGTAACAGAACCAGAGGAGACTCTTGAATGGGTCTCTGTCTGTATCATTGCACTGTCCTCCAAAATCTAAAATGACTAATCTCTTCAGGAGGCGTCGCTCATATGAGCATTTATATAATTTGTTATAGTAGCGACGTTAAATAAACTTAGGGTTAATGTTTGTCGTGATATCACCAAGAGTAACTCTATGCTTATTAGTCGTAAATGTAAATGTGCAATGTACATTATTTACTTACTTAAACATGTGATTTTCTCGTACACCTACTTGCCAAGACACAAATTAAAGCTCGAACAACAACGCTAAAATGTGTTCTACATTTAATAAAGAAATGTGGCCGAATAATGGCCGCGACGTGTGAACGATTATATCAATCAAAGGATGTATACATATTGAATATGTTGCTATAGGCATTGTATTTATGCTGTATGCAATAAACTTTTGAATTGAATTGAATACGTCATGGTATGAACACTTCGCTGCCGAAAACCGCAATACATTTATATAATAACACAATGTTAGTATCATTGTACGTATAACATAATCAATGTACAACACTATAAAATCAATGCAAGTATATATACATAATGGGTGGGCCGGGAGGATTTTTAGATCCTGAACAAACGTCCATCACCGACGGCAACTGACCACTAACTGACCAGTGACGTAGATATTCACTCGATTTATTCATGCTCCACTGGTCGGTGAACGAATGGTCAAAGGGAAATCACTCGTTTAATTATGACTTTTTTGTATAAAACATTTTACATTTCCAGCTAGTTCCACCCATGCGGAATATTCTTAACTCAACGTGACAGTTGTTTTTAGCTCCACGTGACAGTTGTCTTTAACTTCGTGCGACATGGCAGTTGCATTTAGCTCTACGTGACAGTTGTCTTTAACTTCACGTGACAGTTGTCTTTAACTCCACGTGACTTTTATTTTCATTTTTCAATAATAATTGTTTACGGCAAAAAATAAAATTTGGATAATATGCCCACAAACGAACCTGCTTTTGTGAAATTACCATTTGTAAATTATACAACCCTTTATGGATATTTTTTTAACAAAGTCACCAATATCTCTGGTGTATAAATGGTAGTTTACTGAACCTAACATTAGGATTAATTTGCATATAAATTATAGTATTATTTTTCAACTGAAGAACAAAACACGCATACAGATACTATGATAAGCCATCTGTTTGGAACCTTCGTGGATTCTGTAAGTTGTGAGATATTATTTATCCCTAAGAAACTTGCTTTATCTGGTCGATGCGCCGGGGCTCCCGCCAACTCATCTCTAAACACTTGTTGATCTCAAGTACCTGTTAGTTAATGTATATTCGGTCTTCGCCGTGGATATGTATATATGTATACAGTCAAACCTGTGTTAGTGGTCACCTCTATTATACAGTCAAACCTGTGTTAGTGGTCACCTCTATTATACAGTCAAACCTGTGTTAGTGGTCACCTCTATTATACAGTCAAACCTGTGTTAGTGGTCACCTCTATTATACAGTCAAACCTGTGTTAGTGGTCACCTCTATTATACAGTCAAACCTGTGTTAGTGGTCACCTCTATTATACAGTCAAACCTGTGTTAGTGGTCACCTCTACTATACAGTCAAACCTGTGTTAGTGGTCACCTCTATTATACAGTCAAATATGTGTTAGTGGTCACTTCTATTATACAGTCAAACCTGTGTTAGTGGTCACCTCTATTATACAGTCAAACCTGTGTTAGTGGTCACCTCTACTATACAGTCAAACCTGTGTTACTGGTCACCTCTATTATACAGTCAAACATGTGTTAGTGGTCACCTCTATTATACGGTCAAATCTGTGTTAGTGGTCACCTCTATTATACAGTCAAACCTGTGTTACTGGTCACCTCTATTATACAGTCAAACATGTGTTAGTGGTCACCTCTATTATACGGTCAAATCTGTGTTACTGGTCACCTCTATTATACAGTCAAACCTGTGTTGATGGTCACCTCTATTATACAGACATACCTGTGTTAGTGGTCACCTCTATTAAGCAGCCAACCTGCATTAAACAGCCAGTTTTCAGATTCCCAATATGTTACTTTATTATACATTTAACCTGTATTAAGCAGCCACATGTGCTAAGCAGCCACTTTATGTGATTCCCATGACTGACTGCCCAAGACAGGTTTGACTGTACATAGAATATGAGGAGGCGTTACAATATAGATTTAAGTCCTGATTCAGAATGATCAGTCTTTTTTCATATATTTATATATTTCAAATTACAGTCAAACCTGGTGTTAGTGATCACCTCATTATTAAGCCAACCTGTATTAGGCAGCCAGTTTCCAGATTCTCCGAATATGCTGTTTGATTTTACATTTGACCTCTATTAAGCAGGCGCCTGTATTACGCAGCCTGTTTCCAGATTCTCAATATGCTGTTTGATTTTACAATTGACCTCTATTAAGCAGCCACATGTGCTTAACAGCAACTTTAGGTGGTTCTCCTTGCTGGATGCTTAGCACAGGTTTAGTTTATACACATTTATTTTAGCGAGATAGCCAGAGAGAGAAGATGCAATGCGGAATTTAAATGCCTTGCCACAGGGCGCAATCGTAACGGCTACTTTTAGCTGTATTAAACAGCTCGACTTTTATTCATTACAACTTATATTAATCACTCTCGAGACCTCAATCCTGGTGGAATCCCTCGCCATGAGCTAGAGTGAAGAGGCAACGTGGAATTTAAATGCCTTGTCACAGGGCGCAATCGTAACGGCTACAGCTGGGCGCGAACTCCGGGCCTTTCGGGTCTTACGAGAACGCGATAACACTGCACTATGGCGACATGTTTGACTGTATAATACTGTATGTGTACATGTACTACTTTGAATATATTATGTATACAGTCAAACCTGTGTTTGTTGTCACCTCTATTAAGCAGCCGATCTGCATTAAGCAGGCAGTTTCCAGATTCCGAATATGGTGTTTTGTTATATATTTGACCTCTATTAAGCAGCCACCTGTGCTAAGCAGATAATGTATGTGATTCCCTTGGCTGGCTGCTTAAGACAGGTTGGATTGTATAGAACAATGATACATAATGTAAGAGGGGGGCAGTAATTTAATTACTATTACTGTCCGATTAGCGCAGTGGTTAGTGCGCTCGCTTCTCACCAATGCAACCCGGGTTCGATCCTCGGACAGTGAAGTATGTGAGATGGTACGGTGGTCGCCAGATCGGACAGGTGGGTTTTCTCCGGGTACTCCGGTGTCCTCCCACACGAATGACCACATTTACGCTTTCATCCGCGCCAACGAGAGTGATTAATATAAGTTGTTAAAACTTGCTTCGCAATCGTTGTAAAATAAATAAAGTTTAAACTTACTATTACTAAGGACATCGGTAGAAGTCGTGATAGCGCAGTAGTAGAGTGTTCGCTTCAGGTGCGAAAGGTTCGGAGTTCGAGCCCCGCTAGTGCCGTTAAGATGGTGCCCTTATGCAAGGCATTTAAATTCCACATTGCCTCTTCTCTCTCCTTCGTGGCGATGGATTCCATCAGGAATGAGGTCTCGAGAGTGATTAATATAAGTAATAATAATAATAATAATAAAGACTTTATTTAACGAGAGTACTCATTTAACAAAAGTTAATCGACCACGAGGCCCTCAACATATATACAATCAAATGCAATCAAAAGATAGCACTATAAGAGAGAACTACACATTGGAATAATATAGTAATGTAAGAACTTGTTACGCAATCGAGCTACAATAAATTAGCATAAACTGAGGACCTTGGTACAGGTTAACTAATGAAATGTTGTACGGTAACTCAAATATAGAGCTCTTTATTTATAGAGAGTGACCTAATTAGTTCTGAACAAATCCTCCTTTGGGTCCATTACAGATAATTGCATTGTTAGGTGTCTGTGGTGATATTACTATACCCGTGGCCGTGGTAGTCCTGAGTAGGTTGGGGGATCCGTGGTAATCTATGTGGTGTTATTAATCTGCCCGTGGCCGGGGTATGCGCAGGCTGAGGGGTCCGTTGTAATCTTTGTTGTGTTATTACTATGACCGTGGCCGGGGTATGCGCAGGCTGGGGGGTCCGTTGTAATCTTTGTTGTGTTATTACTATGCCCCTGGCCGGGGTATGCGCAGGCTGGGTAGGGGGGTCCGTTGTAATCTTTGTTGTGTTATTCCAATGACTGTGGCCGTGGTTTGTGCAGGATGTGGGATCCGATGTCCGTGTGCTGGATTGGTATCCGTGACCGGGATAGACGCACGGTGGGCGATCCGATGTCCGTTGCCGGGGTAGGCACATGATGGGGGATCCGATGTCCGTGGCCGGGGTATGTGCTGGATTGGTATCCGTGACCGGGATAGACGCACGGTGGGCGATCCGATGTCCGTTGCCGGGGCAGACACATGATGGGGGATCCGATGTCCGTGGCCGGGGTATGTGCTGGATTGGTATCCATGGCCGGGGTAGTCGCGTGGTAGACGATCTCGATGTCCGTTGCCGGGGTAGTCGCGTGGTGGACGATCTCGATGTCCGTTACCGGGGTAGTCGCGTGGTGGACGATCTCGATGTCCGTTACCGGGGTAGTCGCGTGGTGGACGATCTCGATGTCCGTTACCGGGGTAGTCGCGTGGTGGACGATCTCGATGTCCGTTACCGGGGTAGTCGCATGGTGGACGATCTCGATGTCCGTTGCCGGGGTAGGCACATGATGGGGGATCTCGATGTCCTTTGCCGGGGTAGGCGCTGGGTGGGGAACCGTGATAATCGGTAGAATATGTGATATAAATTCAATTAACAATATATCGAAGTAAAATATCGAAAATAGTGTGTGATATTTTGTGTGTTTTCGTTTATTTATCGTCGTTACCGGTTGCCCATATGAGCGACGCCTCCTGAAGAGATTAGTAATTTTAGATTTTGGAGGATAGTGCAATGATACAGACAGAGACCCATTCCAGAGTCTCCTCTGGTTCTTTTACGTGCACGGTGTAAAGCACCGACACGAGACCTCGGTTTAACGTCCCATCTGAAAGACTGTTAATTTTATTAGGCTCAGACGGGGGATCGAACCTGCGATCCCTGGATTACCAGTCCAGCGTGTTACCACTGGACAACAGATCCGTCAGTTATTGTGTGACACAATGTAATATACGTCTTATATATATATATATATAATATTGCATTATTTTAATTATATAATAACAATCATCCAGACACACGTAGCGTCAAGTCGTCCCTAATTACTGTCTGAATAATTAAATGCAATAAATACAGTGTACTGTAGAGATGAAAATGATAGCCTTTGATCTGCTATCTGTCTGGTGGCTTGGATGAAATTGAATATTGTAATATACACGGTTTCTAATTTGGTTATTTATCTACCAACTAGTGAATATACATGCATAGTAATACGATACCCGTAACCTGCACGCACCACATACCCACACTGAAGAAGTGCTATGTTAATGCACAGGTACAACCGTCAACCCTTCAGTTGGTGATCTAAATTGAGCAATGTTTGTGATTTATCATTACCGATTGTCCTATCCTATCCAGCTGGCTTGTTTGTGATTTATCATTACCGATTGTCCTATCCTATCCAGCTGGCTTGTTTGTGATTTATCATTACCGATTGTCCTATCCTATCCAGCTGGCTTGCAGAAAGTCGCTGGTTCTACCCGGGTGCCCGTCCCTGCTTGAAATGCTCGGAGGCGCACCCGGGGTATTCCTGTATCACTAATAGCTGGATAGATAGTAGTCATATGACCTAAGATATTGAGTATTATTATTATTATTATATTATTATTATTATTATTATTATTATATTATTATTATTATATTGTATTATTATTATATTATTATTATTATTATTATTAATATTATTATTAATTTTATAGCAGTGTATAGGTTAGTCTTGTTTTAGATCGGATCTCGTCGTAGCTCTGTTTCTCGGTATCTAATCTGAATAGCAATGAAATTAATGGGCTTACATCACTCTTAGTATGTTCTAGTAAAATACTTGGCACAAAAAAAACTGACACTCACATACATTGCAATTTTGTAAAATAAAAACCCCACTAGAAATATGACTGTAGGCGATATATATATGAATGTTTTAAACTATAACAAAAATGTGCATTTATGCATTTTTTGTATTGACGGCGTTAGTCTGATTTTACATAAATACTGATTTGGCTGGTTCCCGATCAATGCACAGGTGTAACTGTACAACCGCCCTACCTGTAATATTCCCGGAACCAGACAGGGGAAAAAAAGCATATGGTAGGCTCATCAACACAGCGTGTACATTTTGTAAACAAGTGGTGCTTTATCGCGAGGTCTCATAGATTTTTCTTGATCAGTATAGATAGAAATGGTGTATCGAGTTTGATTGGTTGTATGAGCCTAGTATAACATTATGTGATGTTTGATCAGTTCAATAGACTATGTTCATCTATGATATTATATAGACATTCTCTGGTGGATATCGTATTGTTATTTGGGGATTGTGTTGTTTGTGCTTGAAGCTGTTATTCTCTAGTGGATTAGTATAAGTACGTACTAGTGGAATTCTTATTTATATTACTTTTCAACAATAATTTGATATTATCGAATATTTCGTCATATTAAAAATTAATGCTGGTGCGGGCCGTTATCTAATGTTGTCAAAACGTGTCGCCCCAACCATTTGCGTTTTCATACTTATGTATTATATCGTTCTGTGTATAACATTTAACTATTGATTTGCAATAAAATATGATTAAACTTAACTAAATTAAATACATGCATTCTCGGGTTAATTATGTTTTATGAGCCCCTCCCTTTTTCGGGTCTCGTCGTTTTGGCCCACTATTTCTATAATCGTTTTCCTCACCCGCTTAATTTACTTGTTTTGAAAAATGATTTTGTTTTATTTTTTGTGGGGGAGGGAGGGGGTATGGTTTACTATACGTTTTATTATCGCCCATAGTATTTTTGGAGGATAGTCCAAGATACAGAAGACGCTCCCACCCCATTCCCCCCAATTCCAGAAACATACCGTCTTCTTTTACACGTCCGGTTTATAAAACCGTTACATGAGACCTCGGTTCATAGTCCCAATGGAAATACTGTTAATATTCATTAGGTTAGGTTATACTAACTTATTTTTTATCTCGATTACGAAACAAGTTCTTACAATTTATATTAATCACTCTCGAGACCTCATTCCTGATGGAATCCATCACCACGAGGGAGAGAGAATATGCAATGTGGAATATAAACGCCTTGCCTAATGGCACAATTGTAACGGCTCCAGCGGGGCTCTAACTCCGGGCCTGATGCGAACGACCTACCACTGCGCTATCACGACTTCCGTTCTTAGGTTCATACGTAGGATCGAAAGTACGGTTGTCTACTCGTGTCATAACATGCAAAATATTGATAGAATATAATTAAATCATGTTATATGGCACGACATATCTGCTTCTGTTTCAATAGCTCGGAAAATGAAGATTTTAATTAGAAACGAAGCTTGGTTAAAATCATGTAATACAGATATCTGTAATACACACATATTTCGATCGCCTTCGTCACAATGGTATTGGTAGGCAGGTAGGGTAAAGCGATATTTAAAGTAGTTTTTAATTGTATTGCTAAGACTTCAAACGCTTTATCTTTTAAGTGTAAACTTGATTTATTTTACAACGATTGCGAAACAAGTTCTCACCTCTTATATTAATTTAGTTTAAACGTTATTTATTTTACAACGATTGCCAAGCAAGTTCTAACAACTTATATTAATCACTCGTTGGTGCTGATGAAAGCGTAAATGTAGTCATGTGTGTGTTTTACGTTTATTTATCGTCGTTTCCGGTTGCCCATATGAGCGACGCCTCCTGCAGAGATTAGTCATTTTACATTTTTAGAAGATAGTGCAATGATACAGACCAGACAGAGACCCATTCCAGAGTCTCCTCTGGTTCTTTTACGTGCACATGGCACATGGTAAAACACCGACACGAGACCTCGGCTTAACGTCCCCATCTGAAAGACTGTTAATTGTATTATGGTCAGACCTATGATCCATGGATTACCAGTGTTAATCACTGGACTAAAGATCCGTCTGTTCGATGGAAATGTATAGCGATGTAAATATATACTATATGACTGATGTAAACAACCAATTATATTCCGACGTAGTTTATGCTAATTTATTCATACTGTGGTTTAGTTTATACTTTATTTATTTTACAACGATTGCAAAGAAAGTTTTAACAACTTATATTAATCACTCTCGTTGGCGCGAATGAAAGCGTAAATGTGGTCATTCGTGTGGGAGGAAACCGGAGTACCCGGAGAAAACCCACCTGTCCGATCTGGCGACGGGTTGCATTGGTGAGAAGCGCGCGCGCTAACCACTGCGTTAATCGGACAGCTGTTTCTGTTGTGCTGGTGAACGTGTATATGGTCATTAGTGTGGGAGGAAACCGGAATACCCGGGAAGAACCCAGCCACCGTACCGGCATCTGAAATAATACCCAGACCGAGGATCGAATAGAGGGTTGCATCGGTGAGAATCGTTAATCAGGCACAGCAACTATTTTATTTTACAGGCTAAGCAAAGCAGCACCTTTTGTTTTATTCATTTTTCGCATACTGAATACATAATTGGCACATACGATGCACATACGATGCACATACGCACACGCATACGATGCACATACGAATACCTTTGGAAGTCGTGATAGCGCCGTGGATGCGCGTTCGCTTCAGGTGCGAGAGGTCCGGAGTTCGAGCCCCGCTGGAGCCGTTACGATTGTGCCTCTAGGCAAGGCATTTAAATTCCACGTTGCCTCTTCTCTCTCCCTCGTGGCGATGGATTACATCAGGAATGAGGTCTCGAGAGGAATTGATATAAGCTATAAGAACTTGTTTCGCAATCGAGCTAAGATAAATGTATATAAACTACATACGATGCACATACGATGTGTATAAACTACATACGATGTACATAAACTACATACGATGCACATACGATGTGTATAAACTACATACGATGCACATATGATGTACATAAACTACATACGATGCACATACGATGTACATAAACTACATACGATGCACATACGATGTGTATAAACTACATACGATGCACATACGATGTGTATAAACTACATACTATGCACATACGATGTGCATAAATTACATACGATGCACATACGATGTGTATAAACTACATACGATGCACATACGATGTGTATAAACTACATACGATGCACATACGATGTGTATAAACTACATTCGATGCACATACGATGTGTATAAACTACATACGATGCACATACGATGTGTATAAACTACATACGATGCATATGTTATCCTATCCAGGCCTGGAAATTATAATATTATTCCCAGACTTGTAAAAGCTGAGACCCTTTTTATGTTAGCAGTTTTAATAACAACATGCTAACAGAAGATTGCGTGCGTTAATTTCATTGCTATTGTGGTTATTTACAGATCTCGTAGCTATGGAAATGAGAAAGCCAAAAGATGGTCAAAATAAGAATGATAATTATATTTGTCAAGTACAGTCAAACCTGTGTTAGTGATCACCTCTATTTTCAAATATCTTACTTTATACATTTGACATCTATTAAGTTTAAACTTTATTTATTTTACAACGAGTGCAACTTATATTAATCACTCTCGTTGGCGCGGATGAACGCGTATATGTGGTCATTCGTATGGGACGAAACCGGAGTACCCGGAGAAAACCCACCTGTCCGATCTGGCGACCACCGTAGCATCTCACATACTTCCCAGTCCGACGATCGAACCCGGGTTGCATTGGCGAGAAACGAGCGCGCTAAACACTGCACCAATCTATTAAGAAGTCATCTGTGCTAAGCAGCCATTTTCTGTGATTCCTTTGACTGGCTGCTTCAGACCAGTTCGACTGTACATTCAAATCTTAAAAGTGTTGGATTATGTACAATTACGTGCTAATGGCGTCTTTAGTAATTGGGTCCAAGAGCCATTGTGAACAGGGATATAACTTTAATAACTAGGTTAGTTGAGTTTAGTTCAGTTAAGTTTAGTTTGTAGAACTTTATTTTAGCTCGATTGCGAAACATGTTTTACAGCATTATATTAATCGCTCTCATTTCCCGATGGAATACATCGCCATGACGGACAGAGAATATACAATGTGGGATTTAAATGCCTTGAATAAGAGAATATTCGTAAAGTTTACGTAAACTGCGGACCTCTCGCACCCGAAGAGAACGAGCTACCACGGCGCTATCGCGACAACCATAACAAGCATTGGTATAATAATATACACAGACGGATCTATAAATGGACTAATCTTTTCAGGAGGCGTCGCTCATATGGGCAACCGGTAGCGACGATAAATAAACGTAAAACACACACACACATAAATTAATATGCTCACTTTATTGTTTTATTCATAAAAGTATTTAAGCAGCACATTGAGTATTGCACACGTTTAGGTTTTGCAATTACGAATGTTTTATATATATATATATATTTTAACTTTTAAGTTTATTTAACGACGCTAGGATGCCCATTTAAGCGACGGTCATTTGACCTAACAACACCTTTCCTGGGCAGGATCCAGCGGTTAACCAGTACTTGGTGCGCCAACATCCATAAGTAACTTTCAAATTTTTCATAAAAATAGTCAGTCTGAACGTGGCTCGAACCCGTGACCATCAGTGATGATAGGTTACTGTTTTATACACTGAAAATGTAAACTGTTATATTTTAAGTGACATCACTGGTTTTCTTATTACCTCCCTTTGGTTGATAAAGACCGAGTTATCCCGAAATGTATATTGGTCCGTTTAGATACACTCATTAGTTAGTACTGTTGCTCCCTAACCAGATGTTGCGGTATGATGAATGCGATGTCATCAACAATCATGTTAATTAATTGATAACAAAGTGTTACAGTAAATCATTCATTGAATAATAATAATAATAATAATAATAAAGACTTTGTTTTACGAGGGAGCTTGCATAACACATGGCTAATACAATATGCTCTAGGACATTTGTCGAGATTTAATCATTTGATAATTATAAGAGGAGTAAACGGTTGAAAACTGATACCATGTTATGCAAGAGATAGAGCGATGTAAACAGAGGAAATCAATTAAAATTACATTTCCTACTTGAAAAGTATTCAGGGGGGAATAACTTATCAATATCAATATTTACATAGCAACATAGTACGATACTTGATGTCATATTATGACAGTTTACGGCAATATTTGTTATAGAGAACAACAGCAAAAACAAAGAATTCCAACTAGAAAGACAATACACAAAAAGTCCGATTTATCCCGAAATGCATAGCGGTCCTTTTTGTTGGAATCCTTTGTTTTTATGGCTATTCCCAAACCAGATGTTGCATTATGATAAATGTGATTTTATCCAAATCATGTCAATTAATTGATGAAACAAATTTATAGATAAGTACCCATTGGATATTCTGTAGGATAACTGTCGAGATATAGTAACATGATAATGATAAGATGAGAAAGTGATTGAAAATTGATAGCATGTTGTGCAAAGGAAACAACGATTAAAAAAATCAGGATAAGAGGATGTGCATACTTTTAGGGAGTGTTCTGGGGCAGTTACTGACCGATGTCTCTCATTGGAGTCTGGATGAAACCACGGCCTCTGCTTATAGTAGATATTTCTGTACATAATTATCGGGGTCTAAATAATCACCAATTAACCGAAGTCACTCTTCTGGCTTATGATCAAAAGCGCCGCTAATTAATTTGATGTGTAAGTTTTCAACACTGCAGACATATTATTGTTTTGTATAGAGTATAGGATAGATAATTCGTAGACAGAATGATGCCTGTGAGGTCTGATGTGTTTGTAATTTACTTTCCGTTTCGTCTGCGTATATATTAAATAATTATCTTTCACATTGAAATATAATGTACTGAGATAGCGCCATAATTTAAGATAAATCAAATATGCACTAGCGGTTTCAGATCGGGAGGAGGAGGAGGGGGGGGGGGGGGTGCGCACAACATCTCACCCTAAAATCTGTCGCGCATAAATATGTTTGCTTAAACATATTTATTCATTCATAATGTACAGTACATATCTATTGTACACAGATTGTAAATGGATTTAATCGAAAGCTTAAAGCTTATTGAGCTTAACTCCATAGTTATGTTGAATAGGGGCTAGGATATGCTTTAAAGGGGTATACATGTATTATGTTGAATAGGGGCTAGGATATGCTTTAAAGGGGTATACATGTATTATGTTGAATAGGGGCTAGGATATGCTTTAAAGGGGTATACATGTATTATGTTAGAATTTGGCAAAATTACATAAAGATTAAAACTAGTACGCACCCCTCGCTCGTAATACCAAGATATTTATGCAAATGTGTTTGCATATGTGTGATGTATAATTGGCACGAGTACTACACCGTGGAAAGCAATGCTCTCCCAGTTATACAACGGAGAGAACATGACTCGGACCTCAGACGGATCTGTAGTCCAGTGGTAACACGCTGGACTGGTAATCCAGGGATCGCAGGTTCGATCCCCCGTCTGACCCTAATAAAATTAACAGTCTTTCAGATGGGACGTTAATCCGAGGTCTCGTGTCGGCGCTTTACACCGTGCACATAAAAGAACCAGAGGAGACTCTGGAACGGGTCTCTGTCTGTATCATTGCACTATCCTCCAAAATCTAAAATGACTAATCTCTTCAGGAGGCGTCGCTCATATGGGCAACCGGTAGCGACGATAAATAAACGTAAAACACACACTCGAACCTCATATCACATCTTTTCAAGCTCTGTACTCTGTATTAATTTAGATATCATGAATTAAGCTTTGTAAGCATTACATCTTCCCTATACATACCAACAAGTATTATTGAACTTGTAAATAGTCATGCCATGAAATGTTTGTGTAAATTATTTAGGAAGGAGAGGACAACCATAAGCTGTATAGCATTCTGTCCAATTCCTTATTTCAATTGTTGTAAATAACCGTGTATGATTATGTATTAAATATGCTTAAACCAAGTCGGTTTGCTTCATGTTCGGGTAAGCATAGCTAATCAAAGTGTGCATCTGCGAGATGTGTAATTGGTGAACGTGCACTGGATAACTACTAGTATCCCTAGGTAACCAATCAAACAACTGTGGAAGTCGTGATAGCGCAGTGCATGCGCGTTCGCTTGAGGTGCGGAAGGTCCGGAGTTCGAGCCCCGCTGGAGCCGTTACAATTGTGTCATGGCAAGGCATTTTAATTCCACGTTGCACCTTCTCCCCCCCCCCGTCTCTCTCTCTCTCTCTCTCTCTTTTGGCGATGGATTCCACCTTATACAATTTATTTTAGCTCGATTGCGAAACAAGTTCTTACAATCTATATTAATCACTCTTGAGACCTCATTCCTGGTGGAATCCATCGCCGAGAGAGAGAGAGAGAGAGAGGTCTCAAGAGTGATTAATATAGATTGTAAGAACTTGTTTCGCAATCGAGCTAAAATAAATTTGTATAAACTACTAGTATTCGTAGATAGCCAATCAAACAGCTAGTTCTGTTTACGACTAAGTAGATCGTTCATGAACTCACACCGGGGTCTGGTTATCTCCGGGTCACTACCAAATATTTTATATCTACCCTAGTATGCACATCATATTGGCAAACTTAGCTTTCCCGTGCCAGCTTGTACCAGGCTGTATCATGTATGTCAGTAGGTCATTATTAACTAATATATTTGAAAAGACTGCTGGTGCCCTGTTGGTATTAATTACGCAGATAAGCGAATCAGTGTCTGCTGCTGCTGATTACAAACCACAAGCTTCATTATACGGTAAGATTATCTGTGTCGTGTTTCAAAGTTTTATCTGGAAAATAGCATTGGGTGAGATGCAACCCCCTCGCTGGTATCTGGCATAGCATTCGGAAAGGTGCAACCCCCCTCGCTCGTATCTGACATAGCATTCGGAAAGGTGCAACCCCCCTCGCTCGTATGTGACATAGCATTCGGAAAGGTGCAACCCCCCTCGCTCGTATCTGACATAGCATTCGGAAAGGTACAACCCCCTCGCTGGCACTGTTTGTGGACAATATAAATCAAAACCGTGTTGTGGATGGATGTTGATGGAACTTTGTGGATGAATGTTGATGGAACTTTGTGGACGAATGTTGATGGAACTTTGTGGATGAATGTTGATGGAACTTTGTGGACGAATGTTGATGGAACTTTGTGGACGAATGTTGATGGAACTTTGTGGACGAATGTTGATGGAACTTTGTGACGAATGTTGATGGAACTTTGTGGATGAATGTTGATGGAACTTTGTGGACGAATGTTGATGGAACTTTGTGGATGAATGTTGATGGAACTTTGTGGACGAATGTTGATGGAACTTTGTGGACGAATGTTGATGGAAATTTGTGAACGAATGTTGATGGAACTTTGTGGACGAATGTTGATGTAACTTTGTGGACGAATGTTGATGTAACTTTGTGGATGGATGTTGATGGAACTGTGTGGATGGATGTTGATGGAACTTTGTGGATGGATGTTGACGGAACCTTGTGGATATATAGAGGGTTGGTATATGAGGAAGTGGTTTAGTTGTGTGAGAACTAGGGCAACGCCTGGGGTCAGGGTAGTTGCAAGTGTCTACCTTACTATACTGACACCTTAAAACAACTGTACACTTTTATATCGAGCGTTAAATATTCGCAACGAATTTTAGAATTATGGATTTTACTATCATGGACGAAGAAAATAATCCATCACACATTGCATTAATTTACACAATATTTCGCAGTTAGCACATTTTGATACCATAATGTCCTATATTTTATAAAATTATATAATTTTACCTCTACAACAAGTGCACAGTACGCACGCACGCACTCACGCACGCACGTACACGCATGCACATACATACACATTTGCAGCCATAAACAATAGCCCCGTTCCTAGGGCGGGTATTAATAATGAAAGTCATGTAGGAACAGTGACATACAGTTGTTCACGTGACACGTCACGCCATAAATTAACAGTTGTTCACGTGACACGTCACGCCATAAATTAGCAGTTGTTAATGTGACACGTCACGCCATAAATTAACAGATTCATCGACTAGGTTCTTAGATGAACACCTTTTATGTGATGACAATGCTATTTTCTTTCAGAGCAATTTTGAGGAAACGAAGTACCCGGAGAAAACCCATATGTCCGATCTGGCGACCACCGTACCATCTCACATACTTCCCGGTCCGAGGATCGAACCCGGATTGCATTGGTGAGAAGCAAGCGCGCTAACCACTGCGCTAATCGGACAGTCACTATTAGCAATTAGCGCTAATTGTACAATTGTGAAACACATATTTGAGCCTCCTCATACGGGCACTATAACTCAAGGACTACCAGTGTTAGACATATAATGAATGTATTCTTTAACATTCTCTACATAATAATGAAGAACCACATTATGCAAATTAGCTTAAAGCAGCATTACATCGTATGA
Source organism: Archivesica marissinica (assembly GCA_014843695.1). Taxonomy (NCBI): domain Eukaryota; kingdom Metazoa; phylum Mollusca; class Bivalvia; order Venerida; family Vesicomyidae; genus Archivesica; species Archivesica marissinica. The sequence continues at coordinate 36,264,951 of CM026403.1, forward strand.
AATAAAAGATATTTGAAAAATTCAATTTGTACGTATGGGTAGCAATGCTGCTACACATTCTAACATTATACTTTGTATGCTTATGTTCAGTGTTTTTTTCGAAACCGAAAGTAGGACTTCCCGAGTCGATCAGTCACGCACTTGTTTACAACCGGAACGCATCGTCCGCACTTGTTTACATTCGGAATGCATCGTCCCCATTTGTCCCACGTTGTCTTTTTTAATTAAATTACTTGATATGTTGATTCATACCTCTGTTAGCTAAGTCTTTTAGGGACATTTCTACGTCCCGGCGAGGGGTTCGACATTAGAGGAAGATAGATAGATAGTCTTTCATGTTCAAAATATATACGTTGTTTTCTACATACTCTGTTGTTTCACGCATGCGCGCTGTGCGTGGTTTATATTTCGTGTGTTGATAAACAAATTCGCGTATACGACGGTTTAAATTTATTGGAATTGTATCGTTTCTGAGTGACTATTTCGATTTTTGTAAACACACACACATTAGTATTTATATTTTACCCAAAACATCCTTTATTACGATGTAATGCTGCTTTAATATGACGGTTCTGTCATTTGAAAATTAGTGATGTTACAAATCATATTCCATATTTCGTCCACAGGGAGTTGGTGTCTGGGTAAATGATCTCCGTATCAGGTGAGCCGTTATGGCTCCAAAATAGTTCTTATAATTTTTTAGGGATATTTGCTCCATGTTGATTACCGATAAGAAAAACACGAGTTGGTCCAATATAAACATTAAATGTACCTTGCAGACATTACATGAAGTAGTTACTAGCGGGATATGTTTTGACTAGGCGTCAAAATGATTATATATGTAGGTAATTATGGAGAGCGTATTCCACAGAAAATTGCCTTTTATTTTCATAGAGTGGAGTGAAAAATAAACAGTTCATGTTTAAACGTTATATAGTTTACAACGATTGCGAAGCAAGTTCTAACAACTTATATTAATCACTCTAGTTGGTGTGGATGAAAGCGTACATGTGGTCATTCGTTTGGGCGGAAACCGGAGTACCCGGAGAAAACCCACCTGTCCGATCTGACGACCGCCGTACCATCTCACATACTTCCCGGTCCGAGGATCAGACCATTAGACCGTGCGATGTACCACAATACCGTTCACGAATGTGTGTTTTTCGTTTATGTATCGCCGCTACCGGTTGCCCATGTGAGCGACGCCTCCTGAAGAAATTAGTCATTTTAGATTGTTGGAGGATAGTGCAATGATACAGACAGAGACCCATTCCAGAGTCTCCTCCGGATCTTTTACGTGCACGGTGTAAAGCACCAACACGAGACCTCGGTTTAAAGTCCCATCTGAAAGATTGTTAATTTTATTAGGGTCAGACGGGGGATTGAATCTGCGATCCCTGGATTACCAGTCCAGCGTGTTACCATTGGACGGGGGATCGAACCTATGATTACCAGTCCAGAGTGTTAACAACTGGACTACAGATCCGGCTGTACCGTTCACGAACATGCACTGTGTAAGCCTATATAGAGCTCAATTAATTTCATCGATCATCATAATTTTACGGACCAATCTTCATTAACTACGGGCACAGAAGAGAGATGAGTAAGTGATTCTCCGATGGCACTTGCGATTGCAGGGACTTATATTGTAATTTGTGTACCATTTCACACTGGCTTAATGATCAGTTTGTAGATCTCCTAAATGATAATCTGGATATTTCAACAGTATTACATGATTGCTTGTCGAAACAAATTGAACCGATTCCAGAAATTTGTCTACACGCCATTTTATATCAGACAAAATGCTGATGTTTTTTTTATCATCCAACGTCTTATTAATACGAATTTATATCGGCCTCGGCGCTGTGTAAATCTAATCGCACCCATGTACTAGTATTGGGCATGAACATTTAGAAACAGCGCGTGAATGTAGTGAAATGCTATATAATATTTATTTTATTTATTTGTGAGTGATTGATCGATGTCTTTTATACATTCTCTATGAATCTTCTACTCTTTTTAGATTGACTTGATAATAACAAAGACACGGTGAACATACAAGCGGATACTGACACTGCATTCTAACAATATGAAGCTAACACGGACTTTACAGGGAGCAGTTTTATGCGCACTGTTATTTGTTTCATATGGCCAAGAAACTGATGCAAAACGGCCAAGACGGCGGAAATGTCGGTGTAAAAAATACATAGACCAATTGAACAAAGACATTGACAAACGATTCAAAGTGTTTGAAAATAAATTTGAACAATACATTGCCCACCCTAGTGATATTATAAACTCCACCGGCGATATTCAATACGACCAAAGTGGTATGAAACTTGAAATGTTATCATCAGATATGAAAAGCTACAAAGAGAAGCTGCAAAATGAGTGTCACAGCTTAAAACAATTGCGAGAGAGTATGCACATGCAAGAGAAAAGTGTTGATAACTTGAATGAAAGTTTCAAATCTTTGGATTTTGTGGTGCGCAATTTAACAGCGATTGTAGAAAAGTTGGAAAAAACTGTACGGAATAGTATAGAGAAGAGACCACAGTCATTAAAGCTACACCCGAATAAGCACAACAACAAACGGAGAAAGGGACAGCCGGTAGCAGTGGAAACATACCCTAAAGGTTAGTACATAACAATAATGAGAATGACCTCAACATTGCTTTAATTCCTTTTTCCCAGTGGTTCCCGTCCGTTCCTGAAACCACTGCTCTGATGGGCACCCGTGGGGTCTTCCTCCACCAGTAATAGCTGGTGGGTCGCCATATGACACAACCTGTTGATTCGACTTTAAACCCCAAAAACAAATCAAAAGCAAAATAATTCCTAAGCTAACTTCGTCAGTGTTTAAAGGATAATATATGTAGATAACAAATCAAAGTCCTTGTTTCGTTTTATTTACCAACAGAAACAGAAATTCAATCGTCATTCAAATATTTTAAATTCGGATGCTGTAAATGTGTCATTTTATTTATATGAACTAACTGTCATCTGATTTGTTTCGATAGCAATGCGACAGAGAACCAAGGTTAATGTCGTATACATCATATCCATGCACTGCATCTAATGTACCCATGTGTCCATTTAATCAAAGTTGATCAGGGGACTCGAGTCATTGATTTCCACAGTGATGATTTTTCATTTCATTAATTTCCTATAAAATTGTGACACAAGCTCCTATTCTCATTTCACACTACAGGGTACCAGTAACATGCACCATTTGGTATTCAGTTTTCCAAAATTTAGGCGGTTTCATTGCAACATGTACATTTCTTTCGAAAACAGAATTAGTTGTGTTTTATATAGATCAACTCAGTGGTGTGTGTGTGTTTTACGTTTATTTATCGTCGCTACCGGTTGCCCATATGAGCGACGCCTCCTGAAGAGATAAGTAATTTTAGATTTTTGGAGGATAGTGCAATGATACAGACAGAGACCCATTCCAGAGTCTCCTCTGGTTCTTTTACGTGCACGGTGTACAGCACCGACACGAGACCTCGGTTTAACGTCCCATCTGAAAGACTGTTAATTTTATTAGTGTTAGACGGGGGATCGAACCTGCGATCCCTGGATTACCAGTCCAGCGTGTTACCACTGGACTACAGATCCATCTATTGTACCCATGTGTCCATTTATATAGCTAGTTAGTTATGCACTAGAATGATATAATCCAAAGAAAAAATAAATATAAATTTTCTAATTAATATAAAGAAATTATGCTAAATATACCAGCTAAACTCTAGTAGATAATTACATCACTTGCCATTATCTAGCTTAGCAACATCCATATCAAAAACTGATCTGCCATTTCGTGGTTCACCACTTACAAATTCAGTTATCAACACAAATTTACTTAGTACAGACGGATCTATAGCCCATTGGTAACACGCTGGACTGGTACTCCAGGGCTCGCAGGTTCGACCCTAATAAAATTAACAGTCTTTCAGATGGGACGTTAAACCGATGCCTCTTGTCGGTGCTTTACACCGTGCACGTAAAAGAACCCGAGGAGACTCTGGAATGGGTCTCTCTCTCTGTATCATTGCACTATCCTCCAAAATCTAAAATGGCTAATATCTTCAGGAGGCGTCGCTCATATGGGTAACCGGTAGCGACGATAAATAAACGTAAAAAAAAACAATTTACTTAGTACAGATATTTTGTAAAACAGAAACAAATCATTCGGGTTTTTTAGTATCGTTTTTTTTGTAATGGGGACGTTTGTATACAAACATGTATTCGTGCAACAAGTATAGAAAGTGACATAATGCCGTATTTACGAGTACACAATGACTCATCACTTCTAAACCATAACCGCTTGTTAATGTTGTTAACATTCAGATCCTTTGTTCTTGGAAATAAAATGACATTATAATGTGATAATTGTATGCAGTCTATTTTAGCAACCAACACTTAGTGATTGAAATTAATCACCAGATGCTTCTGTTTTCAAGTTTGTCCACTTTGTGGCTTAAGGTAGCATACCATCTTGATACAGGTCTTGTTTCAATAGAATATAAATGTCTTGTTTCTGTAGAATATAAATGTCTTGTTTCAATAGAATATAAAGGTCTTGTTTCTGTAGAATATAAATGTCTTGTTTCAATAGAATATAAATGTCGTGTTTCTGTAGAATATAAATGTCGTGTTTCTATAGAATATAAATGTCGTGTTTCTATAGAATATACATGTCTTGTTTCTATAGAATATAAATGTCGTGTTTCTATAGAATATACATGTCTTGTTTCTATAGAATATAAATGTCGTGTTTCTATAGAATATAAATGTCTTGTTTCTATATAATATACATGTCTTGTTTCTATAGAATATACATGTCTTGTTTCTATAGAATATAAAGGTCTTGTTTCTATAGAATATAAATATCTTGTTTCTATAGAATATAAAGGTATTGTTTCTATAGAATATAAAGGTATTGTTTCTATAGAATATAAAGGTATTGTTTCTATAGAATATACATGTCTTGTTTCTATAGAATATAAAGGTATTGTTTCTATAGAATATAAATGTCTTGTTTCTATAGAATATAAAGGTCTTGTTTCTATAGAATATAAATATCTTGTTTCTATAGAATATAAAGGTATTGTTTCTATAGAATATAAAGGTATTGTTTCTATAGAATATAAAGGTATTGTTTCTATAGAATATACATGTCTTGTTTCTATAGAATATAAAGGTATTGTTTCTATAGAATATAAATGTCTTGTTTCTATAGAATATAAAGGTCTTGTTTCTATAGAATATAAATATCTTGTTTCTATAGAATATAAAGGTATTGTTTCTATAGAATATAAAGGTATTGTTTCTATAGAATATAAAGGTATTGTTTCTATAGAATATACATGTCTTGTTTCTATAGAATATAAATGTCTTGTTTCTATAGAATATACATGTCTTGTTTCTATAGAATATAAAGGTATTGTTTCTATAGAATATAAAGGTATTGTTTCTATATAATATAAATGTCTTGTTTCAATAGAATATAAATGTCTTGTTTCTATAAAATATAAAGGTATTGTTTCAATAGAATATAAAGGTATTGTTTCTATAGAATATAAAGGTATTGTTTCTATAGAATATAAAGGTAGTGTTTCTATAGAATATAAAGGTCTTGTTTCTATAGAATATAAAGGTAGTGTTTCTATAGAATATAAAGGTCTTGTTTCTATAGCATATAAAGGTATTGTTTCTACAGAATATGAATGTCGTGTTTCTATAGAATATAAATGATATTGTTTCTATATAATATAATGCAGTGTATACTGATAGACATTGGGCAATTACTTCCCCTCTATACTCTTCAGTAGCCTGGGAACAGGTGTTGATATATTTTGCCTATTCAGTCATATACGTATATTTGAATACCGAGACAATTAATGGGGCCGTATATAGTTTCTGAAACATGCCATATTGCAGGAGAATAATATATATGTATATCTAACACTGAACATATGTGAAATATATTATATGTATATGCTAAAGAATTTGAGAAGTTATTGTATCAGTGAGTCAATAGTAAATAGTCCCATCTGAAAGACTGTTAATTTTATTAGTCAGACGGGGGATCGAATCTGCGATACCCGGATGCCCAGTCCAACGTGTTAACCACTGGACTACGTATCCGTCTATACGGATTTTTGTGGGTTTTTTACGTTTATTTATCGTCGCTACCGGTTGCCCACATGAGCGACGCCTCCTGAAGAGATTAGTCATTTTAGATTGTTGGAGGATACAGTTGCAGTGATACAGACATAGACCCATTCCAGAATCTCCTCTGGTTCTTTTACGTGCACGGTGTAAAGCATCGACACGAGACCTCGGTTTAACGCCCCATCTGAAAGATTGTTAATTTTATTAGGGTCAGACGGGGGATCGAACCTGCGATCCCTGGATTACCAGTCCAGCGTGTTACCATTGGACTACAGATCCGTCTGTGATACGGATTTTCTTCAAATTGTTCCCATTTAAGTGATTTCAGCGATTTCAGTCAATACATATCGATACGAATACAGATGACTAGTGCCTACGACTCATACAGTCAATACGCACTGTCTCGATTTCCCAATATTGTCAAACAGCGTCGGAAGCGCTGGTGCCCAGTTGTTTCCTGTGTGTGCCATTTGTCATAATTATTGCCGAAGGTTCATACCGGAACTGATTCATCGGGTAATTTAATTGACTGAGTCAATATTTCTGTATTCAGATAATTCCAAGAGAGTTTTAAGTGTCATCAATGCGAGTCATCGCTAAGCTATACAAACGAGTATTTGTATTACTGTAATGCATTGCTACAAACTTCCCACAAGCCATAGTTACACTGTGTCACCAGCAAAATCCTGTGTGTAAGTAAACAATATATTGGCATAAAGCCACCTTTCGCTATAGCGGCGTCGCCAAGCAACAACTCAGAGGCAACAACCACGCAAGGGTACACTGCTGTTAAATTATATGTAAAACTACGGAAATAAATATTGAAAGTTCTTCAATACACCATCTCTGACTTACATTAACCCCCGCCGTTATTTAACGTGAAGTATTGCTTTTGACTGAGCCTGTCCGTATGTGTGTCTGTATGTGTGCCTGTCTATGTGTATGTCTGTGTGACCGTCTGTGTGTCTGTCTGTGTGCCTGTCTGTGTGCCTGTTTATGTGTCCATCGGTGTGTATGTCTGTGTGCATGTCTGTGTGCCTGTCTATGTGTCCGTCTGTGTGTATGTCTGTGTGTATGTATGCGTCCGTCTGTGTGTATGTATGTGTCCGTATGTGTGTATGTCTGTGTGTCTGTCTGTATACAGAATAACCTGACATTGTGTTGATAGAGTGTGATGCACCTATGTATACATTGTACATAGAATGCTGGTCTATGAGGAAGTGATTGGATTTTGGGATATATCAATCAAGGCCTGGGCAGGGCTGTCAGTGAAGTGAAGTATTTTACTATTTGAAGCGAAACTATCAAACTGCATTGCCGAATTATTCAGTTTTCATTTAGTTAGATAATACAAATTATATTACCAGTTCGGATAGGTGGGTTTTCGCCGGGTAACCTACTCCGGTTTCCTCCCACACGAATCACAATATTTACGCTTTCAGCCGCGCGAGAGTGAGTATTATAAGTTGTTAAAACTTGCACAATCGTTGTAAAATAAGTTTAAATTTAAATTATAGTATTACCTTATCCGTTATTTAAATATTGACTCGATATGTATATGTATATGTATACCATATTGTTTGTATGATTGCAATAGTCTATGCTTATATGTGTCCTACAGACTTACACATCAGTTGGAAGAAAAATTAAATGCAGCGTAGGTAATAGGAGATTTTCAAACTGTTCTTTCTTTCTGCGAAACACACACATGCACACACCCATGAATATATCAAAGTGTTACCGTTCTTTTCGGACACCCTGTACATTGGTCAATACACTATGTAGACATATACACAATATGAAACCAGAGAAGAGAACTTGTCCAGTCATACTGTGTTTTACGTTTATATATCGTCGCTACCGGTTGCCCATATGAGCGACGCCTCCTGAAGAGATTAGTCATTTTAGATTTTTGGAGGATAGTGCAATGATACAGACAGAGACCCATTCCAGAGTCTCCTCTGATTCTTTTACGTGCACGATGTAAAGCACCGACACAAGACCTCGGTTTTACGTCGCATCTGAAAGAATGTTAATTTTATTAGGGTCAGACGGGGGATCGAACCTGCGATCCATGGATTACCAGTCCAGCGTGTTACCACACGCCTTCTCGCGGTATTGACAGGCCGGCTGTTCCACTATTATGCTTCATCCTCCGCCTTCTCGCGGTATTGACAGGCCGGCTGTTCCACTATTACACATCATCCTCCGCCTTCTCGCGGTATTGACAGGCTGGCTGTTCCACTATTACACATCATCCTCCGCCTTCTCGCGGTATTGACAGGCCGGCTGTTCCACTATTACACATCATCCTCCGCCTTCTCGCGGTATTGACAGGCCGGCTGTTCCACTATTACACGTCATCCTCCACCTTCTCGCGGTATTGACAGGCCGGCTGTTCCACTAGTATGCTTCATCCTCCGCCTTCTCGCGGTATTGACAGGCCGGCTGTTCCACTATTACACATCATCCTCCGCCTTCTCGCGGTATTGACAGGCCGGCTGTTCCACTATTACACATCATCCTCCGCCTTCTCGCGGTTTTGACAGGCCGGCTGTTCCACTATTACACTACATCCTCCGCCTTCTCGCGGTTTTGACAGGCCGGCTGTTCCACTATTACACATCATCCTCCGCCTTCTCGCGGTATTGACAGGCCGGCTGTTCCACTATTATACACCATCCTCCGCCTTCTCCCGGTATTGACAGGCCGGCTGTTCCACTATTACACAACATCCTCCGCGCCTTCTTGCGGTATTGACAGGCCGGCTGTTCCACTATTACACATCATCCTCCGCCTTCTCGCGGTATTGACAGGCCGGCTGTTCCACTATTACACATCATCCTCCGCCTTCTCGCGGTATTGACAGGCTGGCTGTTCCACTATTACACATCCTCCTCCGCCTTCTTGCGGTATTGACAGGCCGGCTGTTCCACTATTACACATCATCCTCCGCCTTCTCGCGGTATTGACAGGCCGGCTGTTCCACTATTACACTACATCCTCCGCCTTCTCGTGGTATTGACAGGCCGGCTGTTCCACTATTACACTACATCCTCCGCCTTCTCGTGGTATTGACAGGCTGGCTGTTCCACTATTACACATCATCCTCCGCCTTCTCGCGGTATTGACAGGCTGGCTGTTCCACTATTACACATCATCCTCCGCCTTCTCGTGGTATTGACAGGCTGGCTGTTCCACTATTACACATCATCCTCCGCCTTCTCGCGGTATTGACAGGCTGGCTGTTCCACTATTACACATCATCCTCCGCCTTCTCGCGGTATTGACAGGCCGGCTGTTCCACTATTACACATCATCCTCCGCCTTCTCGTGGTATTGACAGGCCGGCTGTTCCACTATTATGCTTCATCCTCCGCCTTCTCGCGGTATTGACAGGCCGGCTGTTCCACTATTACAGTTCATCCTCCGCCTTCTCGTGGTATTGACAGGCCGGCTGTTCCACTATTACAGTTCATCCTCCGCCTTCTCTCGGTTTTTAGTACTTAATATTGATACAACATTGTTATTTTAAATGGTTTATCTTTAACGAGAGCATAACTGCTCGTCAATAATGTGCTTTTTATTCCGTAAACAACTGATACTCTGATAAGTTTTAGTATTTATATTCTACAATCAGAAGTGGAATTACGTCATTAATAGTCTCAAATCAGGACACGAGTCTCTACGTAAGGGGCCTACGTGTCCGAGCGGCTACGGCCGCTGACTTGCCCATCACCACTTTATTTGTTCGAACCCCACTGGCATTATTTCCCACGAGAAAGCCACCCAACAGGCTTTCAGGTTTGTAGAAGGTCGGTTGTTCTGCCTGTGTGGTAGCCTGGGTTCCAGTCTGTCGATTTTTCACGTTTTAACTTCTGGCAAAATGACTCAATACGGCCCAATTAATAGTCTCGGTGTTAACATATATTTATTTGACTGACCAGGCAAACTATATCGACGCCTGTTCCCAGGCTACCTATATGGCAATAGATTGATTGATGAATGGTAATTTAGGTTGAATGACGTTCAATGCATGTTTAGATTAAACAGTATTTATTCCAATATAGTACATGTAGAACATACGAATAATACATTTTACACATTTTGAATAATTTGGAAAACAAGTTTTCATAAACATATTAATTCCTCTCCAACGAAAATATACACATTATAAATTTTCATGTAGAGAATAATACTAGATCGAGTGTTACTAGAGGCGGATATTATGTATACAGTCAAACCTGTGTTAGTGGTCACCTCCATTAAGCAGCCAACCTGTATTAAGCAGCCAGTTTCCAGATTCCCAATTGGTTGTTTTATTATATATTTGACCTCTATTAAGCAGCCACTTGTGCTAAGACAGGTTTGACTGTACATGTATACGAGAAGTACTGTTCAAAGGATGCATGTTTGGGTTTTGTTCTATATTATGCAGGTTGAAATGGAAACAAAATTGGAAAATCAAAAAACGTTATTTTGGAAGGAAATGACAATTCATATTTACGTTCACAAATTACAAAGAAAACACGTTATATCAACGATTCACATTAAAGACAATTTGCTATATCGCGGTACATTGTTGTATCGCGGTACTTTGTTATATCGCGGTACATTGTTGTATCGCGGTACTTTGTTATATCGCGGTACACCGCTGTATCGCGGTACTTTGTTATATCGCGGTACATTTTTGTATTGCTGTACATTGTTGTATCGCGGTACATTGGATTATAAAGTGTATGTCAGATTAGCGCAGTAGTTAGCACGTTCGCTTCTCACCAATGCAACTCGGGGTCGATCCTCGGACCGAAAGGTATGTGAGATGGTACGGTGGTTGCCAGATCGGACAGGTGGGTTTCCTCACACACGAATGACCACAAATATGCTTTCATCCGCGCCAACGAAAGTGATTAATATAAGTTGTTAAAAAACTTGTTTCGCAATCGTTGTAAAATAAATAAAAGTTTAAACTAGGTCAGGTCAGCAAAATACGCTGCTACGAAATGATATAGCGAACATTAAAACACTGCCGTGACGTCATACGTTTATACTTGCAGTCCATTATTATTAATATAGGACTGGTGTGAAAAGGCCAGAGTATTATATTAATTCGAAATTAACAGTTTTAATTAGTGGGATCTTGTTATATAAGTGTGTGTTTTAAGTAAGATATAAGCCTCAAAAGGATCCAATATGTAAAATATTGGTACTGTCTCCGGCGCTACGCACCTCATACAGTCCAATAATTTACGCGTCGAAGACAGTCCAATATTTTACATATTGGATCTTTTTCGGCTTATATCATATACATAGGTTGGCTTTAGAGACGTGTAGTAAACCAATTGAGAGTGTCTCTGTCCTAAGTACACACACGCTAGATAGAAACTTATGTTATTTTTTGTACGAAATGTTTTCTAGTTCTCTGTCCTAAGTACACACACGCTCGATAGAAACTTATGTTATTTTGTGTACGAAATGTTTTCTAGTTCTCTGTCCTAAGTACACACACGCTAGATAGAAACTTATGTTATTTTTTGTACGAAATGTTTTCTAGTTCTCTGTCCTAAGTACACACACGCTAGATAGAAACTTATGTTATTTTGTGTACGAAATGTTTTCTAGTTCTCTGTCCTAAGTACACACACGCTAGATAGAAACTTATGTTATTTTGTGTAAGAAATGTTTTCTAGTTCTCTGTCCTAAGTACACACACGCTCGATAGAAACTTATGTTATTGTTTGTACGAAATGTTTTCTAGTTCTCTGTCCTAAGTACACACACGCTCAATAGAAACTTATGTTATTGTTTGTACGAAATGTTTTCTAGTTCTCTGTTTATCTATTGAATATCTGAGGAGATCTGTGAATAAACACCCAAAGACTTGGTACACATGGCGCATTCTTTTAACTGGTGATAACACGGGCTATTTTAGAGCACTATCCTTTCATTGATACTAGATGTATGTTTCTTACATATATAAATTCTTTTTTTTATCTTTGATTTAAAGAAATTCACTCCCTTGACCCCGGGGTCATTAAGTTTACACTAGAATGTTCTATTGGTAATAAGTGAACGCATAGAGGACGTAGCTAGTCCTGCATTGTACACATACTGTAGCCTGGTAACAGGCGTCGATATAGTTTGCCTGGTCAGTCAAATAAATATATTTTAACACAGAGACTATTAATTGGGCCGTATTGAGTTTTTGATCATTTTGTTTGTTTGGTAGAAGTTAAAAAATGAAAAATCGATAGACTGGCACCCAGGCTACACAGAATGCAATAATGGCATTATATCAACGTTGATGACGTGTTGATTTGTACGTCTATATACAGAAACAAATGGCTGTCAGTTGTTCATTATAACAAACATGTATTGTTTAATTTACGTAAATAAACCACAACACCGTGTGTTAGAAAATAAATGAGTATATTAATAAGCACAACCCAAAGATAGAATATATACAGACAGATCTGTAGTCCAGTGGTATCTCACCGGACTGATAATCCAGGGGTCGCAGGTTCGATCCCCGTTTGACCCTAATAAAATTAACAGTCTTTCAGATGGGACGTTAAACCGAGGTCTCGTGTCGGTGCTATACACCGTGCACGTAAAAGAACCAGAGGAGACTCTGGAATGGGTCTCTGTCTGTATCATTGCACTATCCTCCAACATCTAAGACGACTAATCTCTTCAGGAGGCGTCGCTCATAAAAAATATATATCTAGGGCCCTAGTGACCAACGTTCCGCCAGCCAACTGTATACGTACTGTGTTTCTTCACATGCAATCCTTCGGCGTAACAAGTGGTATTCGAACCCACAGTGGTGCTGGTGGTATTCGAACCCACAGTGGTGCTGGTGGTATTCGAACCCACAGTGGTGCTGGTGGTATTCGAACCCATAGTGGTGCTGGTGGTATTCGAACCCACAGTGGTGCTGGTGGTATTCGAACCCACAGTGGTGCTGGTGGTATTCGAACCCACAGTGGTGCTGGTGGTATTCGAACCCACAGTGGTGCTGGTGGTATTCGAACCCACAGTGGTGCTGGTGGTATTCGAACCCACAGTGGTGCTGGTGGTATTCGAACCCACAGTGGTGCTGGTGGTATTCGAACCCACAGTGGTGCTGGGTTGATTCGAACCCACAGTGGTGCTGGTGGTATTCGAACCCACAGTGGTGCTGGTGGTATTCGAACCCACAGTGGTGCTGGTGGTATTCGAACCCACAGTGGTGCTGGTGGTATTCGAACCCACAGTGGTGCTGGTGGTATTCGAACCCACAGTGGTGCTGGTGGTATTCGAACCCACAGTGGTGCTGGTGGTATTCGAACCCACAGTGGTGCTTGTGGTATTCGAACCCACAGTGGTGCTGGTGGTATTCGAACCCACAGTGGTGCTGGTGGTATTCGAACCCACAGTGGTGCTGGTGGTATTCGAACCCACAGTGACGAGGGGCAGGTGATTTGAAAGTGCTAATTATTATTAATATTGGATGCTGCCAGGTATTATATTATTAATATTGGACTGCTGCCAGAGTATTATATTATTAATATTGGACTGCTGCCAGAGTATTATATTATTAATATTGGACTGCTGCCAGAGTATTATATTATTAATATTGGACTGCTGCCAGAGTATTATATTATTAATATTGGACTGCTGCCAGAGTATTATATTATTAATATTGGACTGCTGCCAGAGTATTATATTATTAATATTGGACTGCTGCCAGAGTATTATATTATTAATATTGGACTGCTGCCAGAGTATTATATTATTAATATTGGACTGCTGCCAGAGTATTATATTATTAATATTGGACTGCTGCCAGAGTATTATATTAAATCCTACGCGTAAATATACGAAATTAACAATTGTATTTAGTAGGATCGTGTTATATAAGTGTGTGTGTTTAAGTAAGATATAAGCCTCAAACATATCCAATATGTAAAATATTGGTACTGTCCTCGGCGCTACGCGCCTCACACAGTCCAATATTTTACATATTGGATCGTTTTCGGCTTATATCCTATACTTAAAAACAGAGCTGCTATATGCACAATCGAATTTTCAGATGATACTATTAGATAACTTTATTGCTGCGGGCATTCTACCTGATCCCTGATTACGTTCATATTCTTTCATGTGCATGCTTATGAGTACTGTGTTTAGGAGTTTTAATAATATTTACATAAAATGTAATTGCACATTTATTAAAAACGTCAGTTTTGATTTACAACGTCGCCTGCATGGGGCCTACAATTGGCTGTGTGCATAACTTGAGAACAGGGAATATTGCTAGGTATTTACAAGTATGATGATAAATAGACTAGAATAACAACACTGCTAAATAGCTCGTTTCAACATTTCTCCTGGTAATAATCTTTACCAAGAAAGCAGCTTAACACTGAAATATGCAGACTATGTTTGCATAATATATATTTTAAAATCATTTTTGAACTTTATTTATTTTACAACGATTGCGAAGCAAGTTCTAACAGCATATATTAATCACTCTCGTTGGCGCGGATGAAAGCGTATATTCAGATCTATGTGGGAGGAAACCGAAGTGCCCGGAGAAAACCCACCTGTCCGATCTCGCTACATCTGCGCTATCTTCAATAAATAGAAAACGAGACCGATGACGTCATCGAAACAAGATGGAAAGCTGTAATTGTAGTTTATATTTTAACAGAACAGATCAGAACAACATTATATTATCAGATTTGTATATAATCATATAATAATACAGACTCATATAATATATTTACATCACGTGACTTGTCAGGAGGCGTCGCTCATATGGGAAACATGTAGCGACGATAAATAAACGTAAAACACACGCAGAAGCCTAATCTTGCATGTCATGAGCCCAGCTTACCGTTATTTAACTAACTTGCTGGTCATTGTTTACATGTTTCATTATGCTATTGCATGTCTTAATTCGTTGAGGGCCTCATGGTAGATTGACTTAATTGTTCAAATGAGTTCTCTCGTTAAATAAACTATTTATCATTATTATTATTATTATTATTGTGTACAGCTGACCAGCAATTAAAATGCAACCATCAATTGAACTTAGTTTATGCAAATTTATTTTAGCTCGATTGCGAAACAAGTTCTTACAACATATATTAATCACTATCGAGACCTCATTCCTGGTGGAATTCATCGGCACGAGGGAGAGAGAGGAGGCACTGTGGAATTTAAATGCTTTGCCTAAGCGCACACTCGTAACGGCTCCAGTGGGGCTCGAACTCGGGGCATTTCGCACCTGAAACGAACGCGCTATCACGACCTCAATATCACTGGCAATAAAGATTCTACATTAGGCCATAATAAAATATTTCCTAGATTTTCATCCCCGCCCGCCCCCATTTTTAGGGCCCGCCCCGATTTTTTTTATTACTATTTGAAAAAAAAAAAAAAAATCTTGTCAAAACACCATTTTATCAGCATAAATATCGATATCCTGAAAATATAAAATAAAAAAAAAAATTTCACCCC